>JANAVB010014796.1:43727516-43762516 GCA_029216955.1 Iris pallida
GGTTCTGTGGTCGAACAAATCGAGATGACAATATGTTGTGTGATGACCCGATCCCAAATTATTGGGTCGAATCGGATCATGCCCAGCCTGCACCGTTGTGAGACGGCGTCAGTAAGCTGTTTCTATATGCAGGTATTCACAACAACATTTATTTGCATTTGTCACAACATGAATTTACGAATATTTAAAAACTTTTTATTCAACAATTGAAAAGTACAAACTAAAACTGAAAGTACAGAAATAAAATACTGAATTCAAAATCAACAAACTCCAACACAATAAAACTAGATAACTGGAAAACAACTAGCTATACGGTCGGCTCATCGGCCTCAGGTTCTGCATCATCCAAGGGAAACTCGGGCAACACCATAGGATATAATACCGGGTCATAGTAGCTATTGTACAATAGCTCAGCATCATCAACATCACCTATTGGGGGGATCCAGTCAGAAAAGGAGCAAGTACGAGTACATAATCCGACATTCTAAATAATAATGGAAATTTTAAATAGTTGAAATACTTTGAACAATATTTTCCAGTAATTTTTCAGCAATTCAGTATTTGAAACAATGTGATTTGAATAGGTAACGTCTATGACCGGCTTGGATTGTACAATAGCATCCTAGCGATGCGATACGGCTTATCCCCGTGGGTAAGAGGGATAAGCTCGCGCAATAATGTAATATGAGGGTATTTCTCATAAACGCTACACTACTCCCCCAATATCCCCACAATCAATAATCGAACTCAAGGAGAGAGAGTTCCGTGTAGCAATGTGGTTTAAGCATGCAACATGACAATTACTAAATAAAATGTAAGAAAACATAACCGTAACTTGCCTTTGTTAATGACTGGAACAGGATGTCGGTACCGGGGAGGAAGTCAAATACGTCCTCAAAACCCTACAGTTGAGAACCCTGACTTAGAACCATAGAGAAACCATATCTAGGTGTGCTAGTTGCAATTTCTAGAAACAGACCCTAGTCAGGTTTTAAGTTATTTAATTAATCTACCGAAATCCGTCTAACGTCGTAAACTATATTTGTTATCAATTAACAGGAAAAACTGATTACTGATTTATTGGAGAAAATAGTAATTACAATTTAATTGGCAAAACTTGTATTTCTAATAATATATATAAAACTAACTTTCTTTAAATGATAAAATCATAGACTTGTTAACTTACTAGTAATTTATCCATTTTAATTAAATGTGAGAAATCCTTATTAATTTATACAAAATAATTAATAACCAATTTTTGTTATGCGCCTAGCTACGCCAACAACAAAACCCAGAAAATAAAGTAGAAAGTCTACACTACACAATTACAGGACCACAGAAAATAAAGGAAAAACTGGGCTTATGCCCTTACAACAAATTAATTAGCCGAGGCGAGCTCTGAGTGACGTGAAGCGGTTCAAACAGAAGGCCGAGGCCCTGCACCCAAGGTACAAAATACCCAGTAACAAGTTCTAAAAATATAAATATAATTAAATATAACTTATAAAAATGGGGCGTCTCAGACTTGGTCATGCAATCTCACGTTGCTGGCTAACGCCTCAACGTACAGGAATTTCTTGTAACGTTTGCGTGTCACCGAGGCTCATCCGACCGATACGGTCGTCGCCTGACAGGGGATACAGAAAACTAACCAACCAACACTTAAAACCAAATAAAAAACCAATGAAATAATTTTTATAAACCATTTGCAAGGACCAGGGTTTTAGAAATAGGTTTTGATATACAAAAATTACTGAACTTATAAAATATCATTTTTAAATACTTTTTTGAAAATTTGGGCAGCACCTCCTCTGGAACTAGGACGACCTAGCCACAAAGGCGGTACCGATCCACACCAAAAAGTCTATCCCGAACTAGGGAGACAACCACAGCATCACAACATCCAACCCAAATGAAAATAAGTCAAAGAACTATAAATATAACTAAACTCAAAGGTAAAAAGTCTACAACAAAATAACTAACCAAGAGAATAAAGATATAAACTAAGAAATGTCCAAACTAGAGAATGAACCCACAGCACATAGGAATGTCCAAACCAAGTGAACACACATCACATAGAAAAAGTTCCAAACAATAATCAACCCAAGGAATTAACTATAACTCACAGAAACAAGTCCGAGTAGGACTCAAACGTCATATCCCCTAACGCAATAATTAACAAAAAAGTCGATCCCCGTAACGGGGTCGGGACCGCTTCATTATCGACTGGGAGGGACGAACTACTGTGATTATCAGAAATTACCAAAATCCGTTGGCGGGGAGCCGCAGGATAAACTCGGGAAAACCGAAACAGCGTTCGGACCGCGGATCAGCGCTCGAAACAGCGGTGCACAACGGGAAACGCTGTCGCGGGGCCGCGGTGTCACGCCCCAGTACCGAGATACGGAGACGGACTAGGCCAGCTACACCATATGAGGTACGTAATGTCATACGGCGATCGTGGCTGTCGAGAGACTAGGGGGTAGATGCTACAATCAAGTCTCCTATGGTCCCACAGAGTTCTATGTCTCAATCAATCAAATCACATCAGCAAATAGATGAACATTAAAGATAAAGCAGTAAGGCGTCCCCGACGCTTTATCAAAATGATCATGAGAGACTAGCTTTATAATTTAGCTATCTCAGAGAGTCAGGAGTACAAAATTATACACAGCTGCAGTCTGTTTAATTACAATTATGTACTGGCACAAAATATCGAGTAATCCGGCTAACAGGTGCCGGTGGCTAAACGCCGCAAAAGTATAAGCAGGAGTGGTGGAGAAGAAACCCACTCGAGTCCCCGAACTGCCATGCTCCTAGTATGCACCATGGATGTCGGGGAGGAAGATAGTGTCCTCTGGCTCTGCTACGAGATCTGGCCAAACAAAACCAGCGGGGTCAGCCCCGAACAGCAAGTACCGCCAAAGGGGCACAAGAGTTAAGACTAAAAACCCAGTTAATAGAATGATTGATAATAGTAATACTTATGCTACCATTATAGGGTAACGCCACATCCTCGAACCCATATGGCACCCTTACAACCAAACAAGGACAAAAGGTGCCGCATGGAGTCGGGACGCATCGTACTCTATAACTTTTGCATAAGTTAAAGGGTATAAACAATAAAATCTCCTGATCGTGACTTCGGTCGATAGCCTATCGTAGCACAATAACCAACCCAACAATCAAACAAGAACATGGGTTGGATCATGTACCATGATAGACCATGTTCCTCAGTCATTCACAGAAGTAGCACTTCACAACCAGAATAAGTCTTCCGTTCATAACTTCGGTCCACAGCCTATCATAGTACGATAACCAACCCAACAATCAAACAAGAACATGGGTTGGATCACGTACCATGACAGTCCGCTTCCCTCAGTTACTCACGGAAGGTAATAGGGTACAAGCAAGTCATTTTCACGGCCAATCAAGTCTACGAATTTTTAGTGGGACGAGGTTATCCTCGCATCATGTTAATAGGAAATCCTCAGATCGTATCTTTCCAGCAAGGCTAGCCAACCCAGGGGTTCGCGTAGACAGGTATGATTGAGCACAGGTCCCTCGCAAGGCCACCTTGCTAAAACATATAATATATAGCAGGAATTAATCGGATACAGTCATCTACTCGTTGCAGATGACACAGTATCCGTGGAGACCAGCCGGCGCGTCAAGACAGTATCTCAAGGCGGCTGGTGTAACACGATCTCGGGATTTTGCCCTCCCCATGCATCTAGTATATTTAGTTGCCTAATTTAACCCTAGGTGAAATCTTGGACTTTCATGCTGTGGCCTGCATGATTATCCTCCTAAAGTCGTACTTTAGTACGAGCACCCCAAAGAGGATCCATGTCAATCAGTATGTCAACATATTCTACCCTCCTTAGTGTAATGCATCATTGCAAATACGCCACGTGGAGTTACGAGTCATTTGTCGAGCATGAACAAGAACTGGGATATTCAGGTACATGTATCAGGTAGGAACACTTTGTTCTCCGGGGTCACATTAGTGCTCATATCATGCTCGGGACAAAAGGCGAAAGGATATAAAATGGGCATATAATATATATATAATAATAATAATAATAAGGTAACAAGATAGGGCACAAAAGTCCATGCGGCCGGGTCAATACTGGTTCATACGGCTGGGACTGCTTCGTCATGCGGCTCAGGGAGCCCAAGGCGCATACGGCTGGAAAGGCGGGTTCATGCGGACGAAGGGGTGTCAGCTTATGCGGCTGCGAAGGGAGCAATCGCCAGACGGCCGGGGTTCAACAGCATATGCGGCTATGATCAGACAAAGTCCTATGCGGCTGAGCATGGGCAATACATATGCGGCTGGATGATGGATGGGCCTTATGCGGCCCAAAAACAGTAGCGCATATGCGGCTGGGTACAAAAGAACTCATGCGGCTCGAAGGCTAGCCGCATGAAGTCCATGCGACTCAAGATAACAGGGGCTCATACGGCTGAGTCTGAACAAGGCTATGCGGCTCAATTACTTGCCGCATGAAGATTCATGTGGTCAAGTACTCAAGCAAGTCTTATGCGGCCAGGAAAGACTTTCCATACGGCTGAGCTCGAACGAGTCTCATGCGGCTGGAAAGGCCATACGGCCCGAGACTTGCCGCATGAGGATTCATGCGGTCAAGTACTGCTCTTCTTCTCCACTGGTCCGAGAAGAGGAGCCAAGCAACCATGGCTTCCAAGCTACACAAAACCTTCATCCGGAGCCCAAATCGGAACTTTCTTAGGTCAAAATGGGGTAGAATAAAATTCTCTACAACATGGAACCATCAAAACTAGGAAATAACAAGATTAAGTAGATCAAAACCCAAGAAATCCGAAAATAAAGTAAACCTAGATCTACAAAAATCAAAGCTTCAAAATGGAAAACTTCAAGTTCTAAACTAGTATAGAATAAGGAGAAGAACATATTTTGACAAATAATTTTGTAAGAAGACATCAACAACATTTATGGATCCATCTCTTGAGCAAGTTGGTACTTGCCTTGGTTGGTGGAGGAAAGTAAATAAGAGGAAATAAATGAGAGGAGAGAGAATGAGTTGAGTTATTATATAGAATCTTGAACCCATGGGTTCATGATGAACCAAGGTGAACCAAGAATAGGTTACCCTAATGAGCCAAAACTGTAGGCCCAAATGCAGAAAATAAATTAGGAAATAATATTTTGTCGAATATTTTTGGGAAATACATGAAAAAGTACAGCATATAAATATCGTAAAAATACAAGGTAAATATAATTTATCAGTTTACGTATTAAAATACGTATTCCAGGATCGGGAAGTGACACGCGGGAACATCGGATCGGGGTCGGGATGGACCGAACAGCGGTACGGAAGACCGCAGGGCCGCGGGAAGGCGATCGGTCGGCCTGGGCGGCCGTAGGGCACGCGCAGAGGGGGCCGGCGGCGTCGGGATCCGGCGCGGTAGGGCGCGTAAGACAGGACAGGGGTGCTCGGGACCAAGCGGTCGGAGCGACCACTGGGAGGCGCGGGTGCCCGGTGCTGCGCGAGGGTTGCGCGCTGGTCAAGCGGCCAGGGCGGTCGCGGCTAGGGCTAGGGCTAGGGCTCTGGGAAAGGGGAGTGGAGTGATGGGGATTGAGAGGAAGAGATGGGAGGGAGTGAGAGAGAGGTGAAAAGGAGAAGAAATAGAAGTGGAGGAGAGTGATGGAGTGGTGGAGAGTGTATGTAGGAGGGGGAATATGGAGAAAGCTGGGTCGTGGGGGAGCTGGGTCGGGGGTTAGATTAGGAATAGGTTTCTTTTTTTTATTAGGTAAAACCAATATATATATATATATATATATATATATATATATATATATATATATATATATATATTAGATTAAAAAATGGATTTAAGAATGGGTTCGAAAAATGGGATCCGGGAAAAATCGGGTTTGGGTCGGGGTCGGATCTCGGGCACGGGATCGGGACAGGCAGCAATCAAAGATCCCATAATTAATTTTTGAAATAATTATTTTCCTGATGCGACTTAAATAATAATAATATTAATAGTAAATAATGATAATAATAATAATAATAATAATAATAATAATAAATACAATAATAATAATAATAATAGTACAAAGACTAAGATTACGCTGCAGACAAATAAAATCCAACAATTAATAATTCCAAAAATTTTGGGTTTCACAACCTTCCCTCCTTAAAAAATTTCGTCCTCGAAATTTAAAAGGCAGGGTTAGGATTACCTCAAGTTTCAAACAGATACGGATACTACTTCCGCATCTCATCTTCTCGCTCCCTGGTAGACTCGCCTGGGGAATTGTGCCGCCACATTACTCTGACTATTGGTGTCACAGAGTTCCTGGTTCTCTTCTCTCCTTTGTCTAATATCGCCACTGGCTTCTCTGGCACTATGAGCCTGGGTCCAATCTCCAGCTCCGAATGATCCAAGATGTGGCTTGGGTCCGGGATGTAGCGTCTCAGCTGTGAAACATGGAGGACGTTGTGGACGCCTTCGAGACTTGGGGGTAAAGCCACCCGATAAGCTACTTTTCCAATCCTGTTCAGTACTTCAAAAGGACCAATAAACCTGGGGCTTAGCTTTTCTGCTCTGCCGAAATGGATGGTTCCTCTGGTAAGGGAGATCTTCACGAACACACTGTCACCTTCTTCAAACTCCAACTGCCGTCGGCTGCTATCGGCCCAATGCTTCTGTATGTCCTGGGCAATCATGAGCTTATCTCTAATCATTTTTACCTTATCTGCTGCATCGGTCACCATCTCAGGTCCAAGCAATACTCTTTCTCCTACATCGTCCCAAGCAAGTGGGGTGCGACAACGACGTCCATAAAGTACCTCGAACGGAATCATACCGATACTATCTTGGTAAATATTGTTGTAGGAGAACTCTACCAAGTGCAAATGGTCTTCCCAAGACCCTCCAAATTCTAAGACACAAGATCTCATCATGTCTTCTAGCGTCTGGATTGTTCACTCCGATTGTCCGTCAGTCTGGGGATGGTAGGCGGTGCTGAACTTCAGTTGCGTTCCCAAACTATCATGCAAGCTCTTCCAGAAGTGAGAGATGAATCTGGTATCCCTGTTAGATACGATACTTACCGGGAACTCCATGAATCCGGTAGATGTGCCGCATGTTCAATGCCGCCAACTTCTCGGTGGATAGACCCACCTTGAAGGGAATAAAGTGGGCTGACTTCATCAGTCAATGTAATGCCCTGAATCCTGTTACGGAGCACGGAGCAGGCTAGCGGCCAAATGGCCGAGTCGGATGAGAATTGGGGAACTTTACTTGGGAGAAACTTTACCAGGATCGCGAGATAATAAATTAAGATCCTTTCCTCGTTATAGATTGGAATCTTTTAAAATAATGCCCAAGATGCAGTGGCGCACGTCTTGGGAAAAGAGTTCTATATAAGAGTCGCTTGCCCCGAGACCGTTGCCCTACTGGTTTTCGATGTCGCTTTTGCTGTTGACTTTTGTGTACGTTTTCATAATTATTTTCGATGAATGTTTTCATGGATTTACTTTCACTGTCTACGCATTTCATATCGAATCAGTGAGAGAAAGAGAAGAAGTATGCTGACCAAACGTTGGTGCTAATGCAGGTGCTAACGCAGTGAACCGAGCTTGACGTTGCGTGGAAGACCTCTTTCTCCCGATAATTCACCAACAAGTGAGTGGCTTTGATCCTTCGACGATCCTTAATCTTTGCGCATAACAATGGTAGACTTGTTATTGCGTTTGGTGCTTAATAAAAGATGCCTAGTAATAACTCGGAAAGATAATAAAAGATAAATTATCACATGGCTAGGCTTATGTTGTAAATCGAATGATGCTCATATGTTGCGATCTGAATTGTTAAACAGGTGATGCAAAGAACCAAGTATTGGGCGGTAAGTATATCGGACTTCGGTATGAAAGAATATTATTACAAATAAATAGTCCCTCGGTTGGATGAACGAATATACGAGGCTATGGATCAAGGCAAGTTGGTAAGATGATAAGATGGCAAGATGAATGAGAACTGTGGCTTATGTACTTGAATTCTGTTATCATGCATGTATGTTTCTTCTTTAGTTAAGTTGCATTCACATGCATGGTCATGGACAACTTGTATACAAGGTATAGTTCCTCGAACGGTACTCCGAGGCCACGGAAACGATTCGGCCAAGGATGAACATAGTACTGAAGTAGTAGCACGGTGCGAAAGTAGTAGCACGGTCTTTCGGGAACCTTTCGGATAGGCTAGCTACCCACCGCTGAAGGGGAGCCGTCCGACCAAGATGTCCCAGATGGCGTGTAGTCAGTGACCTTCATATAGACAGGTGGCATAGCTAACAATGTCTTATGCAGGCAGAGTAAGTGGTATTCATAAATATTTACAGGGATGGCTATCGACCGTGGGTAAGATTCACCAAATTGGTGATCAATATGGATTGCTTATATTAGATCAACATGAATTGCTTATGTTTCTAACATCACTGTATGCTCCTTATATTTTTCATCAAATATATGAATTGTTAATGGACCCTAAGACAAGATAGAAAGATCACAAATCAACTTATTTCAGATTATATCTATGTTACCCAAATTTCTTTATCAATCGATGCGAATCTCTATTCAAAATGTCTTTTTTATAAAAGGAACACGAGCACGCCTTGTACAAGTGTAATTCCAGACTTGTACGGCATCACGCCTTAGCGAGGACGAACGATTCGGCATGAATCAAAGCGGAGGCGAATGATTCCCCGAATCGGGGCGTGACAGTTTGGTATCAGAGCACGACTTTACTTCCTTGGGAATTTATTGGTTTTAAGATTTCGAAAATGACACAAGCTTTATTGCTTCTCGAACAACTTTGGTTTTAAATGTCCCAAAATGAGATGTTCCATACAATAAGTCCATAAATATTTTATGAGACTAACAAGCTTCTCTGTTTTTACAGAGATGACAAAGACGGGTACAACGAACAACGCGAGCAGCTCAAGGGCGGTAGCCTCAACCGACCCGATAGAGAGGATGCTGGCTATGATAGAAAGCCAGCAGAGGCAGAACGCAAAGCAATTCGAGGCCCAACAGAAGCAGCTAGATACCCTGCAACAGTTGGTCTGATCAGTGGTAAACAATGGGGCTCAAGGCACTCCAGTCTCAAGGGAAAGCGAACTCGTGGAGGCAGAGGAACCCCCGGCGGCTAAGAAAACCACTGCTGTGGCCGACATTACAAAGTTCAAGAAAATATGTAACAAAGAATTCAAAGGGACAGAAGAGGCCACCATTGCTATGGATTGGCTAGTTGAAGTGGAGGATCACCTGGAAGCTTTGGGTATTGTTGGATCCAAGAGGGTATCGTGTGTGAAACTACTGCTGGTTTCCAACGCACACTACTGGTGGCAAAGTCGGAAAAGGATTCCTCCGGGAGTGAATGGGACAATAAAAATGTAACACCCTGTTTTCTGAAAATTGGGTATTTTTGAAAATTTATTATTTTATTATTTAAATATGGAGTTATAGTCATGATATGATTTTTGGTGATTTTAGATTGATTAAAACTATTTTGTTAAGTCATGACTTATGACTTTGTGATTTTGACTAGTGTAACTATAGTGTAACCCTATAGATTATGTGACCTAGAGACTAACCATGACCATATGAGCTTAACCATGTGATTA
The DNA here is from genome assembly GCA_029216955.1 of Iris pallida. Lineage (NCBI taxonomy): Eukaryota > Viridiplantae > Streptophyta > Magnoliopsida > Asparagales > Iridaceae > Iris > Iris pallida. The sequence continues at coordinate 43,737,196 of JANAVB010014796.1, forward strand.
GGATGTCAAATTATCCCTTTTTGATCAAAAGGGTATTTTGGTAATTTTCTAGAATTTTTTTTAGAATTAATGTGATTTATTAGGTGAATAGTGTCATGTTAGTTACTAACCTAGTTTAGCCTTAATCTAGATGTTAGTCATGACCTAGAGACTAAGTTAGAGGGTTTAACTAAAGTAATGTTAAGCCTATAGAATATCTAGATATTTCCATTTAGAAAATATCTCATTTAGATATTTACCTTGATTTTAGTAAAATATCAAACCTTTACCCTTAAAGTCTTTGCCTTCTCCCTTAAGCAAGGCCATAGGACACCCTCCCCCTTGCTTGGTCGGCCAAGGAGACCCCCTTGGCTGCCATGACATGCCCCCCCCTATATGTACACCCCCACCTTCACAAACCTTCATTTTCAATACCTAGTTTTTCCTCTACCTTCACCACTTCATAACTTAGTCATTTTAGCTCCAAATTGGACCAAACTTGTTCCATTGGAACCCCCTACACTTGAGGATGCTAAGGGAGGCTTAGTAGCAAGGTTGCACAAGGATTTGGACACCCCAAGGTGAAGAAGAAACCCCCCCTTGAAGTGGTTTACATTGATTTTGGCCAAATAGGTAAAGTGCCCTAAACCCTACTAAAATAGTGATTTCTCTTCATGGTTGCATGCATTAGGATACCATGGTCATGTAGGTCAAGTTTGGTAGGATTTTGATATGGTTTGGTGTCCGTATCGGACACGTATCTAGGTTTTAATTAGGGTGTTTGGTGAAATGCCACTTAGGAATTAATGTTCTGTTTTTGTAAAACAAATTATATATTTGGGTAGCCCTAGATGGGTAGGACACATTTTCCTAGGTCTGAGCACAAAACAGGACACTGTTCGTGTCCAAATCGGACACGAACTCACTGGGTTTACACTCACTGACACACACTGTTTACACTGGAAACACGTAGGTGTTTGACACCTTGTTTCGTATCCACACATGTTGTGGACACGATGCAGTGACACGGACACGAACCTAGACCCTAGGCCGACCCACTGACACGAGCACGTGGCCCCACGTGCCACGTGTGAGGCACACGAGGCCCTGTCCTCGCTGCACGACGCTGTGCACGCTCCCCTGCTACCCGACACCTAGCACGGACACTGTGGGACACGTGGACACGTGAAAATTTACACAGAGGAGGGGGCAACCTCTGTCATGCCCCCCCTCGAGTTTGAGACACGTTGGTGTCGTGTCGAGAGAGCACGGACACGTGCACTGGTCGTGCACTGACAGTGCACGCACACACAGACACTTGACTTTGAGCGTGTCGTGTCCACTCTACACGACACGAGGACACTTCGTACTGACACGAGCACGAAGCCTATCCATAGGCGAACACATTGGACACAACCACGTGGTGTCACGTGTCCCGTGTCGCGAATACGAGACACGCGAAATCACTGACACGCGGTCTAAAACACGTATTTTAGGGCTCCTGATACGCGTGTCGTGTCCACTCTACACGACACGTGGACGCGTATCAGGCCCATGGACACGAAGCCCAACCCTAGGCGTACCTTCGGGCACGAGCACGAGGCCTGTGTCGCTTTGTGTCGTGTCCTAGATCGACTTAGGTTTTTCACTGATACACAGTGTATCAGTGTATTCTCGTTTACCCGAGCGACTTTGAAACGTCGTGGACACGCCGTGTCGTGTCGTGACACCGTGTCAGGCCACTAGGATCCTAGACTAACCTAGGGGCTTCAATTACCAACCAAGATTAGGTTGTCTTAGCTCGGTTTAGTTGGTGTTTGGGTTAACCTAAGATCTAGGTTTGCTGTCCTATTTCCAGTTCCTGTAATTTTCCCAGATTTTGCAAAAATGAATTTTGATTGTATTTTTATGATGATTTTTGCATATAATGCTATGTTATTATTAGGTTAACATGTTGTATATGTGTATGTGTGTGTGTGGGTGAGATTTGAGGGTAATTGGTAGTGTATAGGTGTAGTTGTGTGTGTGTATACATATGTATGTATATATGTTATCTGTGTGTGTGTGTGTGGGGAGCATTTCCTGTCACAGGAAATCTGAGACACTCCCCTCCCCTTCCTGCTTTCTATTTCACCCTCTCTCTCACTGTCTATGTCTCTCTCTCTTTCACTTTCTCTCTTCTCTCTCATTCTATGTCTCTCTCTCCTTCTCTCTCTATATATATATTGTATATAATATATATTAGGTATATTATACATATACATTATGTATGTATATATGTTATAGATATATATTAGTGTATATATATGTTTATATATATATGTGGGGTTATGGGTATATTACATAGTGACCCTTTATATATAGGTTATATATATATTGTATAGATTCTATTGTAGGTATAAACCTATGAACCCTATGACCATTGACCTAAGTTACTAGCCTATGGCCCATGGTTAGTGAGTTAGAGTTGACCATTAGGACTAGTAGACCTAGGTTGACTGGCAAGTTGACCCTTGTTGACCAAAGTCAACTATAGGTCAACTTTGACCTAGAATTGACTAGGATTAACATAGAATGACTAGTTTAAACTAGTTTGACCATGTTTGACCTAACTTGACTAGTTTGACATTAGTTGACCTAAGTAGACCTAGTTTAACTAGATTGTTGACCATGGTTGACCAAAGTCAACTATAGGTCAAACCTTGACCTAATTGACCTAATAATGACTAGTTCAACTAGTTTGACCATGTTTGACCTAATCACCTTGTTGACTAGTCTTTGTTTGACTTAATTACCTGACTGACTAGTCTTTGTTTGACCAATACCTTAGTTGGTCTAAGTTTGACCTAGACTTGACCCAGATTGATCATGTTGACTAGTATTTGACTAGTTTGATTAGAGTGTTGACCAGGAGTTGACTTTAACCTAGATTTGACTAACCTTGACTTGTTTGACCTTGTTTGACTCTATTTGACTTAGTTGATTTCCTGTGACCTAGTATGATTTGATTTGACTTAGTTTGACTGTAGAGTTGACCAAGTTTGACTTTGACCTAGATTGGCTTAGAATTCATATAGATTGCATTGTAGATTTCATTTACCTTCATTATGGACATGTCATAACTGTATTACTCTATTTTAGGACATTGTGACCCTGGTACAGACATCTGATATTACACTACTCATCCAGAGTGTCAGGCGAGTACATTCTCTGATAGTTCTTTCATTACTTGTCATTTACTGTATTTCAGTTCTAGATAGCTATATATGATTCTCTGTACAAACACGATTGGTATTGTTGGATCCATTACATGCGACACTCATTTATTTATGTCTGGCCTCTATATCTGGAATCACTACTGGCATCACCCTACTGGAATCATTTCTGGAATCATTGGCTGGACTCATACTGGTTGTAGTGTTGGATTATGGATTCACTTGTGGGCGGGGAAATACTTGAGTAGACATGTGAACATACCTAAAATCTGGAACCACCTCCCTTGGAACTATTCTGGAATGCTAGCCATCCCACACTTGGCCGAGTGTGCGATGTGCCTGATTACCCCTAGCCGTTTACATGTCGATCTCAGTATTTTAAAACACACTGTTAGAGTATAGGCTGGACTTACCCTGGAATCATGGATCACTTCTGGACTCATTTTACTGGACTCATCTGGTACTGGAATCATCTAGTATTGGATTATATGGACTGGACTCACACTGGGATTACCTTTTATACTGTCTGGACTTATACCATGTTATTCTAGTTCAGCTAGTTTACTACAGTCTTCCTTGCCATGTTTTCTTCTCTTGTTAGTTACTTTACTTCCCTTGTACCCTCACTGTTTCTCTACATCATTATCTGTATAAAACTGCCATGCTCATCTGTATAACTGTCTAAAAACTGCTTTATAGTCTTTGTCATTTACTTGGGATTTCTAGATGAGATGTGCTCGTTCCTGTCCTGATTGGACCTGTTGAAAATATTACAGATGATACCCCTGACGACACATGCCCTTCTTACCATGGACCTGGCGAGGGATTAGCTACCTTTGGCTCCGACTCTCAGGAGTGATTCAGGAGTTTAGCTAGTAGACTTACTTAGCTTTCATATTTTGAGCTTGTTGTATTAAACTTGAGATATCGAGTTGTATTAGAGTTGTTTGAGATATTGTTGTTATTATTTCAGTAGTTTAAATTTCTGTTGTTGTTAGTTGGTATCTAGATTTCTGTGATATCTTATCGTGCTTAGACTGTGATTGAGTATATCATATCTTTTACTTGTCTTCCTCTCGGAGTTGAGATCTTGGCAAGTACATTATATACACTGCATGAGATTAGTTAGCAACCTAGGACAGCGTTCTACCGCCGACACTGCGGCGTAGGCTGGACGTACCCACTTCTCGTGCCCTTACACAGGGTGCGGGTCGTGACACGTTTTTAGTGGTGGCCCATGCAGGTCTCGAGTTTATGTAGTGGTATTCGAACTAGAGTATCACTACAGCCTGCGATAGGATTAGAGGAATAGGCTTAGAGAGAATGGATACTCAATCACTGTTAGGATTTCATGAGAGATTCCGGGACGACCCTTGAGAATCTTATTTTGAACTTCGATATTGAAAACCCTTTTCCTCTTGTTTTAATTCACCCTCACTCCTTGATGTTTAAGGGGTCTTGGACTATTTAACCTTATTCATCATTACCTCCCTTATATTTGACCTTCTTTACTGCTAAATTAGCCTTAGTTTTGCAAGCTTATATTTTATCGAGCTTGATCACGACATATTTTATTGGGGGCTAGTACCCACTAACATATTGTCTAATCAGGGCCGGTGCATGATGGTCTGATCAACCTATTGCACTTTGGTTCGCTTTCATATATTATTTTACATGGATGGAGCCACTTGCAGGTTCTGTTCTTTCAAATCCATTCCCATCTTGTTGTGTGATTCCATTAGTACCTGTCAGGATATGCTTGTGATATGCTAGATAGCATAATTACCCTGTTGAGACTGTTGAATCACGACCAGTAGGACTATGATTGCATGTTATAGGATAGCTATTTATTGACTCTGATTGACTGGGGGTTTGACCAAGAAGGAGTACGACCGCCTTAATTTCGAGGACGAAATTATTTTAAGGAGGGTAGACTTGTAACACCCTGTTTTCTGAAAATTGGGTATTTTTGAAAATTTATTATTTTATTATTTAAATATGGAGTTATAGTCATGATATGATTTTTGGTGATTTTAGATTGATTAAAACTATTTTGTTAAGTCATGACTTATGACTTTGTGATTTTGACTAGTGTAACTATAGTGTAACCCTATAGATTATGTGACCTAGAGACTAACCATGACCATATGAGCTTAACCATGTGATTAGGATGTCAAATTATCCCTTTTTGATCAAAAGGGTATTTTGGTAATTTTCTAGAATTTTTTTTAGAATTAATGTGATTTATTAGGTGAATAGTGTCATGTTAGTTACTAACCTAGTTTAGCCTTAATCTAGATGTTAGTCATGACCTAGAGACTAAGTTAGAGGGTTTAACTAAAGTAATGTTAAGCCTATAGAATATCTAGATATTTCCATTTAGAAAATATCTCATTTAGATATTTACCTTGATTTTAGTAAAATATCAAACCTTTACCCTTAAAGTCTTTGCCTTCTCCCTTAAGCAAGGCCATAGGACACCCTCCCCCTTGCTTGGTCGGCCAAGGAGACCCCCTTGGCTGCCATGACATGCCCCCCCCTATATGTACACCCCCACCTTCACAAACCTTCATTTTCAATACCTAGTTTTTCCTCTACCTTCACCACTTCATAACTTAGTCATTTTAGCTCCAAATTGGACCAAACTTGTTCCATTGGAACCCCCTACACTTGAGGATGCTAAGGGAGGCTTAGTAGCAAGGTTGCACAAGGATTTGGACACCCCAAGGTGAAGAAGAAACCCCCCCTTGAAGTGGTTTACATTGATTTTGGCCAAATAGGTAAAGTGCCCTAAACCCTACTAAAATAGTGATTTCTCTTCATGGTTGCATGCATTAGGATACCATGGTCATGTAGGTCAAGTTTGGTAGGATTTTGATATGGTTTGGTGTCCGTATCGGACACGTATCTAGGTTTTAATTAGGGTGTTTGGTGAAATGCCACTTAGGAATTAATGTTCTGTTTTTGTAAAACAAATTATATATTTGGGTAGCCCTAGATGGGTAGGACACATTTTCCTAGGTCTGAGCACAAAACAGGACACTGTTCGTGTCCAAATCGGACACGAACTCACTGGGTTTACACTCACTGACACACACTGTTTACACTGGAAACACGTAGGTGTTTGACACCTTGTTTCGTATCCACACATGTTGTGGACACGATGCAGTGACACGGACACGAACCTAGACCCTAGGCCGACCCACTGACACGAGCACGTGGCCCCACGTGCCACGTGTGAGGCACACGAGGCCCTGTCCTCGCTGCACGACGCTGTGCACGCTCCCCTGCTACCCGACACCTAGCACGGACACTGTGGGACACGTGGACACGTGAAAATTTACACAGAGGAGGGGGCAACCTCTGTCATGCCCCCCCTCGAGTTTGAGACACGTTGGTGTCGTGTCGAGAGAGCACGGACACGTGCACTGGTCGTGCACTGACAGTGCACGCACACACAGACACTTGACTTTGAGCGTGTCGTGTCCACTCTACACGACACGAGGACACTTCGTACTGACACGAGCACGAAGCCTATCCATAGGCGAACACATTGGACACAACCACGTGGTGTCACGTGTCCCGTGTCGCGAATACGAGACACGCGAAATCACTGACACGCGGTCTAAAACACGTATTTTAGGGCTCCTGATACGCGTGTCGTGTCCACTCTACACGACACGTGGACGCGTATCAGGCCCATGGACACGAAGCCCAACCCTAGGCGTACCTTCGGGCACGAGCACGAGGCCTGTGTCGCTTTGTGTCGTGTCCTAGATCGACTTAGGTTTTTCACTGATACACAGTGTATCAGTGTATTCTCGTTTACCCGAGCGACTTTGAAACGTCGTGGACACGCCGTGTCGTGTCGTGACACCGTGTCAGGCCACTAGGATCCTAGACTAACCTAGGGGCTTCAATTACCAACCAAGATTAGGTTGTCTTAGCTCGGTTTAGTTGGTGTTTGGGTTAACCTAAGATCTAGGTTTGCTGTCCTATTTCCAGTTCCTGTAATTTTCCCAGATTTTGCAAAAATGAATTTTGATTGTATTTTTATGATGATTTTTGCATATAATGCTATGTTATTATTAGGTTAACATGTTGTATATGTGTATGTGTGTGTGTGGGTGAGATTTGAGGGTAATTGGTAGTGTATAGGTGTAGTTGTGTGTGTGTATACATATGTATGTATATATGTTATCTGTGTGTGTGTGTGTGGGGAGCATTTCCTGTCACAGGAAATCTGAGACACTCCCCTCCCCTTCCTGCTTTCTATTTCACCCTCTCTCTCACTGTCTATGTCTCTCTCTCTTTCACTTTCTCTCTTCTCTCTCATTCTATGTCTCTCTCTCCTTCTCTCTCTATATATATATTGTATATAATATATTAGGTATATTATACATATACATTATGTATGTATATATGTTATAGATATATATTAGTGTATATATATGTTTATATATATATGTGGGGTTATGGGTATATTACATAGTGACCCTTTATATATAGGTTATATATATATTGTATAGATTCTATTGTAGGTATAAACCTATGAACCCTATGACCATTGACCTAAGTTACTAGCCTATGGCCCATGGTTAGTGAGTTAGAGTTGACCATTAGGACTAGTAGACCTAGGTTGACTGGCAAGTTGACCCTTGTTGACCAAAGTCAACTATAGGTCAACTTTGACCTAGAATTGACTAGGATTAACATAGAATGACTAGTTTAAACTAGTTTGACCATGTTTGACCTAACTTGACTAGTTTGACATTAGTTGACCTAAGTAGACCTAGTTTAACTAGATTGTTGACCATGGTTGACCAAAGTCAACTATAGGTCAAACCTTGACCTAATTGACCTAATAATGACTAGTTCAACTAGTTTGACCATGTTTGACCTAATCACCTTGTTGACTAGTCTTTGTTTGACTTAATTACCTGACTGACTAGTCTTTGTTTGACCAATACCTTAGTTGGTCTAAGTTTGACCTAGACTTGACCCAGATTGATCATGTTGACTAGTATTTGACTAGTTTGATTAGAGTGTTGACCAGGAGTTGACTTTAACCTAGATTTGACTAACCTTGACTTGTTTGACCTTGTTTGACTCTATTTGACTTAGTTGATTTCCTGTGACCTAGTATGATTTGATTTGACTTAGTTTGACTGTAGAGTTGACCAAGTTTGACTTTGACCTAGATTGGCTTAGAATTCATATAGATTGCATTGTAGATTTCATTTACCTTCATTATGGACATGTCATAACTGTATTACTCTATTTTAGGACATTGTGACCCTGGTACAGACATCTGATATTACACTACTCATCCAGAGTGTCAGGCGAGTACATTCTCTGATAGTTCTTTCATTACTTGTCATTTACTGTATTTCAGTTCTAGATAGCTATATATGATTCTCTGTACAAACACGATTGGTATTGTTGGATCCATTACATGCGACACTCATTTATTTATGTCTGGCCTCTATATCTGGAATCACTACTGGCATCACCCTACTGGAATCATTTCTGGAATCATTGGCTGGACTCATACTGGTTGTAGTGTTGGATTATGGATTCACTTGTGGGCGGGGAAATACTTGAGTAGACATGTGAACATACCTAAAATCTGGAACCACCTCCCTTGGAACTATTCTGGAATGCTAGCCATCCCACACTTGGCCGAGTGTGCGATGTGCCTGATTACCCCTAGCCGTTTACATGTCGATCTCAGTATTTTAAAACACACTGTTAGAGTATAGGCTGGACTTACCCTGGAATCATGGATCACTTCTGGACTCATTTTACTGGACTCATCTGGTACTGGAATCATCTAGTATTGGATTATATGGACTGGACTCACACTGGGATTACCTTTTATACTGTCTGGACTTATACCATGTTATTCTAGTTCAGCTAGTTTACTACAGTCTTCCTTGCCATGTTTTCTTCTCTTGTTAGTTACTTTACTTCCCTTGTACCCTCACTGTTTCTCTACATCATTATCTGTATAAAACTGCCATGCTCATCTGTATAACTGTCTAAAAACTGCTTTATAGTCTTTGTCATTTACTTGGGATTTCTAGATGAGATGTGCTCGTTCCTGTCCTGATTGGACCTGTTGAAAATATTACAGATGATACCCCTGACGACACATGCCCTTCTTACCATGGACCTGGCGAGGGATTAGCTACCTTTGGCTCCGACTCTCAGGAGTGATTCAGGAGTTTAGCTAGTAGACTTACTTAGCTTTCATATTTTGAGCTTGTTGTATTAAACTTGAGATATCGAGTTGTATTAGAGTTGTTTGAGATATTGTTGTTATTATTTCAGTAGTTTAAATTTCTGTTGTTGTTAGTTGGTATCTAGATTTCTGTGATATCTTATCGTGCTTAGACTGTGATTGAGTATATCATATCTTTTACTTGTCTTCCTCTCGGAGTTGAGATCTTGGCAAGTACATTATATACACTGCATGAGATTAGTTAGCAACCTAGGACAGCGTTCTACCGCCGACACTGCGGCGTAGGCTGGACGTACCCACTTCTCGTGCCCTTACACAGGGTGCGGGTCGTGACACGTTTTTAGTGGTGGCCCATGCAGGTCTCGAGTTTATGTAGTGGTATTCGAACTAGAGTATCACTACAGCCTGCGATAGGATTAGAGGAATAGGCTTAGAGAGAATGGATACTCAATCACTGTTAGGATTTCATGAGAGATTCCGGGACGACCCTTGAGAATCTTATTTTGAACTTCGATATTGAAAACCCTTTTCCTCTTGTTTTAATTCACCCTCACTCCTTGATGTTTAAGGGGTCTTGGACTATTTAACCTTATTCATCATTACCTCCCTTATATTTGACCTTCTTTACTGCTAAATTAGCCTTAGTTTTGCAAGCTTATATTTTATCGAGCTTGATCACGACATATTTTATTGGGGGCTAGTACCCACTAACATATTGTCTAATCAGGGCCGGTGCATGATGGTCTGATCAACCTATTGCACTTTGGTTCGCTTTCATATATTATTTTACATGGATGGAGCCACTTGCAGGTTCTGTTCTTTCAAATCCATTCCCATCTTGTTGTGTGATTCCATTAGTACCTGTCAGGATATGCTTGTGATATGCTAGATAGCATAATTACCCTGTTGAGACTGTTGAATCACGACCAGTAGGACTATGATTGCATGTTATAGGATAGCTATTTATTGACTCTGATTGACTGGGGGTTTGACCAAGAAGGAGTACGACCGCCTTAATTTCGAGGACGAAATTATTTTAAGGAGGGTAGACTTGTAACACCCTGTTTTCTGAAAATTGGGTATTTTTGAAAATTTATTATTTTATTATTTAAATATGGAGTTATAGTCATGATATGATTTTTGGTGATTTTAGATTGATTAAAACTATTTTGTTAAGTCATGACTTATGACTTTGTGATTTTGACTAGTGTAACTATAGTGTAACCCTATAGATTATGTGACCTAGAGACTAACCATGACCATATGAGCTTAACCATGTGATTAGGATGTCAAATTATCCCTTTTTGATCAAAAGGGTATTTTGGTAATTTTCTAGAATTTTTTTTAGAATTAATGTGATTTATTAGGTGAATAGTGTCATGTTAGTTACTAACCTAGTTTAGCCTTAATCTAGATGTTAGTCATGACCTAGAGACTAAGTTAGAGGGTTTAACTAAAGTAATGTTAAGCCTATAGAATATCTAGATATTTCCATTTAGAAAATATCTCATTTAGATATTTACCTTGATTTTAGTAAAATATCAAACCTTTACCCTTAAAGTCTTTGCCTTCTCCCTTAAGCAAGGCCATAGGACACCCTCCCCCTTGCTTGGTCGGCCAAGGAGACCCCCTTGGCTGCCATGACATGCCCCCCCCTATATGTACACCCCCACCTTCACAAACCTTCATTTTCAATACCTAGTTTTTCCTCTACCTTCACCACTTCATAACTTAGTCATTTTAGCTCCAAATTGGACCAAACTTGTTCCATTGGAACCCCCTACACTTGAGGATGCTAAGGGAGGCTTAGTAGCAAGGTTGCACAAGGATTTGGACACCCCAAGGTGAAGAAGAAACCCCCCCTTGAAGTGGTTTACATTGATTTTGGCCAAATAGGTAAAGTGCCCTAAACCCTACTAAAATAGTGATTTCTCTTCATGGTTGCATGCATTAGGATACCATGGTCATGTAGGTCAAGTTTGGTAGGATTTTGATATGGTTTGGTGTCCGTATCGGACACGTATCTAGGTTTTAATTAGGGTGTTTGGTGAAATGCCACTTAGGAATTAATGTTCTGTTTTTGTAAAACAAATTATATATTTGGGTAGCCCTAGATGGGTAGGACACATTTTCCTAGGTCTGAGCACAAAACAGGACACTGTTCGTGTCCAAATCGGACACGAACTCACTGGGTTTACACTCACTGACACACACTGTTTACACTGGAAACACGTAGGTGTTTGACACCTTGTTTCGTATCCACACATGTTGTGGACACGATGCAGTGACACGGACACGAACCTAGACCCTAGGCCGACCCACTGACACGAGCACGTGGCCCCACGTGCCACGTGTGAGGCACACGAGGCCCTGTCCTCGCTGCACGACGCTGTGCACGCTCCCCTGCTACCCGACACCTAGCACGGACACTGTGGGACACGTGGACACGTGAAAATTTACACAGAGGAGGGGGCAACCTCTGTCATGCCCCCCCTCGAGTTTGAGACACGTTGGTGTCGTGTCGAGAGAGCACGGACACGTGCACTGGTCGTGCACTGACAGTGCACGCACACACAGACACTTGACTTTGAGCGTGTCGTGTCCACTCTACACGACACGAGGACACTTCGTACTGACACGAGCACGAAGCCTATCCATAGGCGAACACATTGGACACAACCACGTGGTGTCACGTGTCCCGTGTCGCGAATACGAGACACGCGAAATCACTGACACGCGGTCTAAAACACGTATTTTAGGGCTCCTGATACGCGTGTCGTGTCCACTCTACACGACACGTGGACGCGTATCAGGCCCATGGACACGAAGCCCAACCCTAGGCGTACCTTCGGGCACGAGCACGAGGCCTGTGTCGCTTTGTGTCGTGTCCTAGATCGACTTAGGTTTTTCACTGATACACAGTGTATCAGTGTATTCTCGTTTACCCGAGCGACTTTGAAACGTCGTGGACACGCCGTGTCGTGTCGTGACACCGTGTCAGGCCACTAGGATCCTAGACTAACCTAGGGGCTTCAATTACCAACCAAGATTAGGTTGTCTTAGCTCGGTTTAGTTGGTGTTTGGGTTAACCTAAGATCTAGGTTTGCTGTCCTATTTCCAGTTCCTGTAATTTTCCCAGATTTTGCAAAAATGAATTTTGATTGTATTTTTATGATGATTTTTGCATATAATGCTATGTTATTATTAGGTTAACATGTTGTATATGTGTATGTGTGTGTGTGGGTGAGATTTGAGGGTAATTGGTAGTGTATAGGTGTAGTTGTGTGTGTGTATACATATGTATGTATATATGTTATCTGTGTGTGTGTGTGTGGGGAGCATTTCCTGTCACAGGAAATCTGAGACACTCCCCTCCCCTTCCTGCTTTCTATTTCACCCTCTCTCTCACTGTCTATGTCTCTCTCTCTTTCACTTTCTCTCTTCTCTCTCATTCTATGTCTCTCTCTCCTTCTCTCTCTATATATATATTGTATATAATATATATTAGGTATATTATACATATACATTATGTATGTATATATGTTATAGATATATATTAGTGTATATATATGTTTATATATATATGTGGGGTTATGGGTATATTACATAGTGACCCTTTATATATAGGTTATATATATATTGTATAGATTCTATTGTAGGTATAAACCTATGAACCCTATGACCATTGACCTAAGTTACTAGCCTATGGCCCATGGTTAGTGAGTTAGAGTTGACCATTAGGACTAGTAGACCTAGGTTGACTGGCAAGTTGACCCTTGTTGACCAAAGTCAACTATAGGTCAACTTTGACCTAGAATTGACTAGGATTAACATAGAATGACTAGTTTAAACTAGTTTGACCATGTTTGACCTAACTTGACTAGTTTGACATTAGTTGACCTAAGTAGACCTAGTTTAACTAGATTGTTGACCATGGTTGACCAAAGTCAACTATAGGTCAAACCTTGACCTAATTGACCTAATAATGACTAGTTCAACTAGTTTGACCATGTTTGACCTAATCACCTTGTTGACTAGTCTTTGTTTGACTTAATTACCTGACTGACTAGTCTTTGTTTGACCAATACCTTAGTTGGTCTAAGTTTGACCTAGACTTGACCCAGATTGATCATGTTGACTAGTATTTGACTAGTTTGATTAGAGTGTTGACCAGGAGTTGACTTTAACCTAGATTTGACTAACCTTGACTTGTTTGACCTTGTTTGACTCTATTTGACTTAGTTGATTTCCTGTGACCTAGTATGATTTGATTTGACTTAGTTTGACTGTAGAGTTGACCAAGTTTGACTTTGACCTAGATTGGCTTAGAATTCATATAGATTGCATTGTAGATTTCATTTACCTTCATTATGGACATGTCATAACTGTATTACTCTATTTTAGGACATTGTGACCCTGGTACAGACATCTGATATTACACTACTCATCCAGAGTGTCAGGCGAGTACATTCTCTGATAGTTCTTTCATTACTTGTCATTTACTGTATTTCAGTTCTAGATAGCTATATATGATTCTCTGTACAAACACGATTGGTATTGTTGGATCCATTACATGCGACACTCATTTATTTATGTCTGGCCTCTATATCTGGAATCACTACTGGCATCACCCTACTGGAATCATTTCTGGAATCATTGGCTGGACTCATACTGGTTGTAGTGTTGGATTATGGATTCACTTGTGGGCGGGGAAATACTTGAGTAGACATGTGAACATACCTAAAATCTGGAACCACCTCCCTTGGAACTATTCTGGAATGCTAGCCATCCCACACTTGGCCGAGTGTGCGATGTGCCTGATTACCCCTAGCCGTTTACATGTCGATCTCAGTATTTTAAAACACACTGTTAGAGTATAGGCTGGACTTACCCTGGAATCATGGATCACTTCTGGACTCATTTTACTGGACTCATCTGGTACTGGAATCATCTAGTATTGGATTATATGGACTGGACTCACACTGGGATTACCTTTTATACTGTCTGGACTTATACCATGTTATTCTAGTTCAGCTAGTTTACTACAGTCTTCCTTGCCATGTTTTCTTCTCTTGTTAGTTACTTTACTTCCCTTGTACCCTCACTGTTTCTCTACATCATTATCTGTATAAAACTGCCATGCTCATCTGTATAACTGTCTAAAAACTGCTTTATAGTCTTTGTCATTTACTTGGGATTTCTAGATGAGATGTGCTCGTTCCTGTCCTGATTGGACCTGTTGAAAATATTACAGATGATACCCCTGACGACACATGCCCTTCTTACCATGGACCTGGCGAGGGATTAGCTACCTTTGGCTCCGACTCTCAGGAGTGATTCAGGAGTTTAGCTAGTAGACTTACTTAGCTTTCATATTTTGAGCTTGTTGTATTAAACTTGAGATATCGAGTTGTATTAGAGTTGTTTGAGATATTGTTGTTATTATTTCAGTAGTTTAAATTTCTGTTGTTGTTAGTTGGTATCTAGATTTCTGTGATATCTTATCGTGCTTAGACTGTGATTGAGTATATCATATCTTTTACTTGTCTTCCTCTCGGAGTTGAGATCTTGGCAAGTACATTATATACACTGCATGAGATTAGTTAGCAACCTAGGACAGCGTTCTACCGCCGACACTGCGGCGTAGGCTGGACGTACCCACTTCTCGTGCCCTTACACAGGGTGCGGGTCGTGACAAAAAATTACTTGGCAGATGTTCTGTGAGGCCTTTCTGGCTTAGTACTTCTCTTCGACTGAGCAGCGAGCTAAGGAATTGGAATTCCAGAAGCTCGGGCAGGGAAACTTGACGGTGAAGGAGTATGAGGCAGAGTTTTCAAGACTGTCTCAGTATGCAATCACGAAGTTTACTGACGAAGCATCTAAGGCTCGTCGGTTTGAGCAGGGCTTGAGGCCTGCTCTGAAGGCTCAAGTTGTGGTTCAGAAGTATAAGACTTTTTAGGAGTCTTATAAGCACGCAAAGGAATTGGACCCACACTATCCTACGACGGAGCCAGTACAAGCGTCGGTACAGAATCTGCATAATAAGAGACCGAACAACGGGGGTAGATATGAGGCGCTTAAGCGTCAGAATCACGGTGTCTTTTAACGACCCAATCAGGGTGGACAATTCTGCAACAAGTGCCGCAACAAAGGGCACTTCGCTAACGAATGTCAGGTGCTAAAGGGTGGATGCTTCAAATGTGGTCGCATGGGCCACGGATTCAGAGACTGTCCAGTGAGGGGCCACCAGAACCCTCCAAGGCAGCAGCATCACCAGCAGCATCACCAACAGCATCAATAAAATCGTGGATAGGCACCAAGACCCCACCTGCGACCACAGAATCAGAGGCCCGGTGCTCAGGGCCGAGTCTTTTCATTGACTCAGGAAGAAGTACTTGCATCCGATACTGTCGTGACAGGTATATTATTATTTAATGGCATTCCTGCACGTACTTTATTTGATTCTGGTGCTACACATAGTTTTATATCTAAAGACTATGTTAAGGAACATGAAATAAAAATGTCAATGTTGGATGTATATCTTAGTGTTAGTACTCCATTAGGAGTGGAGATGCTTACTAACATGATATGTAGGGATGGTTACATATGTATCGGAAAGAGAAGGCTACCATTTGATGTAGTCGAGCTAGATATGAAGGATTATGACATCATTCTGGAAATAGATTGGTTAAGTGCATGTTGTACGACGATTGACTGTACGAAGAAGCGAGTTGTGTTTCGACTACCTGGAGGAACATAATTTTCTTACTCGGCCAGTTCGTCGGCGAAGGCGTCGATGGTGATTTCAGCTACTACGGCCCGGAGAATGATACATTCTGGCTGCGAAGGGTACCTTGCTTCTGTTCGAGACACACGTAAGAATGGTGCAGACTCAGCTAACACTGAAGTCGTGGCAGAATCTCCTGATGTGTTTCCTGACGAGATACCCGGAATGCCTCCGGACCGAGAGATTGAATTCACCATCAATACATTTCCAGACGCTCGTCCGATCTCAAGGGCTCCGTACAGGATGGCGCCTGCTGAATTAAAGGAACTCAAAGTACAGCTAAAAGAATTATTAGACAGGGGATATATCAGACCCAGTGTTTCACCATGGGATGCTCCGGTGCTATTTGTGAAGAAAAAAGATGGATCTGCGACTGTGCATCGACTATCGCGAGCTAAACAAAGTTACAATTCGGAACAAGTACCCATTGCCTCGAATAGACGACATCTTCGATCAGTTGCAAGGGGCGTCTGTATTTTCAAAGATTGATCTTCACTCAGTCTATCATCAGTTAAAGATCAAACCCGATGACGTTCCTAAGTCAGCAGTCCGAACCAGATATGGACACTATGAATTCTTGGTCATGCCCTTCGGACTGACTAAAGCCCCTGCCACTTTCATGGATATGATGAACAGAGTCTTCCGGCCCTTTTTGAATAAATTTTCGGTCGTGTTCATCGATGATATCCTAATCTACTCGAAGAGCAGAGAAGAACATGCAGAGCATTTGAGGACAGTGTTACAGACTATACAGGACAATCAGCTCTATGCCAAGCTGAGTAAATATGATTTTTGGATGAGTAGTGTGTCGTTCCTAGGGCACGTTATCTCGGCAGAAGGTGTGTCCGTTGACCCAAAGAAAATTGAAGTCGTAGTGGATTGGAAGCAACCCACGTCGGCGAACGAGATCCAAAGTTTTCTCGGCTTGGCAGGCTACTACAGGAAGTTTGTCAAGGATTTTTCATAAGTGGCAGCGCCTTTGACTCGGCTAACCCAGAAGGGAGTTGCATTCGATTGGACTGATGAGTGCGAGACTAGCTTTCAAAATCTGAAGCAACGTCTCGTGTCAGCTCCAATCCTTACACTTCCAGACGGCGTCGAGGGATTTCAGATATACAGTGATGCGTCCGGATTGGATTTGGGATGTGTGTTGACTCAGAGAGGGAAGGTGATATTGTATGCCTCGAGACAGCTTAAGCCGTACGAGAAAAATTATCCAACGCATGATTTGGAATTGGCAGCGATAGTGTTTGTATTAAAATTGTGGAGGCACTACTTGTATGGAGTGGCTTGCGAGATCTTCACCGATCATAAGAGCCTGAAGTACATCTTTACTCAAAAGGATTTAAATTTGCGGCAAAGATGTTGGTTGGAGATTATAAAAGACTACGACTTGACGATCGCGTATACCCCAGGAATAGACAATGTGGTGGCAGACGCGTTGAGTCGGAACTTTGTGGGATCAATCAGCATTGACAAACGAATACTGGAGGAATTAGAAAGCATGGGAATTGAGCTCCAGATTCGTGGCCGTAATGCACAACTGGCTCAACTTCAACTTGAGCCGAGTTTGTTAGAAAAGATAAAGACAGCACAGAGGACGGATGAGTTCTTGATTAAGATTGGCAGAATATTGGAAAGGGGTGAAGCCAGCGACTTCACCAGGCACGAGGATGGATCGTTACGACTCAAGGGGAGGCTATGTGTTCTGAAGGATGAAGAACTCCGGAAAGAAATCTTGACGGAGGCCCATTATGCCAAGTATTCGTTGCACCCGGGAAGTACAAAAATGTACAAAGATTTGTGTACGACCTTCTGGTGGCATGGCATAAAACGAGATATGGCCCTCTTTGTCTCGCGATGCTTAGCGTGTCAACGAGTCAAGGTGGAACACCAAAGGCCCGGCGGGGAGATGCAGAACCTTGCGATCCCAGAATGGAAGTGGGATCATATAACCATGGATTTTATAGTTGGCTTGCCGAAGACGCAGCGGAAAAATGATGCAATTTAGGTCATCGTTGATCGATTAACCAAATTTGCACATTTTCTCGCAATGAAAACCACATGGAGCGTCGACCGGTTAGCTCAGCTATACTTGGATGAAATTGTCCGATTGCATGGAGTGTCGGCATCAATAGTGTCGGATCGGGATGGGCGATTTGTATCGCATTTCTGGGTCAGTTTACATTTGGCTCTGGGAATACAATTGAAATTTAGTTCTGTATATCATCCACAAACCGATGGCCAGACCTAGAGGGTGAATCAGATACTTGAAGACATGCCACGTCTTTGTGCTATTGATCTGAAAACCAGTTGGGACACTCACTTGTCGCTAGCAGAATTTGCCTACAACAACAGTTACCAGTCAAGTAAACAGATGGCTCCGTATGAAGCATTATACGGGTGAAGGTGTCGATCTCCGATTTGTTGGGATGAAGTCGATGAACGACAGGTACTTGGTCCGGAGATGGTGGAACAGGCCGTCGAGAAGGTCCGCATAATTCGGAAGAAGTTACTTGTAGCACAAAGTCGGCAGAAGAGTTATGCGGATACTCATCTACGACCATTGGAATTCATGGTGGGCGATCACATATTTCTGAAGGTGTCACCGATGCGCGGAGTTATACGATTCGGTACGAAGGGGAAGTTAAGTCCGAGATTTGTTGGCCCGTTTGAAATTCTTAAGCGAGTCGGCCATGTCACCCATCAGATCGCATTACCACCGGCATTGGATGGAGTGTACGATATCTTCCATGTTTCCCAACTACGGAAGTATGTACATGATCCAAGCCATGTGGTAGACTTCGGTCCGTTAGGGCTAAGAGCTGACTTGTCTTATGTGGAGGAACCCGTACAGATCTTGGATAGGAAGGATAAAATTTTGCGGAACCGAGTTGTTTCTTTGGTTCGAGTTCTTTGGCGAAATCATTTCGTCGAAGAGTCGACGTGGGAACTTTAGGCGGATATGAAGGAAAAGTTTCCTTCGTTGTTTGACCTAGGTGGGTTTGTATTTAAGTTTCGGGGACGAAACTTTTTGTTAGTGTATTAATATGTAATGCCCTGAATTGCGGAGCACGGAGCGGGCTAGCGGCCGAATGGCCGAGTCGGATGAGAATTGGAGAACTTTACTTGGGGAAAACTTTACCAGGATCGCGGGATAATGAATTGAGATCCTTTTCTCCTTATGGTTTGGACTCTTTTGAAATGATGCCCAAGATGCAGTGGCGCGCGTCTTGGGGGAAGAGTTCAATATAAGAGTCGCTTGCCCCGAGACCGTTTTCCTGCTGGTTTTCGATGTCGCTTTTGCTGTTGGCTTTTGTGTACGTTTTCATGATTATTTTCGATGAATGTTTTCATGGGTTTACTTTCACTGTCTACGCATTTCATATCGAATCACTGAGAGAAAGAGAAGAAGTATGCTGACCAAACGTTGGTGCCAATGCAGGTGCTAACGCAGTGAACCGAGCTTGACATTGCGTGGAAGACCTCTTTCTCTCGGCAATTCACCAACAAGTGAATGGCTTTGATCCTTCGACGTTCCTTAATCTTCGTGCATAACAATGGTAGACTTGTTATTGCGTTCGGTGCTTAATAAAAGATGCCTAGTAATAACTCAGAAAGATAATGAAAGATAAATTATCACATGGCTAGGCTTATGTTGCAAATCGAATGATGCTCGTATGTTGTGATCTGAATTGTTAAACAGGTGATGCAAAGACCCAAGTATTGGGCTGTAAGTATATCGGACTTCGGTTCGAAAGAATGTTATTACAAATGAATAGTCCCTCGGTTGGATGAACGAATATGCGAGCCTATGGCTCAATACAAGTTGGTAAGATGATAAGATGGCAAGATGGCAAGATGAATGAGAACTGTGGCTTATGTACTTGAATTCTGTTATCATGCATGTATGTTTCTTATTTAGTTAAGTTGCATTCACATGCATGGTCATGGACAACTTGTATACAAGTTATAGTTCCTCGAACGGTACTCCGAGGCCACGGAACCGATTCGGCCTAGGAGGAACATAGTGCTGAAGTAGTAGCATGGTCTTTCGGAAACCTTCCGGAAGGGCTAGCTCCCCACCGCTGAAGGGGAGCCGTCCGACCAAGATGTCCCAGATGGCGTGTAGTCAGTAACCTTCATATAGACATGTGGCATAGCTAACAATGTCTTATGCAGGCAGAGTAAGTGGTATTCATAAATATTTACAGGGATGGCTATCGACCGTGGGTAAGATTCACCAAATTGGCGATCAATATGGATTGCTTATGTTAGATCAACATGAATTGCTTATGTTTCTAACATCACTGTATGCTCCTTATATTTCTCATCAAATATATGAATTGTTAATGGACCCTAAGGCAAGATAGAAAGATCACAAATCAATAGTGAACATTCATGTAATTTTACTCCTGTTGATTTATGGTGAGATCGGTTACGGCCGCTCACTAGTACATATGTGGCAATGTACTAACCCTCGTCTCCACAGGTGCCGGGAACCTAGTGGATAATCTTAGACGCTGAAGGCTTGCTATCCGACTCTTTAGAAGCTTCGTACATCTTGAAGTTTCTACTTGAAGAAGAAGGCATTTTGCTGAAGGTGGTTATTGCCGCATTATTAATAAAGGGATATGATGTATGGAACAAGTTATATCTCATTTCAATATTTCTGCAAGTTGTAGCTAAGTTTGGCATTTCATCTCGGCTGTTTGAGAGCCTTATGTTTTATGAATGTAATTTCAAAGATATCAATAAAGAACTTATTTCAGATCATATCTGTGTTGCCCAAATTTCTTTATCAACCGCTGCGAATCTCTTTTCAAAATGTCTCTTTTATAAAAGGAACACGAGCACGCCTTGTACAAGTGCAATTCCAGACTTGTACGGCATCACGCCTTAGCGAGGACGAACGATTCGGCGTGAATCAAAGCGGAGGCGAATGATTCTCCGAATCGGGGCGTGACAGTTTGGTATCAGAGCACGACTTTACTTCCTTGGAAATTTATTGGTTTTAAGATTTCGAAAATGACACAAACTTTATTGCTTCTCGAACAACTTTGGTTTTAAATGTCCCAAAATGAGATGTTCCATACAATAAGTCCATAAATATTTTATGAGACTAACAAGCTTCTCTGTTTTTGCAGAGATGACAAAGGCGGGTACAACGAACAACGCGAGCAGCTCAAGGGCGGTAGCCTCAACCGACCCGATAGAGAGGATGCTGGCTATGATAGAAAGCCAGCAGAGGCAGAACGCAAAGCAATTCGAGGCCCAACAGAAGCAGCTAGATACCCTGCAACAGTTGGTCTGATCAGTGGTAAACAATGGGGCTCAAGGCACTCCAGTCTCAAGGGAAAGCGAACTCGTGGAGGCAGAGGAACCCCCGGCGGCCTAGAAAACCACTGCTGTGGCCGATATTACAAAGTTCAAGAAAATATGTAACAAAGAATTCAAAGGGACAGAAGAGGCCACCATTGCTATGGATTGGCTAGTTGAAGTGGAGGATCACCTGGAAGCTTTGGGTATTGTTGGATCCAAGAGGGTATCGTGTGTGAAACTACTGCTGGTTTCCAACGCACACTACTGGTGGCAAAGTCAGAAAAGGATTCCTCCGGGAGTGAATGGGACAATAAAAATTACTTGGCAGATGTTCTGTGAGGCCTTTCTGGCTCAGTACTTCTCTTCGACTGAGCAGCGAGCTAAGGAATTGGAATTCCAGAAGCTCGGGCAGGGAAACTTGACGGTGAAGGAGTATGAGGCAGAGTTTTCAAGACTGTCTCAGTATGCAATCACGAAGTTTACTGACGAAGCATCTAAGGCTCGTCGGTTTGAGCAGGGCTTGAGGCCTGCTCTGAAGGCTCAAGTTGTGGTTCAGAAGTATAAGACTTTTCAGGAGTCTTATAAGCACGCAAAGGAATTGGACCCACACTATCCTGCGACGGAGCCAGTGCAAGCGTCGGTACAGAATCTGCATAATAAGAGACCGAACAACGGGGGTAGATATGAGGCGCTTAAGCGTCAGAATCACGGTGTCTTTTAACGACCCAATCAGGGTGGACAATTCTGCAACAAGTGCCGCAACAAAGGGCACTTCGCTAACGAATGTCAGGTGCTAGAGGGTGGATGCTTCAAATATGGTCGCATGGGCCACGGATTCAGAGACTGTCCAGTGAGGGGCCACCAGAACCCTCCAAGGCAGCAGCATCACCAGCAGCATCACCAACAGCATCAATAAAATCGTGGACAGGCACCAAGACCCCACCCGCCACCACAGAATCAGAGGCCCGGTGCTCAGGGCCGAGTCTTTTCATTGACTCAGGAAGAAGTACTTGCATCCGATACTGTCGTGACAGGTATATTATTATTTAATGGCATTCCTGCACGTACTTTATTTGATTCTGGTGCTACACATAGTTTTACATCTAAAGACTATGTTAAGGAACATGAAATAAAAATGTCAATGTTGGAAGATATGTAGGGATGGTTACATATGTATCGGAAAGAGAAGGCTACCATTGGATGTAGTCGAGCTAGATATGAAGGATTATGACATCATTCTGGGAATGGATTGGTTAAGTGCATGTTTTGCGATGATTGACTGTGCGAAGAAGCGAGTTGTGTTTCGACTACCTGGAGGAACAGAATTTTCTTACTCGACCAGTTCGTCGGCAAAGGCGTCGATGGTGATTTCAGCTACTACGGCCCGACGAATGATACATTCTGGCTGCGAAGGGTACCTTACTTCTGTTCGAGACACACACAAGAATGGTGCAGACTCAGCTAACACTGAAGTCATGGCAGAATTTTCTGATGTGTTTCCTGACGAGATATCCGGAATGCCTTCGGACCTAGAGATTGAATTCACTATCGATACATTTCCAGACGCTCGTCCGATCTCAAGGGCTCCATACAGGATGGCGCCTGCTGAATTAAAGGAACTCAAAGTGCAGCTACAAGAATTATTAGACAGGGGATATATCAGACCCAGTGTTTCACCAAGGGGTGCTCCGGTGCTATTTGTGAAAAAGAAAGATGGATCTATGCGGCTGTGTATCGACTACCGTGAGCTAAACACAGTTACAATTTGGAACAAGTACCCATTGCCTCGAATAAACGACCTCTTCGATCAGTTGCAAGGGGCGTCTGTATTTTTAAAGATTGATTTTTGCTCAGGCTATCATTAGTTAAAGATCAAACCTGATGACGTTCCTAAGCCCAAGAAGCTTCTGATTTCTGCAACTGAACTTGGTGCAGTCCACTTCTCAATAGCAGCTATCTTCATTGGATCTACCGAAATTCCTTTTTCTGTGATGGTGATGTTGTTCAGCGCCCGGTAATCAATGCACATCCACACGGTTCCACCCTTCTTGGGTACGAACAAAACTGGCGCTCCCCAGGGTGAAGCTCCATCTCTGATAAATCCCTGTGCCTTCATTTCGTCACTCTGGTCTTTCATCTCCTTTGCCTCATTGAGGTTGACTCTGTAGCATCCCCAAGAAATAGGGGAAAAGCCAGGAACTAGGTCGATAGTGAATTCCATACCTCGATCTGGGGGCAATCCCGGAAGACTATCAGGGAAGACGTCCATGAATTCTGCTATGATAGGGTGAGGAGGCCCGGGTTCTTCGGTGGTAGAGGAGTAGGTAACACTCTTCATGTCTTCCGGAGCTCGAGAGATTTCAAACTCAGGTTCTCCTGGTGGGCTGAAGATTACACATCCTCTGTGATAATCTATCAGCGCATGTTGCTCACTTAACCAGTCCATCCCTAGGACTACATCATAGTTGGGTAAGGGCATCACAAGTAGGGGTGCTAAGAATTTGTGGCCTGAGATAGTTATGGGGCAGTTACATGTCTCGGTAATGGGTATGGGTCTACTACCGGTCATAAATCTATATATCATCTTTCTAAATCCCGTAACTAGGTGGTGTGCAGAAATGAACTTTGATGATATAAAACTGTGTGATGCACCCGAATCAAATAATGCTCGAGCAGGATGTGAAAACACATAAATGAAACTTGTGATAACATCAGCGATGGGTTCCTGCTCTGGTTCTTGCTCGTCTGCTACTAGGGCAAAAGCTCGCCTGGTCTTCTGCTGATGTTGCCCGAACTGCTGTTGCTGAGTGGGTAGAGGAGCTCTTTGCTGAGTTGCTCCGGTCCGGGTGAATGCTGTGGGGCAGTCCCTCACTTGGTGGGTGGCAGACCCACAAACTAGGCAGTGTTCCAATTTCTTCCTGCAGATGTTTGTCTGATGTCCTGGCCTCTTGCAGAAGTTGCAGACAGGGATCTGCGTCTGAGATGCTCTGTTATTGGTTCTTCCCTGATGGTGCTGCTGCTGGTGGTAAGGAGGTCTGTTGTTGTGTTTGTTGACGTTGGGCCTCTTCTGGTTACCCTGGAAGTTGCTAGTTCCAGGATACTCCCTTTTTGAACGAGGAGGCTGGCTCCTCTCCACATCCTGAGCTCGTATCAGGATCTTCTCGTACATTTTGGCGCCGCCTACGATCACAGGGGTACGAATATCTTCCCTTAGTCCATACCTGAATCTTTCAGCACGATCTGCGGGGTCAGCGACCAAGTTCTTGGCAAAGCGGCTAAGTTGGCCGAACTCTGTCGCATACTCTCCAACCGTCATATTCCCTTGCTTCAGATCCTGGAACTTTCTTTCCATCTCCCGTAACTCTGATGTTGGAAAGAATTTCCTGTGGAACAACCTCTTGAAGGTGTCCCAGTCAAGCTGCTTGTCCTGGAGTCGGGGTTCATTCCGATACCAGGTGCTTGCTACATCCCGCAGCTGGAGTCCTACTGCTTCGACATGGAAGTCGTCGGGTAGTTGAACGACACTGAGGAGACGCTCCATGCTGTCGAGCCATTCGTCGGCATAGATGATTCCCTCGGTTCCTTTGAAGGGTCGAGGGTCCTGCTTCTTAAAGTTCTCGATATTGCCGACCTTCACATAATAATATGTCTCCTATCAAATTGAATGGCCTTAATGATACATAAATTAACTCTTAGGTTTATGTTTACCTTAGCAGGCCTTATTGAGCTGCTCCTCCTCTCTCGAGGGCAGCCATAGCTACGTTGTGGGCATTC
>JANAVB010014796.1:43767516-44047516 GCA_029216955.1 Iris pallida
TCCCATCCAGCGTCTGTCCAAAACGAACGAATAGCCGGACCACCATTGTCAGAGTTCCTCGCCCTAGAATCACGGATCTTCCTTCCCCTATCCGATAGAGCTCTCACAGTCACCGGTCGATGAGGGAGAAGCACCCTCCTCTCAGCCAATCTGGCCGACCTCCTTGGCTCCCCGGTGCCACCAACCAGCGGAACCCACGACGATAAGACCACCGGGCGTTGCAAAGCCGTCGAGTCAGCGCTCTCCCCCCCAACTCGATCCCCCTTGCTGGTCGAAGAAATGCCCGCCTGGCCGGAGGCAGCAGGCGCCACCGCCTGGGCTCGCCGCCGCACCCGAATTCGTCTCTCCGTACCGCGCCTGGTCCCAGTGGCCACTCCCTCAACCGACGGAATAGCAACGCTACCCAACCGAGGACCCT
Source organism: Iris pallida (assembly GCA_029216955.1). NCBI lineage: Eukaryota > Viridiplantae > Streptophyta > Magnoliopsida > Asparagales > Iridaceae > Iris > Iris pallida. Next base: position 43,767,935 of record JANAVB010014796.1, read on the forward strand.
CCAGAATCCACGCTTCGCACCTCGCTGAGCCCTCACCACGTCCAAGTCTGAGAGAAATATACGGTTCCGCCAATTTTCTCCCCCGTAAAATCCGTCGCCAAATGTGGGAGCACTTGGAAGTCAGAAACGCATCGCATGGATGACGCTTACGAAAATATTTCGATTTAAGAAGCTCCACCCAAAGGCCCTTCCCATGACGCAACTTCTACCATAATTTTATAGAAAAGGCATCCATAATATTATTCAGACACTTGATCCCAAGGCCTCCTTCGGGCTTAGTCCAAGTAACGAACCGCCACGCCAGCCAGCTTCTCTTAGCAACCCCATCCTTGCTACCCCAAAAGAAAGCCGTAAACATTCTCTCAATCGCCCTGAGAACAGCCCGGGGTGGGCAACATGCTGCCAAAGTATACATAGGGATAGAAGAAAGAACATTCTTAATAAGGACCAGCTGACCCCCAGGAGAAAGTATCTTGTTCTGCCATCCCGTCAGCTTCGATCTGATTTTATCAAGCAAATAACTAAACATCCCCGCATTCCGTCTCCCGCACGTTAATGGGCAGCCCAAATAAGAAAACGGCACAGACCCGGTACAGAATCCAAAGAGAGTAGAAATAGTCCGAGCACGATCCTCAGCCAATGGGGTCGCAGTATAAAGACAGATTTGGAATAATTAATCTTCTGACCTGATACAGCCCCATAACGATGCAATACCTTCTGGAGAGCACATAAACCAGCAATATCCCCCGAAGTAAATATAATAACATCATCCGCATAGGCCAAGTGCGAGATTCGCGGTCCCCCAATCGGAGTATGAAATAAAGATCTCCTATTTTTGTCTTGAAGAAGTTTGAGGTTCCGAGAAAGTACCTCCGCAGCAATAATGAAGAGATCCGGAGAGAGAGGGTCCCCCTGCCGGATCCCTCTAGACGCCGGGAAAAAATCAGTAGGAGCGCCATTAAGAAGAACCGCATACCGGGTGTCCGCCAGGAGACGATAAATAAGATCACAGAAAACCTCATTAAAGCCAAATCTCCGAAGAACACGTAGGAGGCAATGCCAATTAACTCTGTCATATGCCTTCTGCATGTCAAGCTTAATTACCACGTTACCACCATGATTGGATTCCTTCATAAAGGCCACCATATCCTGAGCAATGATGATATTATCAACAATCTCCTTCCCCTTAACAAAAGTACTTTGCTCTGGAGAAATAATTTTGGGAAAATATTCCCGCAACCTGCAAGCAATAATCTTGGAAATTATCTTGTTACAAAAATTACAAAGACTAATAGGACAGAAATCTGAAAGGTTGCTCGGGTGCTCGACTTTGGGAATAAGAAATAAGAAAGTATCAGATATGGAGACCGGAAGGCGTGCACCCAAGAAAAAGGAACCAATGGCTTCCTCCACGTCAGCAGCGATAATATTCCAACAACAAGAGAAAAATCTCCCAGAAAAGCCATCCGGCCCAGTGCCACTAGCCGGGTCCATCCCCCGAACAGTCTCCAACAACTCCGCTCTATCCGGACAACGGACAAGATCAGAATTGTCCTCCATAGAAATGATGCTGGGGATGACATCAAGGAAGGCATCATCGTCTGAAATAGGCTCAGCCCTGAAAAGCTTAGAGTAGAATAAAGAAGCCTCCGTCTCCACCTCTGCAAGTGAGCCAGTCTCTGAGCCATCAGCCCGAATAATTTTCTGAATCCCCGTCTTTCTCTGCCTGCTCCTGGTGCACGTATGGAAAAATCGAGTATTCTTATCACCTTCCAGGTCCCATTTCAATCTGGCTTTTTGTCTCCAGAAAGACTCCTCAACTTGAACTTTTGCTTCAATCTGGCTACAGCCTCCATCCAGGAAGCCCTTCCCTTCTCCGAAGGATGAAGATCATAATCCTGCTCCGCCGCCAATGCAGCGTCCTCGGCCTGACGTGCCTCCTGAAAAACGTCTCCAAAAGTAGCTCTGCTCCAACCGGCCAGAACATGACCCGTCGTCCGCAGGCGCATGCCCAACCGCTCAAGCGCATTATAATGCCAGCATGATTCCCACGCCCGAGCAACAACCGAAAGGAAGTCCGGATAAGACGTCCAAAAGTCGAGAAAGCGAAATCCTCGACGATGAAAGGAGAAAGCTGGCTGGCAGGATATCAATAGAGGGGAATGGTCGGATTCTGCCCGATTAAGATGTTCACAGGAGACCTGGACTCCATCCAGCCAACTACCCGTCGCGAGCACCCTATCAAGGCGGGATCCCTGTCGATCAACCCCCGACTGACCATTCACCTACGTATAGGTGCTACCTCTGAAAGCAACATCTAAAAGCCCGACAACCAACTGAAAGTCAAGAAAGTCCGCGATAGCCCTCGTGTCAGGAGGTCGACCTCCAAACTTCTCATCCAGAGAAGCAATAATATTGAAGTCCCCGCCCACCGCCCAGGGCAAGCCAATGTCCCTGGCTTGGACGTCCAGAAGGTGCCGCCACAAACGCCTCCTCCCCTGTCGTGTCCCTGCACCATGAACAACCGACAACCGTACCGGGTCTGAAACACATCTCAAAGAAAGCTGCACCGTGATAGCCTGATCACAAGAATCAATAAAGTTGATCCCAAGACCCGACTTACAGAGAAACTAAATATTGCCCTTATCATTGCAAAAGCTAGCATCAAAACCCAACCTCAATTGATAAGAAAGAAGCTTAGAAGATATCTCCTTGGGCTCAATAATAGCAAGAACCTGAATAGAATTGGTCCGACACAGGGACCTGAGACGGCATATAGTAGATCTGTTCGCCGTCCCCCGAACATTCCAAATAAGGAATTTAACCATGGACCCTCTGGGGGTCCCGCCTATCTCGGGAAGCATGTGATCGAAGAAGTCGATCCGATTGAGGTGCCATCAACCTCCTTCGCTTACCAGCCGCCTTTTTGAATGGTACCATCTGCCAGCCATCGTCACGACCCTCAAGAGAGGAAGTGGAAGGTCTAGCCTCAGGCAATAAAACCATATCATCTACCGGAGAAGGGTCATTACCCCAGTCGGAGATAGATCCGGTGGTGGCCTCCTCCCATACCACCAAACTGCGATCTTCAGTATCAGAAACAGTCGCTATAACTCCCTGTCCCAGATGACTATGAATAATGATAAGTAGGTCCGATAATACAATAGGTCCAACACCACGCTCAGGCCCCATCTGCCCATCCAAACTAGAATCCGGAGCGCTACGACCCCCTGCATGGGCCGCCCATCATCCGACCATAAGGCCAGCTGGCCCGACGATGAATCCTCCACGTGCCAGGATGGCGGAACGAAACTCGCGCGATTACCATCACTCACACACAATCCGGGCTGCGTGATCCCCCTGCTATCATCACACCCCCGAACGTGCCTCCACACCTGCAGTGTCCCCTTCCCCTTCTCATGCCTTGATCATCGCCGCCGACGACCCCTGCTAATCCCACGGCCATCCTCCGGGCTGTCCTCCTCTCGGAAGATGAAACGTCGGAATTAGTCGGTCTGTCAACAACACCCTCGGAAGAAGTCTCCACCTGAGGTCGACCACAAGCACTCTCAACGTGACCATGATGGCCGCAAGAGGCACAGTAGAGAGGAGTCCGCTCATAAACAATCGGCTGTGAACGAACGCCATCAGGGAGTTGGAAGAAAACCTCATGTTGAAGTGGTTTGCTAACGTCCACTTCGACCAAGACCCTGGCTACCCCCGGCCTAGAGAAGGAGGCCGTAGCCCGGTCCGTATATCAGTACATGCAGACTGATGGTGGGTCAGTATATCAGTATACTGGTGAATTGTGAACAAAGAAGCTACATTCTTCTGAAATGATCACTGTTCATTTAGTGAGAAAATATTTTCTTGTAATGTGATCTTGTTAGTTTTACCTATGTTCATTCTATGCATACAGAGTCAGTTTATATTTCTTTTGAAAACATCTTTGAAAAGCCAACATTTCAATTCTATCTTAGCCGCTGTGTCTCCCACGGGTTCAGCTCGTCGCTAACCGCTGTGACTCGCATGGGTTCAGCTCGTCGCTAGCCGCTGTGACTCTCTTGGGTTCAGCTCATCACTAAGTGGATACCCTAATGCACATGCAATATCAAATGAAACTATCATGCATCAATCGAGCAAGTCATAAACAATTCCATCTTCTTTTCAAGCAGGAAACATTTCTCTTTCTTAGCAGACAGTGTACAGAATCTCTTATAAGCATACTCAAGATTACTGTCTTGTTATTAGCAATACATTCATTCAAAAGCTCAGATTCTTATTAGGCGCAAGCGAATCATAAAATAAGACTTTGTCCACTCACCCAGATCAATCATCTTCTGTTGTAGAGCCAGCAATCCGATCTTTCTGTCTATCTAGTGCCTTCGCCATCATCAATCCATGAAATCACAATTCAGATCATATCAAAACTCTTGTTCAATCAAGCATTTCAAATCTCAATCAATCAAATCGATAAAACATATACCGACATCATAAAAATATTTATGGACTTATTGTATGGAACGGTCATCTCATTGATGATATCAAGCAGGCAAAAAAAATTTGGTCAGGAGAACATCTTTGAATTCAATCGAATCAAATCAATATATATATATATATATATATATATATATATATATATATATATATATATATATAAAATATATATTCATATACCACAAATTCTATACAGACAATACAATATTATAAATATAACCAATATTAATAATAATATCTAATAGTAATAAATATATTTATTTAATCACCACATAAATAATAAAATAATAATAAAATAATTAAATGGTGGTTTGGTGAATCCATACTATTCACCTTTATCCGGGTCCAGAAAATTGTACAATTATGGTAAAGCAATATTTAATAATAAAATACCAATTTTTGTACAATTATTTAAATAAATAAAAATGCACATCAATACCTAAAATAATTTAGAAAATAATTGTACACACATAAAATATGCCTACATGGTCGTCTTTGGTCTCACTACATACCTACGAAGGCTTGGATTCGGTTCGGGCCCAGTTCGGGCTAAGTTGGTACAATCGGGTCATCTAAAATCAATATATCTAATTAATAAATAAATAATTCATCGGTAAGGGTTAAGTCGCAACTTGGCCTGGTTTTCTTAGTTAGGACGTCACTATGGCCCGACCTTCCTTGGCATGACTAATACACTAGTCAAGACACGCCACTGCACTATCCGTGCCATGATTCCTACTAGCCTTGTACTCCAAAACTCTACCGTGGCTAAAGTCATCTACCGTAATAATTAACTAAATAATTATTTATAAAAAATTCAAAGTTTTCGGGAAGGGGAGCTACAGGAAGGTTTAGGATGCAATACATAAGCAAGGTATCCTACCAGTCTATAATCAAACAAAAAAAATATATATATATATATAATCCGGACCTATGTTGTGACAAATCAATGTTCTAGTATTCTAATTGTTTCTAGATATGTTTACCTAAGTTGTTTTTTGACCTGCATGGACCACCACTAAAAACATGTCACGACCGATCCCAAATTGTTGGGTCGAATCGGATCATGCCCAGCCTGCACCGTTGTGAGACGACGGTAGTAAGCTGTTTCTATATGCAGGTATTCACAACAATATTTATTTGCATTTGTCACAACACAAATTTACGAATATTTAAAAACTTTTTATTCAACAATTGAAAAGTACAAACTGAAACTGAAAGTACTGAAATAAAATATGGAATTCAAAATCTAGAAACTCCAACACAATAAAACTAGATAACTGGAAAACAACTAGCTATACGGTCGGCTCATCGTCCTCAGGTTCTGCATCCTCCAAGGGGGACTCTGGCAACACCACATGATATAATATCGGGTAATAGTAGCTATTGTACAATAGCTCAGCATCAACAACATCACCTATTGGGGGGATCCAGTCAGAAAATGAGCAAGTACGAGTACATAATCCGACATTCTAAATAATAATGGAAAGATACAATTTTAAATAGTTGAAATACTTTGAACAATATTTTTCAGCAATTTTTCAGCAATTCAGTATTTGAAACAATGTGATTTGAATAGGTAACGTCTATGACCGGCTTGGGTTGTACAATAGCATCCTAGCGATGCGATACGGCTTATCCCCGTGTGTAAGAGGGGTAAGCTCGCACAATAATGCAATATGAGGGTATTGGTCATAAATGCTACACTACTCCCCCAATATCCCCACAATCAATAATCGAACTCAAGAAGAGAGAGTTCCGTATAGCAATGTGGTTTAAGCATGCAACATGACAATTACTAAATAAAATACAAGAAAACATAACCGTAACTTGCCTTTGTTAATGACTGGAACAGGATGTCGGTACCGGGGAGGAAGTCAAATACGTCCTCAAAATCCTACAGTTGAGAACCCTATCTTAGAACCAAAGAGGAAACCATATCTAGGTGTTCTAGTTGCAATTTCTAGAAACAGACCCTAGCCAGGTTTTAAGTTATTTAATTAATCTACCAAAATTCGTCTAACGTCGTAAACTATATTTGTTATCAATTAACAGGATAAACCGATTACTGATTTATTAGAGAAAATAACAATTACAATTTAATTGGCAAAACTTGTATTTTTAATAATATATATAAAACTAACTTTCTTTAAATGATAAAATCATAGACTTGTTAACTTACTAGTAATTTATCCATTTTAATTAAATGTGAGAAACCCTTATTAATTTTATACAAAATAATTAATAAACAATTTTTATTATGCGCCTAGCTACGCCAACAACAAAACCCAGAAAATGAAGTAGAAAGTCTACACTACACAATTACAGGGCCACAAAAATAAAAAAATAGGGCTTATGCCCTTACAACAAATTAATTAAATTAATTAGACGAGGCGAGCTCTGAGTGCCGTGAAGCGGTCCAAATAGAAGGCCGAGACCCTGCACCCAAGGTACAAAATACCCAGTAACAAGTTCTAAAAATATAAATATAATTAAATATAACTTATGAAAATGGGGCGTCTCAGACTTGGTCGTGCAATCTCGCGTTGCTGGCTAACGCCTCAACGTACAGGAATTTCCTGTAACGTTTGCGTGTCGTCGAGGCTCATCCGACCGATACGGTCGTCGCCTGACAGGGGATACAGAAAACTAACCAACCAACACTTAAAACCAAATAAAAAACCAATAAAATAATTTTTATAAACCATTTGCAAGGACCAGGGTTTTAGAAATAGGTTTTGATATACAAAAATTACTGAACTTATAAAATATTATTTTTAAATACTTTTCCAAAAATTTGGGTAGCACCTCCTCTGTAACTAGGACGACCTAGCCACAAAGGCGGTACCGATCCACACGCAAAAGTCTATCCCGAACCAGGGAGACAACCACAACATCACAACATCCAACCCAAATGAAAATAAGTCACAGAACTATAAATATAACTAAACTCAAAGGTAAAAAGTCTACAGCAAAATAACTAACCAAGAAAAAAAAGATATAAACTAAGAAATGTCCAAACTAGAGAATGAACCCACAGCACATAGGAATGTCCAAACCAAATGAACACACAGCACATAGGAAAAGTTCCAAACAATAATCAACCCAAGGAATTAACTATAACTCACAGAAATAAGTCCGAGTAGGACTCGAACGTCGTATCCCCTAACGCAACAATTAACAAAAATGTCGATCCCCATAACGGGGTCGGGACCGAGTCATCATCGACTGGGGGGACGAACTACTGTGATTATCAAAAATTACCAAAATTTGTTGGCGGGGAGCCGCGGAATAAACTCGGGAAAACCGAAACAGCGTTCGGACCGCGGATCGGTGCTCGAAACAACGGTGACAGCGGGCAACGATGTCGCGGGGCCGCGGGAACAGCGAATCGGGGTCGGGATGGACCGAACAGCGGCACGGAAGACTGCGGGGCCGTGGAAAGGCGGTCGGTCGGCCTGGGCGGCCTCTGGGCACGCGCAGAGGGGGTCGGCGGCGTCGGGATCCGACGCGGTGGGGAGCGTGAGACAGGGCGGGGGTGCTTGGGATCGAACGGTCGGAGCAACCGCGGGGAGACGCGGGTGCCCGGCGCTGTACGGTGGTTGCGCGCTGGTCAGGTGGCCGGGGCGGTCGCGGCTAGGACTAGGGCTAGGGCTCTGGGAAAGGGGAGTGGAGTGATGGGGATGGAGAAGAAGAGATGGGAGTGAGTGAAAGAGAGGTGAAAAGGAGAAGAAATAGAGGTGGAGGAGAGTGATGGAGTGGTCGGGAGAGTATGTAGGAGGAAGAATATAAAGAAAGCTGGGTCGTGGCGGAGCTGGGTCGGGGGTTAGATTAGGAATAGTTTTTTTTTATTAGGTAAAACCAATATATATATATATATATATATATATATATATATATTAAAAAAAGGATTTAAGAATGGGTTCGAAAAATGGGATCCGGGAAAAATTGGGTTTGGGTCGGGGTCAGATCTCGGGCACGGGATCGGGACAGGCAGCAATCAAAGATCCCATAATTAATTTTTGAAATAATTATTTTCCTGATCCGACTTAAATAATAATAATACTAATAGTAAATAACGATAATAATAATAATAATAATATTAAATACAATAATAATAATAATAATAGTACTAAGACTAAGATTACGCTACAGATAAATAAAATCCAACAATTAATAATTCCAAAAATTTTGGGTTTCACATGTTGGATCTCCTGGGTGCTCGGCAGACAGGAACGAATAAAAATAGCAAGGAGTACTAAGGTTGTTCGGCTAGCGGGAACGAACAAAAGGTAGTTGGGGTGCTAAGGTTGTTCGGCTAGCGGAAACTGAAAAATATAGCAAGGTGCTAAGGTTATTCGGCTAGCGAAAATGAGCTAAGGTTATTCGGCTAGCGAAAATGAGCTAAGGTAGAGATTATTTGGTTGTATCTTGTTTTCGGTTGAGCGCTCAAATGGAAGGGTGACAATGGAGTTGGTAATTTAGTCCCACATTATAACACCAAAATCCTGATTTAAATTCGTTTCTCCCAAACTAGTTAGTTTTATTAAGTTTACTAAGAGTATAATTTTCAAATAAGCTTTTATTTAGGAGAATGGATTTAGTTACTATTAACCGCTATAGGAATTCTAATGTTCTTATTAGACCGACCAAGCTCAGCTATTTGTCTTCTCTTTGTCTCAGCCTTATATAAAGTATTGGGTCACCATCAGCTGTGAGCTTTAGGTATAGAAAGGTGGATTGGTTAAATTAGCATATGATTATTAAGATGGTTAGCCAATTTACTTCTATAAATTTCCAAAGTTAGCTAAAGGTTGAACCTAGTTAATTAATGTGAGACTCGTCTCACAGTATCAGTATTTATATACGAATATGTATTTTATAGTGTATTTCGTATTTTCTTGGTTTTCGTAATGCTTTAAATTTTTTCAACTTATAGATTTTCTCCTTGGCCGGCATACCGTCAGTATACTGGTGTATACCGACGGCATACCATCCGGACAGAGTTTCTATATTTTAGATATTTTTTATTTCAGATATTTTCATGAATAGTGTTTTCGATATTTTCGTGAATAGTATTTTAGATATTTTGATGAATAGTATTTAGATATTTTCGTGAATAGTGTAGATGCACCATATTATCCAATGGATATTTGGTTTTGTTTTAATGGCCATGATTGACCTAGATCTTGACATGGATCACCATCCAATGGTCAAGATTAATTCCCCCTTCTATATATACACTTTCACTTTCTCTCTCCTCTTTCTTTTCGTTCTCTTCACTCTCTCTTCACTTCTTCTTCTCTTCTCTCCCCCTTGGAGCCTGTCAAGATATTGGTCTTGAGGCCTTGGGTGTGGTGTCTAACCCTCCCTAGGAGGAGTAGTAGAAGATTAGGCTTGGTTGCTAGAGAACCTAAGCAAGTACATCTTGCCAAATTCTTGGACCATGTTATTTTGTTGTCATTTTTGTTTTTCTTGGAATAAAATGCTTAGAATTGTCCTAAACTCATTTTGTTAAATATGTTTTTCTTATGATTCTCATCTATATGCATGTTTCTAAAATTGGTTAAATTAGGTTTTGATTTTATGTTAAAAATCCAATATTGACTTAGTAGAAAACTTGGTATCGAGAGTAATATTAGGGTTACCATCATGGATCTTAGTCACATATGCATATATGAGGCCCTCACCTAGTTTGTATATCATGGATTTTGAGTTTGGTGGAAATCGGAACCCGTTTCGGTATCCCAAGAACCTATTTTTGGAGTATTTTGGGGTATTGATCTATCAAATATTTTGATTTGTGAAAAATAATACTTCCATGTTGTAGAGAATTTAATTCTATGCAATTTTGACTTTTGAAAATCTGAATTTCGATTTAAAATGAAGTTTTTATGGCCGAAACAAGTTTCGGCAAAATTCTAAAATTAGTTGCTACCTAGATAATGGGAATTCCGACGGAATTCCGAAGTATACCGACGGTATATCAATTTTTTGTCCAGAAACTTTCTGTCTTTGGCCGAAATACCGTCGGTATACCGAATTTGGCTGTTTTGGGCTATTTTTTTTTTACTATTTTTGCCCGTTTATGGTCGTTTTTGAGATTTTTTTCGAGTGTAATAAATTCTTAACATGATTAGTTGACCTTGTATAGTTAGAGAATGATTGTACACCCTATATACACTTGACACTAGCACATGTACAATTATTTTTCTATGACAAGTACTTACTTTTTATTTATTCCTTCTCACATGCCATGATATGTCCTTCCTTTCGATTCTTTCTTATATGCTACGATAGTTGTTGCCATGTCTTCTTCATTTACTAGATAGTGGCCCGTCATGGCGCATTCTTCTTACATGTCTTCTTTGCTTTCTAGATAGTGGTCCGCCGTGGCGCACTCATGATACATGTCCTTCTTTGCTTACTAAATAGTGGCCCGTCGTGGCGCACTCATGATACATATCCTTCTTTACTTATATGATAGTGTCCTGTCATGGCACACTCCCTTATTTCTCTATAGTAGCTCGTCGTAGCGTACTCCTAGCTTCCAGTTTATTATATTTTCTTGTTGTGGCTTGTTGTAGTGTACATTCTTGCTTTTTGTCCAGTCTCGCATGTCTCATGTCTAGGATGGATTCTGCGAAATGCCACACCCAAAATCCAACAAGAAAATGTTAAGGACTAAATAATTAGCTTGATTACCTAGATCATTGGAGATTTTTTCGGTTACCTGCTGCCCCTTTGGTCTCGGTCTTATATATATATATATTATATATATATATATATATATATATATATATATATAGGATTTGGAGCTATCTGTCATGATGAGCACACTTCCAGCACACCGTCGAGTGGAGCACCTCCTTAGGACACATGTATCTTACTACAGTATGTCTGCTATACTTATTTTCCTTTTGGCTTGGATCATTCAGGTAGTAGCAGGCAGGTAACTGGAATTGGATTTCTCAAAAGTACATATGTTAGTAATTAGGATTATGATAACCCTAGTTAGCTAATGTATAAAGCTGTACTCATGGCTTGGTCGTGATTGTTGTATGGAGTCTAGTCTACTCTAGTTTTGTCTAGGCAGTGTCCGGATTTGTTTATTTCAGTACATCTTTGTTTATGCTTTACTTTTGCCGATAAATGATTAGATACTAAAGTTCTGTTCAGGAGAAGGGTTACAACCCCGGTCTTTGTTTGGTTTACGGGTTGTAACTTGGGTTCCAGAATAGTTCATAAGTCATCTTATCATTTGTCGTTCTATATAGATCTAACATGCTCACATGTCCAAGTTATCTAAACATGCTTACATGTCCAAGTTATCTAACATGCTTTCATGTCCAAGTTATCTAACATGCTCACATGTTCCAGTTATCTTATATGCTCACATGTTCAGTTTATCTCACATCTTCACATGCTTTCGTTTAATTCACATGTCCACCGTTTACATCATGTGACATGTCGTTTACTTTATACTACATGTTGCTTTACTTATTATCTTTTCTATTCTCAGGATAAGTACATTGGTAGCGCATGAGTCTCGATTTGTTTTTACTTATTTCTGTCTCTATCTGTTGCTATGTTAGTTATTATTTTTTTAGTTCATACTTTGGCTTCCTTTGTGGTACTTGCTATTGGGGGTCTGACTCCACTGGTTTTGTTTGGCCAGATATGGTAGAGATACCCGAGGATCTTTCGTACCTTCCACTCATTGGTGATTACCCAGAGCACCAGAGTACCTGAGTGGGTTCTTTCTTTTCGCCCACTAGTTATGTACATTATTCTTTTGAGACTTTTCGCCACCGAGCACTTGTTTAGCTCGTATTTGGACTTGACATTTAGTCTACGGGCCAGAACATGATTTACATTATTCTAGACTATAGCTAGAGCTTATCATGTATGACTATTACTCTTGCTAATCTTCACTCTGTATTACTAGCTTCATGATCATTGATATATGATAGTTTGGGATGCTTTACTATTTTATATTACAGTTGATCTTACTTCTTGCACATTCTTTACTGCCTGTGATTGAGATACCTAGGATTGCTTGACCTAGGATCGACTGTTGGTTTGTAGTAGTAACCCCCATGTCTATACAGCTTATACGTTATTTCGTAGTACTGTAGTACTTTGGTATACGTAGCTGGCCTGGTCCGTCCCTACTTGCCAGTATTCTGGTTCTGGGGCATGATAATTAAATAGCCCAGATTAATTATCCACATGTTCTTGGGCTTATGGCATGGGACAAAGCCTATAAATATCCTATTTTCTCCATTCATTTTATCCAAGCCCAAACCCATTTTTCTCTTCACATCCAAACTCAAGCCCATAAACCCATTCCTATTAAGTAACTTCCGACCTCTTACATTCCATAACTCGCAACCTCTTACATTCTGTAACTCCTAACCTTTTCCATTCTGTAACCCCCAACCCTTTACATTCGTAACTTTCCTTCATTTCTCTATAAAAAGAGAAATGTTGAGACAAAACTTAAGCATTACCATCTTCTTCCTCTGGAGCAACCCAGTGATCTGTACCGTACTCGCCATCCCCGAGCTACTGGAGCTGCACCGACGAGCCGAGCTGTCACTCCCCGTTCCCAGAATACGTATTTTTAATACGTGTACTACTTCAGTGTATTTATTTAATATTTATCATGCATTTGTTCTGTATTTAATTCCTTTAATTTTACGCTAATTATTTTTCTGTATTTTATTTTTTTGCTTTAGATTTGCTCTTAGGTTCGGCTTAGGTTGGTTCATTTCCGGATTTGGTGGTTCATCATAAACCGAACCCCCTGCCTACCACTATCTTCATTTAAAGTCCAACTACTTTCTCTCTCTTCATTCATTCTCATTTACTCTTCTTCTTCTCCATTAACCTCTTCTCTAACCTAAGAAAACCCATAGGCAAGTGCATCTTGCTCCACATGAGAACCTATATTTTTATGGTTCATTTATCTTCTCCTCGTGATTCTAAGATAGTTTAGAACTTGACATTTTGTATTTTGAAGTTTCATTTTTAGTAGATCTAGAAATTGCTATTTTTGGATTTTGTGGGTTTTGATCTATCAAACTTCCTTATTTCTAAGTTTTGTTCGTTCCAGATTGTTGAGATTGTGTTATACGCCATTCTGACCCATGGAAATCCCATTTTCGGCTTGGAATGAAGGTTACATAGAATTTGGAGTTCGGAAGGAGTTTTACGCTCACGTTATACGTGCTCGTGTAGGCATTAAACTTTACGCCCATGTTTTTACGTGCCCGTATAGTACCGAGCTCTACGCCCACGATCATTCGTGTAGCGTGAATCTGGATTACGCAAGTCTACTCCGGCTTGGCGTATTTCTTTCACGCGTATTAGTTTACGCGTAACATTATTCTTTTACGCATATTCATTCATGCATAAACTTTACTCTCTACGCGTACAAGCTTTACGCGTAACTCAACCCTTTACGCATACAAGTGTTACGTGTAACTTTATTCTTTACGCGTACAAGTTCAGGCATAACGATATTTTCTCTACGCAACCCTATTCTTTACGCGTACAAGTTTTACGCGTAATTCTACTTCATTGAGCTTACTCCTTTACGCGTACTCCTCTGGCTTGGCGTAAGACGAGTTTTACGTATAATTTTATTCCTTTATTGAGCGTACTCCTTTACGCGTATTCCTTCACGCGTAAATTTCCTTTACGCGTATTTCATTGGACGTACATAGCACCCTTATTATATCCTTACGCCTTTTGGCATGAATTCGATAATCTTGTTATGTTAATACTTGTAATACATATGGTTGTGTGGAATGTGTCCCGTGTCTCGATTGGCTCATGGATACCCAGTATGACTGGAACTAAACCCTGAGAGTTTTAGATTCGACCATACTGAATACTAGTTGACTTTCATGCCTTGTCACGATAAATAATGATTGTCACCTCGACTAATGATTGATCGTGCGTTCCTAGTCGAAACTAAGAGACTGGCTAGTCGTCTTATTGAAATTGAATGAGACGCGTTCATATTATCCATGAACCATTGTGATCGACTAGTCAATCCCGAACATTGGCATATGGATACGTGCTCACTTCAAATTGTTTCTATAAAAGCAGCATGTGTATCGTACGGTCAAGACATGATTATTCCGTGGCTAGGTTTGATTGTTGCATTACACTATGTAAGACCTACAACCTAACCGCAGGGGCATCGTTGTAGAGTTATGCATATCATACTCTGTACGAAGGTACTCATTCTGAATGACCATGATCCACGGCATGAGATTTCAATTAACATATGGACTATTAAGTTAAACAAAATAACGATTGCATGGAGAATGGATTCTCGAGTTCTTACATGGCAGCCATATCGGGACAATTAGTGCCCCGACATACCGGCCGATTTCTACGGATACTGCAAATCTGCCACATGGGTAGGGAGTGGTATCTGTTTACATTTATTGTATATTGATGACGGGCGTCCCGTTGGGACTCATCTAATTCATGATTGGCACAATTGATTATTGGGTAGACTAGCCTTGCCTGTACATGGTGAGAACTGAGGAATCCCTTATTGCATATTTCTAGGACAACTTGGAACTCACAGTTAGCAAGCCGTAGTAGTTGTATTGCCGTTTAAATCGATTTGTTTGTGTACTGTACTTACTCAGTTAACTACTGAGATGATCAAAATGTCAGGACATGACGGGTCAACTTCTGTCCTTGTTTGGTTGGGAAGTTGGCTTGAAGTGTCAGATGTTATGTGAATCCCAGTAGCAAGCAGAGACCTATGTATTATATTCTTAACTCTTATCACTGATTTTAATTCTTCATGTCGTGCTTCCTTGTGGTACTTGCTATTAGAGGTCTAACCTCTCTGGTTTTGTATGGCCAGATTTAGAGCCAGTTCTCGAGGACTCAGCTTACTTCCACCTCCAAAATGGTTAATACTAGAGGGATGATCGCAGAAGGACACGAGTGGGTTCCTTGCTTCCCTGTTCGTTTTGCTACTTACTTTACATTTTGTCGCTTGGCACCGACATGTTAAGTCGGATTGTCTAGTACTTACTTTTACATAATTGTAACTAAGTCAGACTGCAGCTAATAACGATTGTGTATACCTTGTTATATCCTCTGGCTATGTTTTGTAAAGCCAGATCTCAAGAGCATTTTGACTGAGCATTTGGGACGTCTTACTGCTTTATCTTACATGTTCTCTATTACTGTTTCTTGTTTGAATGATTGAGACAATAGATGTTGAGTAACCCTAGTAAGACTTCCATGTAGTATGCACCCCCTCGTCTTTTAGACAGCATTGATCGTATTATACGGTATTCATCTACCCGTAATACGTAGCTGGCTGAGTCATTCTCCCGCTCTCCAGTATTCTGGTTCTGGGGCGTGACAAGGTTTTAGTGGTGGCCCATACAGGTCTGATTTCAGACTTGTGGGGTGTTTTAATTTATAGGATGTCTCAATCACACATGTTTTCCCTTGATCTCGTGATTTGTTACTCTTGACTCTAGCTTGACATTCCGGTATCCTTTAACTTCATTGATCTTCCCTGTCCGATCGTTTGATTTTTCTCTTGTCCCTTTTCTTAGGGGCACCTCGTCCGCATCTGTCAGAGCTGGACAGCAACAACAAGTGCAACACGGACAACCTGACCATGTTGATCAACAACAAGGGCCAGTACTACCTCAAGAAACCATCCAAGAAGAGGTGATAGTGGAACCATAAGCTGGACCGCAGTATCCGAAGGTTCCAACACCACCAATAGTTCCACATACCCCTGTGGAAGTAGACACACCAACCCTTCTGGAGATCATGAGAGGGATGATGGCTACTCAGCAACATCAAATGTTGGCCCAGCAACGCATGCACACTCAGCTGCAAGAGCAGAATGTGTTGCTCAACCAAGGATTGCAAACGGCTTTGGAAAGAGGAGTGAGGACTGATTCGGGAGCATCAACCAGATTTTGCAAGTACAACCCCCGTCGTTTTGAGGGCACGGAAGATGCCATTTTAGCAGACGCATGGCTTAAGGATATTGAGGCTATTCTGACAGCAGCTAAGGTACCGATGGAAGAACGTGTGGATCAAGTGAAGCTATTACTTCAGGACTTCGCACGTGATTGGTGGGAATCAGAAGAAGTGGGCATCAGACGTCCTGTAGCTTGGGATGATTTTACTGCAAGGTTCAAGACGAAGTACTATGGAGTTGTGGCACAGTTTGAGCTACAACAGAAGTTTATCAACCTCGAGCAGGCCGGCAAGACAGTGGATGCTTATGCAGCAGAGTTCTATAGATTGAGTAGGTTTGCCCCAGAGATGGTAGCAACGGAGAGCCAGAGGGCTATGAGATTTCAGTAAGGGTTCCATCTTGAACTCTTGCAATTGATAGAGGGGCACAACTACTAGACCTTTGATGAGGTGTTGACGGCAACCCGAAGGCATGAGATCACAATCCAGAGGATCACATTAAGGACTGGAGGTCAGAAGAGATCTCACAATCAGATTGAAGAAGGAGGGGGAGTAGCGCCCCGAATAACAACACCATCTTCTGGCGTTCGTATTCACGATGTGGCGATACGAGGGCCAGCACCACCAGTCAGGCAGCAGCAGCAGCTGCAGCAGAAGAAAAACCAGCAACCTTCAGCGGGCTGCACCTATTGTGGGATGGCAGGGCACATTAGAGGTGTGTGTCGGGCATCGAACGGACAGTGTTTGGTATATGGAAGTCCAGATCATCGGGTTTCCACCTGTCCCATGAGCACGAGGTCAAGAGGACAAGTGCAACAATTTCTAGCTTTGTCAACACCAGGGGCATGCCAGTATCAAGGACCAGCGGTAGCAGTGAGGCCGCTGGCACAATGCCCGTTGATGTCACAGGCTCAGATGTTTCGGCAGCAGGGACCGCCGATGCAGCAGCAACAACAAAGACCACCCAGCATCACCAAGGCATGGGCCAGCAGCAACACCAGGCTAGGCCGCAGCATAGGAACCAACAAGGAGGCCGAGGGCAGGCATTCAATCTGTCTTTGGAGGAGGCATTGGCATCGGAAGATGTTGTGGCAGGTAACATTTTCGTCGCCTCATATCCCACAGTAGCATTGTTTGATTCGGGACATCACACTCATTTATATCTGCACAATTTGCGACACGACTAGGAATAGAATTCGAGGCATTGCCAGGAAGGTTGAATATACTCACTGGTAATGGGCTCATAGGATTTAGTAGAGTTATTCTAGCGTATAGAGTTGTAGTGTGCGGGCGTTCCTTACCCGCCAGGTTGATAGAATTTCTTATAAGAAATTTCGACGTCATCTTAGGCTTGGACTGGCTGAAAGACAGTTGTGCCATAATAGATTGCCGTAGAGGGAGTGTATCTTTTAATATTCCAGGCATGGAGCGATTTACCCTAATCAGATCAGTGGCAACTCAACAAGAAGAAGGTATAGCAGCGGCAATGGAAGAAGTTCAAGTCCCGAAGGTAGTTGAAGAGTTTCTTGATGTATTTCCTGAAGAACTTCCAGGTCTACCACCAATTAGGGATATTGAGTTCAGTATAGAATTGGTACCCGGAACTAAACCGATATTAGATCGAGTTTACAGAATGGCAGATTCAGAGCAGGCCAAGGTGTATCAGCACATAGAGGAACTGAAGGCGAAGAAGTTCATTCGAGTTAGTGAATCACCATGGGCAGCACCAGTGGTACTTATGGAGAAGAAGGATGGGTCATCAAGGTTGTGCATCGACCTCAGAAATCTCAATGCGGCAACAGTAAGGAACAAGTACCCACTACCAAGGATCGATGACTTGTTTGATCAGTTGAGCAGAGCAAAGGTTTTCTCTAAGATAGATCTTCGATCAGGGTATCATCGAGTAAGAGTTTGGAAGGAATATATTCCCAAGACGGCATTCAGGTCTAAGTACGGGCATTACAAATTCTTAGTAATGTCATTTGGTTTGACCAATACTCCAGCAATATTTATGAATTTGATGAACCGCATCTTTATGCCGTACTTAGATCAATTTGTCGTTGTGTTCCTCGACCACATTCTCATATACTCAGCTAGTGATGAAGAGCATGAAGGTTACCTCAGAAAGGTGTTACAGGTTCTGAGAGAGAACCAGTTACGCCAAGCTCAGCAAGTATGAGTTTTAGACGGATCACATTTCATTCTTGGGGTACATCATATCAGGGGCTGGAGTAGCAGTGGATCCTAAGAAAGTGAAAGCAGTAGAGAGTTGGCCAATACCTAAGACTGCAGCAGGTATACAAAGTTTCTTGGGATTGGCAAGATATTACAGAAGGTTTGTATCAGACTTTGCAAGGCTCTCAGCACCAATGACCCGCTTGACACGAAAGAATGTGCCATTTGTCTGGTCGGCAGAGTGTCAGGCATCATTTGAGAATTTGAAGCAGAAGTTGATCACGGCACCTATTCTTACATTACCGGTTGGACCCGGAGGTTTTACTGTATATTGTGATGCGTCAGGAAAGTGACTTGGGTGTGTCCTAATGCAATATGGAAAGGTGATAGCGTATGCATCTAGGCAACTTCGAGACCACGAGAAAAATTATCCGACCCATGACTTGGAGTTGGCAGCGGTAGTATTTGCTTTGAAGCTATGGAGGCATTGCTTATATGGTGATCGAGTGGACATGTACACAGACCACAAGAGTCTGAAGTACATCTTTACTCAGAAGGAACTGAACATGAGACAGAGAAGATGGTTAGAGTTGATCAAGGATTATGACGTAGAGCTTCAGTATCATCCAGGCAAGGTTAATATGGTAGCAGACGCTCTTAGCAGGAGAGACGGCGCATTTATGTTGACATCATAAAAACATATCTTAGAATATCTTCAAGAGATGGGCATCGAGGTTATACTTCTTAGTGATATAGGAATTATGGCAAGTCTACGAGTTCAATCCGACTTGGTAGACAGGATCAAGACAGCTCAGGCACAGGACCCAAGGATTCAGAAGCTTATGACAGAATGTGAGTCAGGACTCAGGAATGAGATAAAAATTCATGAGGATGGGACCCTTAGATTTGGATCACGTCTATGTGTGCCTAGTGGAGATATCAGACAGGAGGTTATGACAGAAGCCCACAGCTCTTAGTATTCTATACACCCTGTAGGGACCAAAATGTACCAAGACATCAAGCAGCACTTCTGGTGGAACGAAATGAAGAGGGAGATAGCTAGATTCGTTTCCCGTTGCTTAATATGTCAACAAGTAAAGGCAGGACAACAGAGGCCAGCTGGATTATTATAACCGCTTCCTATTCCGAAATGGAAGTGGAAACATATCACAATGGACTTTGTGACCGGTTTATCGAGATCACCAAGTGGTAAAGATGCTATTTGGGTGATAGTGGACCGGCTTACAAAGGTGGCACATTTTCTTCCTTTTAGGGTAGCACAATCTACAGAGAAGTTGGCAGAATTGTATATACAGCAGATAGTCAGGCAGCATGGGGTCCCTGTCAGTATTGTATCAGATATAGATACCCATTTTATATCACATTTCTGAAAGAGTTTATATCATAGTCTGGGTACCAAGTTATGATTCAGCACGACCTACCATCCACAGACAGACGGCCAATCAGAAAGAATAATTTAGACTTTGGAAGATATGTTACGAGCTTGCACCCTAGATTTTGGAGGGTCCTGGGAGAGTCACTTGTACTTAGTCGAATTCTCGTACAACAATAGTTATCATGCCAGTATCCAGATGGCGCCATTTGAAGCACTATATGGTAAGAAGTGCAGGTCACCACTAGCATGGGATGATATTGGGGAGAGGAAGATGTTAGGCCCAGAAATGATTGTTCAGACGGTTGAAGTGGTTAAGGGAATTAGAGAGCGACTTCGAGTTGCACAAGATCGATATCGACATTGGGCGGACCAGCATCGTAGGCCGCTAGAAATTTCTGTTGGGGACCACGTGTTTTTGTGGATCTCACCTACTCGTAGGGTCATTAGATTTGGCGTTCGCGGGAAATTGAGTCCGCGATACGTGGGCCCATTTGTTATCCTCGATAGGGTAGGCGATGTAGCTTATCGTTTGTCCCTTCCACCTTCGTTACAAGAGGTGCATGATGTGTTTCATATATCTCAGTTGCGTAGGTATGTATCGGACCCAAGCCATATCATCGATCATTCTAAGCTGGTTGTTGGTACCAACCTGTCTTACGAGGAACAGCCTGTGTCCATTTTACCGAAGGAAGAAGATACTCAAGAATCGAACAATTAGCCTTGTCTGTGTTGCTTGGGGTCATCACTCCTTAGGAGAGTCAACGTGGGAACGTGAGGATGATATTCGATCACGGTATCCGTACCTATTTGAATCATAAGGTATATTTCTTTCCGTGTACCTTGATTGTCTTGATTCCTCATGATTATCACCCTATGAGTATAAATTGCTTGATATCGTAGATTAATATAACATAGATATATTACTTGCTATTGCTATTGTAGAATGACTGCTTGCTCACTAAAATTGCTGTACTTAGATTAGTTTAGCCCCGATATTTCTATCCTGCTTGGGTTTGAAATTCCGAGGACATAATTTTTCTAAGGAGGGTAGAGATGTCACTCCCCGTTCCCAGAATACGTATTTTTAATACGTGTACTGCTTGATTGTATTTATTTAATATTTATCATGTATTTGTTCTGTATTTAATTCCTTTAATTTTATGCTAATTATTTTTTTGTATTTTATTTTCTGCTTTAGTTTTGCTCTTAGGTTCGGCTTGGGTTGGTTCATTTTCGGATTTTGGTGGTTCATCATGAACCGAACGCCCTACCTACCACCATCTTTATTTAAAGCCCAACTACTTTCTCTCTCTTCATTCATTCTCATTTACTCTTCTTCTTCTCCATTAACCTCTCCTCTAACCTAAGAAAATCCGTAGGCAAGTGCATCTTGCTCCACATGAGAACCCATATTTTTTATGGTTTATTTATCTTTCCCTCGTGATTCTAAGATAGTTTAGAACTTGACATTTTGCATTTTGAAGTTTCATTTTTAGTAGATCTAGAAATTGCTATTTTTGGATTTTGTGGGTTTTGATCTATCAAACTTTCTTATTTCCAAGTTTTATTCGTTCCAGATTATTGAGATTGTGTTATACGCCATTCTGACCCATGGAAATCCCATTTTCGGCTTGGAATGAAGGTTCCATGGAATTTGGAGTTCGGGAGGAGTTTTACGCTCACGTTATACGTGCTCGCGTAGGCATTAAACTTTACGTCCACGTTTTTACGCACCCGCATAGTACCGAGCTCTACGCCCATGATCATTCGTGTCAGCGTGAATCTGGATTACGCAAGTCTACTCCGGCTTGGCGTATTACCTTTACGCGTATTAGTTTACGCGTAACATTATTCTTTTACGCATATTCATTCATGCGTAAACTTTACTCTCTACGCGTACAAGCTTTACGCGTAACTCAACCCTTTACGCATACAAGGGTTACGCGTAACTTTATTCTTTACGCATACAAGTTCAGGCGTAACGATATTTCCTCTACGCAACCCTATTCTTTACGCGTACAAGTTTTACGCGTAATTCTACTTCATTGAGCTTACTCCTTTACGTGTACTCCTCTGGCTTGGCGTAAGACGAGTTTTACGCGTAATTTTATTCCTTTATTGAGCGTACTCCTTTACGCGTATTCCTTCACGCGTAAATTTCCCTCACGCGTAAATTTTCTTTACGCGTATTTCATTGGGCGTACATAGCACCCTTATTATATCCTTACGCTTTTTGGCATGAACTCGATAATCTTGTTATGTTAATACTTGTAATACATATGGTTATGTGGAATGTGCCCCGTATCTCGATTGGCTCATGGATACCCAGTATGACTGGAACTAAACCCTGAGAGTTTTAGACTCGACCATACTGAATACTAGTTGACTTTCATGCCTTGTCACGATAAATAATGATTGTTACCTCGACTAATGATTGATCATGCGTTCCTAGTCGGAACTAAGAGACTGGCTAGTCGTCTTATTGAAATTGAATGAGACACGTTCATATTATCCATGAACCATTGTGATCGACTAGCCGATCCCGAACATTGGCATATGGACACGTGCTGACTTCAAATTATTTCTATAAAAGTAGCATGTGTATCGTACGGTCAAGGCATGATTATTCTGTGGCTAGGTTTGATTGTTGTATTACACTATGTAAGACCTACAACCTAACCGCACGGGCATCGTTGTAGAGTTATGTATATCGTACTCTGTACGAAGGTACTCATTCTGAATGACCATGATCCACGACATGAGATTTCAATTAACATAGGGACTATTAAGTTAAATAAAATAACTATTGCATGGAGAGAATGGATTCTCGAGTTCTTATATGACAGCCATCTCGGGACAATTAGTGCCCCGACATGCCGGTTGGTTCCCACGGATACTGCAAATCTGCCACACGGGTAGGGAGTGGTATATGTTTACATTTATTGTATATTGATGACGGGCATCCCGTTGGGACTCGTCTAATTCATGATTGGCGCAATTGATTATTGGGTAGACTAGCCTTGCTTGTACATGGTGAGAACTGAGGAATCCCTTATTGCATATTTCCAAGACAACTTAGAACTTACAGTTAGCAAGCCGTAGTAGTTGTATTGCCATTTAAATCGATTTGTTTGTGTACTGTACTTACTCTGTTAACTACTGAGATGATCAGAATGTCACGACATGACGGGTCAACTTCTGTCCTTGTTTGGTTGGAAAGTTGGCTTGAAGTGTCGTGATGTTGTGTGAATCCCAGTAGCAAGCATAGACCTATGTATTATATTCTTAACTCTTATCACTGGCTTTAATTCTTCATGTCGTGCTTCCTTGTGGTACTTGCTATTAGAGGTCTAACCTCTCTGGTTTTGCATGACCAGATTTAGAGCCAGTTCCCGAGGCATCAGCTTACTTCCACCTCCAAGATAGTTAATACTAGAAGGATGATCGCAGGAGGACACGAGTGGGTTCCTTGCTTCCCTGCTCGTTTTGCTACTTACTTTATATTTTTCCGCTTGGCATCGACATGTTAAGTCGGATTGTCTTGTACTTACTTTTACATAATTGTAACTAAGTCAGACTGCAGCTGATAACGATTGTGTATACCTTGTTATATCCTCTGGCTATATTTTGTAAAGCCGGATCTCAAGAACATTTTGACTGAGCGTTTGGGACGCCTTACTGCCTTATCTTACATATTCTCTATTACTGTTTCTTGTTTGAATGATTGAGACAATAGATGTTGAGTAACCCTAGTAAGACTTCCATGTATTATGTACCCCCTCGTCTTTTAGAAAGCATTGATCGTATTATACGATATTCATCTACCTGTAATACATAGCTGGCTGAGTCATTCCCCCGCTCTCCGGTATTCTGGTTCTGGGGAGTGACACGAGCTTCGTCGAAAAACCGACGAACCACCTCTTTCTTCTTACTCGGTAAAAATTAAACTCTAGCCTTGGTATAGTTTAAATCCAAGCATGCTAACACCAAATCAATCTTGGCCCACTGGTCACTTGACTATCCTAGGTTCCAGTCTTGATAGACCCGAGTTCGAATCCTATGTGAAGCTTATTTTTTTGGGTAATATATATTATATTATTTATGGTATTATTATATGTAGTATTTATGTATTCATGTATTTTCTTGTATTTTGATAATTATATATTGTATTTGTATGATGTAAAATACTGATATTTAGTGTTTTCATATGTAGTATTTATTTATAAATTTTCCAGCATTAAATATTATTATTTATATTTTCTATTGATTAAAAACTGAAAGTACTATTTAATATATTTTATGTATATTAATTTTTAGTAAATATTAAACAGTGTTGTAAAATAAAATAAAATTCAGAATCAAATACTAGATTTTCTGTAGATCATTTTTGTATATTTATATGTTTATTTTAGGTTAGTTTTGATATGTTAAAAATTAGTTTCTTTTAATGATTAATTATAAATAATTATTTTTAAAATATTTTCTGATTCAAATAATTCTATAAATAGTAATTTCTGTCCAATAATTCTACAAACTCAATACCTTTATTATTTTGCCTAATTTGACCAATGAAAAATAGTAGCATATTAGTTTGAGTCCTCTAACTATTTAAATGAACGTTGTCAGGCCCTTTTCATAAATACTTTATTTATTTAATAATTAAAATAAAATAGTTTTAAATTACTATTAAATTCCTGTAAAATATAATTAATCCATGACTTGTGATTTTAACCTAGTAAAACCTAATTTTGATATGTCTTAAATATTGTGGTAGTCTTAATGTTCAATGTTAAGACTAGTGTGCCATGACGGCAAGACCCATGTCTAGCATAACTTGACCCCATAAGTAAGCACAACACATAGATAGAACTTTACCTTTAAACTAAGAAACATTATACATTATTACAGCTTGAGGACTTTGTGTAGTGTCTCGTCCCGCTCAGTCAATTGGAGGAATCGGAACGCCGACGATGTTCGGACTTAGCCTTGCAATGGCGACTCGAAGACATCGCTCGGTCAAGACGACACCTCGCTCAAGTGGGGTAGTTTCGGTGAACTTACCTCATCTTAGCCTTCACATAATAAATCGCATGTTTTCAACTTACACAAGTAGGCTTGATAATAAAAGAGACGAATCCACATAAATAAGTGAATAACACCGACGAGTCGAATTGAGTTAGAATATGGAAGGGTCCAACGGTCGGCTTAGAGTTGGTGCACGGCGTGCTTTGAAAATGACACTCGATCCTTCATCCCGTGGCTTGGGAGAAGGAAAGTTGGTATTCGTCGCAAAGCTAAGAGTTAGCCTAAGTCATAGGCGTCACCCGCGTAAATGCTCGACAAAGCATGCACGCTTCCACGATGTAAGGCTTGGCATAGCCTTTGCTCGCCCCACGGGTTAAAGTTACACTGCACGACTTGTGGCATAAGTCTAGGCACCCAAATGACTTGGTCGTTCGAAGTCGATCGCGTGCACGATACGTTTCCACGATGTAAGGTTTGACGTAGCCTTTGCTCGTTAAGTTATTGCACGTTTAAGTTAGGCAAATTATGTTAGACTATCAGAGTAGTAGCAAGCACGGTCCTACGAGTTCTGCGATTGGGTATAACCACATAGCCATATGGTCTCAAGGCCCGTCATATAAAGTATGACTTGGGCGATAGCGTCGCGTAGAACACGAGTTGGCTTAAGGCACGATGTCAGGACTTAGTGTTTAAGGTAAGGACCATAATTGATTCAAAGTGAGTTTTGGAGAAAGGACTATCAAATATGCATTCCTAAGTTGAGTGGAATGATATGGTAACATAGAAAGAATGCTCACGACCGTGGGTCGTCGAGGGGTCCCAAGGATAGAAGTCTTGAACTTGGTTTTGAAAGAGATGGTAACACTGAAAGAAGGATGACTGTGTGTGATATCAGTTTGAGTCGAGTCTTGCATGGTCATTGGACAACTTGTCGACAATGAGGAGTTTCCACGAGCAGCAACCCTGGGCGCCATGGGACCACGTCGTCCTGGAGGGAAACACGGTATAGCCGTAGCTAGACGAACAGCTCGGGTTATTCGGAAACTTTCAGCGGGGCTAGATACTTGCGTTGAAAGGGTCGCCGAATAGCAAGGCTATAGTCCATGATAGCTTGTGATGTTAGTGACCAATTCATATAGATGGGTCGGCACGGGCGGCAATCCGCGCGTGTGCCTTTGGATTGAGTCTAGTTGAATGTGTGTATAGTTAGGACACGATATTTGGGCCTAAGATTTGGTGTCAACATATGCGACGTGCTTCGGCACGAGATATGGCGTCAAGTCTTAAGTTGTCGGCATATAAGTTGCATAGTTTGGGTTGAGTCATTGGAGTTTAAGTCAGAAAACCGCCGTATGGCAAGGTCGATTGAGTGACACTGAGTTCACAAGTGTCGATTGGGACAGTTGGTGACCAAAGTAGCAAGGTCGCGAGGCGGTGATGTGGTTTAGTCTCACTGAAGTACGAGGCATGGCCTCAATATGGATTTGTAGCACGGTCATATGGAAATGGAGTCTTACTGAGTAGTTTCATCTTTGATTACGGACCGAAAGACAAGCATGACTTGATAGGTTAACGTTGATGCAGGCACGGGATGGTCTTGAGACACAAAATAGGCCAAGACGTCTGTCCTAAAACTGATCATAAGGCAAGAGTAGAAAGACAATCATAAAGGGACTATGTTGCACAAAGTAAATGAACGTGTCAGTTTTGTATGGGTGGGCGAGGAGCTCATTACACCAGTACAGTTGAGTACTGACACCCATATAGTTTTCATGTGCAGGCACATGTAGAAGCTCGTAGCGCGGAGCTCCCTTGGATGCGTCGAGGCACGGAGTTCTTTGACGATTCAAAGCGTACGATCGCATGGAGTCAAAACTTATACGGGACATAATGTATGGACGTCGCCTTCCGAAGCATCCGCTGGCTCAAGACTTGTATTGAGAGATGAGAGAGAGCTGAGTGACTTGTAATGTGAGAAGAGTAAGCTTGAGTGACTTGTAATCTTGGCCTTGCGCCCCTTTGTAATTCTTATTTCAATATCAATAAAGAGCTTCTTTTAAATAACCTGTATTTTGTTCTAAATTTCTGCTGCTATTATTTAATGTCTCTGCTTGGGACTTCTCTGCGACGACCCCGTCGCAGCCGCTGTAATCGGCCGTTATGGAATCCGCCTTGCTCGAGCACAATCTAGGCTCGTGCGACATCATGCCTTAGCGAGGACGAACGCTCCTACGAGAGCGGGGCGTGACATAATGGTATCAGAGCACGGCTTTACGTCCTTGGACTATCGATTGAATTTTTTAACTCTGTTGCTTCCGCAAATTGATATCGTTGGTGCGCTCTCTCTCAAATGTCCCATCGGATGTCCATATAATAATTCTAAATAATTTGTAAAATATAGGAGAACAATTTTTGAAAAGAAACAAAAAGATGGTTTGCGTAAGCACGGTTGGCTAAGTCGGGCTGGACATATACACCAAAGTTGCGTCGACCTTAGAAAAGTCGAGTGCAGGAATTGGATAGTGTCGAACAAGAATAAGTTGAACTAGATTGGGTAAAGTGTGATGACTATCGATAGGGGTACTATCGAGCGACGATAATGTCGGTGTGATATAGATGAGCGTGCTTGGAATTAGAGGAATGGTTTAAACGGGATTAGAAGTCGTCGATTTTGATTCGAACGGTAGTTTTGAGGATTCATCGAATGACTTCATCCCTGAGTGTTGTATGCAATAGCCTCAGGTATGTCAGTCGATCGATTGAGGATGCGGGGTGTCGATGAGTCTATCAACAAGCGTCGTACGTATGCAAAGCCGTAGAGTGAGTATCATTGAATAAGTTTAGTCTTGAAGTTTGACGAGTTGATTCGAACAGACTAGAAATGATGCGCACGAAACGTGCACGGGATTGAGGATTGTGCGAGTATGAAACGCGAAAATGATTGAGTAGGTAAAATCAAATCGAAAAAAAAGTTAAGGTGTAGCGAACGGATGACTTGATCGAGGAAATTGATACGGATCGTATACGAAAATTTAGCACAATAAGTAGATAGCGTGCATGAAAGGTTTGAATTTGAAGTTACGAGTATGACTCTAAGGATTGGATTGAA
This sequence comes from Iris pallida, assembly GCA_029216955.1. Taxonomy (NCBI): domain Eukaryota; kingdom Viridiplantae; phylum Streptophyta; class Magnoliopsida; order Asparagales; family Iridaceae; genus Iris; species Iris pallida. The sequence goes on from JANAVB010014796.1 coordinate 43,796,122, forward strand.
TGTTGCTCGATGATTTGAGTTAGCAAGGAATGATGCGAATTGAGGAAATACGTTGGTCGATGACTTGAGATAGACGGATGAACAATACGTGAATTTGGGTTTGAAGAAATTGATATTATGAATGATTCGAGGGATAATGATCGAAATCGATTTTGAATGTCGAAGAGATTATCCAGTCGGACGATAACATCATTCGCATGACTCGGAACTTGGTGCAAAGGAAGATCGTCAGGTTATGCATGTCATCGATGGTATTGAGGCGTATCAAAGATCGATATGCGATAACTCGGGGGTACTCTGACTCGACGAATAACGATCGTGTAAGTGTTATCTCTCTGATGGATGCAATACTTAGGACTTTGGTTGAAATGAATATTAGATGAACACAATCGTGTCTTCATGATTGCGTTGATAACCACAACGTCGGCAATCTTGTCTTGTGCGAGCGCAACTCTAGTCTCGCACATGCGTCGTATCGGGTTTGGGGTGATCGTTCCGCGTGAGCACTGACATGGTAATTCATGTCGCAGAAATAATCGAACTCGGAAAATCAGGACGCGACAACTTTGATTGTCTCGACTTGTTGGTTTGATGCGAAAGAAAAATTTGAGGATGTTTGGACTTACGGTTGATGATTGGATAAACTTAAGGATTGAATAGATCCAATCTACGTATCGAGAATAAATTAGTCTAGACACAAAATAAGAGTTACGTCCCGATGAGGATGACTATCCCGTGGGAGCGTGCATGGTGATCCATGCCCACCGTGGAAAATCTGAATCGCGTGAGATCGGGGCGCAACATATTGTTAAGCTAGACGACCTTCTGGTCGAATACGTGAATTATGATGAACAACTTAGGAAATATGAAAAAGTAAATTATGGTTTAGCAATAAGTTGTGTCGTAGCGTATTTGACTTGGAAGGATTGATAGGTAGATTATGCCGAACGGATTCGAAAAAATAGACTATGCAAAATGGGTCATTGGACGAACGATATTGATATGTCAAAGAGTTGGTCGAGTGAACTTACGGTAGGATGGCTTTGCTGAATGACTCAGGTCCCGTGCGATGAATGTCGGAATGTGTGTAGGAAATCTATGCTCGAAGTTTAGAAATCGGAGTGATGCGAGCTTGGGTAGAAAACCCCGTACTATCAACTTGGTTTGACCTTAGGATGGGGTCAGTGTTGATATCGTTGTTGGGAACTATGATTCCAATACTGACAATTGACTTTAGCCTATAGAGAGACGGCCTAACGGCTAGGCGAGATGTCCATGTCGCGAGAGTTGGCATCAGTACGCTTGATTTTTGGGATTGAGTGGATGAATCGATATGTGGGATTGGATTCACTATCACAAGGCTTGGTTGAAATGCATATATTTCGGGGACGCCTGGAATGTGTGCACGATACAAACTAAGTGATACGTCGAATTCAAGTGAGACTTGAGGAACAGAAAAGTGTCGAGGATGTTGAGATCGTGAGTTTTGAAGAAAAGATTGACGGTAAGCACGAGCGTGGCTCGGATTGAGAGAATGCATAGGAATAGTGTGCGCGAGAGTCCTTGAATATTGAATCAAGTTATAAGTCGATAAGTTTACTCAGTTAGTTTCGAGGATGAAACTTTTTCTGAGTGGTGTATGATGTAGTGCCCCGTCCCGCTCAGTCAATCGGAGGAATCGGAACGCCGACGGCATTCGGACTTAGCCTTGCAATAGCCACTCGAAGACATCGCTCGGTCGAGGCGACTCCTCGCTTAAGTGGGGTAGTTTCGGTGAACTTGCCTCATCTTAGCCTTCACATAATAAATCATATATTTTCAACTTGCACAAGTAGGCTTGATAATGAAAGAGATGAATCCACATAAATAAAAAAATAATCTCGACGAGTCGAATTGAGTTAGAATATGGAAGGGTCCAACGGTCGGCTTAGAGTTGGTGCACGGCGTGCTTTGAAAATGACACTCGATCCTTCGTCCCGTGGCTTGGGAGAAGGAAAGTTGGTATTCGCCGCAAAGCTAAGAGTTAGCCTAAGTCATAGGCGTCACCCGTGTAAATGCTTGACAAAGCACGCATGTAGCATTTGGGTTCCTAGAATTTATCTTCTATTTTGGAGATTTTTTATTTTATTTTAGTTAGAATCAATTATTAACTAGGATATTGATTTGGGATCGTAAGATTTTTTGCCTAAGCTTATAGGTTATGTATAAGGAAATTAGGTCGTATATGGTCTCTCGGACCCCTAGATAGTCCCTAGTATATTATTTCACCATTTTAGAATTTTCAGGATTTTATGAAGATTTTTTAGATAATGTTATATATGATTTTATTATTTTCCTAAGCTTCTAGGATTTTTGTAAGATCACACGAATGCAATTTTGGGTCCAACATTTTTAGATAGACTCTAGACACCTAGAAATAATTTCTAGAATTTTCTAGGAATTTTAGGAATTTTTTGTGATTTATTAGAATTATTTGGAGGAAAAAAAGGATTAATACTAGTTTCTAAATTAGAAAAGAAAAAGAAAAAAAATTAAACCACCCCACCCCCAGCCCGGGCCCGCCTGGCAGCCAAACAGGCCGGGCAGCGGGGCCCACGTGGCAATCTGAGTGGGCGGGTGAGGCTCGGTCTCCGAGCCGCAGAAGGAATACTAACCCAAGCCGGGCTTGGAGTTGGCGGCTAAGTCGGCTTGCTCAGAGCCTTTGGATCCCATACGTGGGCACGTGGGATTCTGCCACGTGGCAGCGCCAGCCGACTCCAGCAGCCACCGACTCTCTCTTTCCCTATATATATAGTTATATAGTTTATTATTTTTGAAACCCTAGATTTAATTCAGCAACTTTTTGTGGGAGAGTTCGGTAGAGTTCTTCGACTTCGCGGAGGGTTTGTCGTTGATCTAGACGTCCATTTTGTGTGCCATTTTTTTTATTAGAAGCATATTGAGGTTAGGTTTCTGAATATATATTTATTTTTTTGTATTTTGTTCTCGAATTTCTGGATAATTATTTGAGTGTCGGTTGTCCAAAAATTAATGCGTCGTACGATTTTCGAGATTTCGAGTGATCCCGAGCTCCGTTTTACAATCTGTTTGAAGTTTTGGAGATCTGACACCGAGCTCTACAACATATAATTTTTCCAAAAATTTAGAGTTTCATCTAGTATTTTATTTTGCTCATAGAAATCAGATTTGGTCAACGGTTCATCGATTTGGTCATAGTTAGCCATAATGGCGATGACTTTTGACCAAATCATGATTTTGCAGCACGATCAATTTCAGTGCACTCATGGTGCTGAAATCTATCATGTTGCACACTCAAACTTTGGAATTCATAATATTTGACTAGTTAGTCAATATGATGTCTCGGTTTGCGTGCCACGAGTCTCGAATTTGGAACCATGACTTTTCTTGGCCAAATATTGTGTTTAGATTATTATTTCAAAATTAAATAGGTTAAAATAGAATTTTAGATGATTTACTCTAGAATTAAAATAATATTAATTAATTTAACCCATTAGCCACTTTTTAGGATTTTTAGAGTGGGAATCGTTGATCTAACTTGTGGTTTTTATGTGACGGGGTAGATCGGACTACGACGTCTTGAGTTGTGACTTTATCATCTATTGGAGCAGGCAAGTATCACTATGACCTATGTTTTCTTTATTTTATACTGCATGTATCTTCGTGTCGTCTTTTCACTATTACTCCCTTATGGTTCATGATTGTCATTGTTCATGATTACTATTGTGCACGAGAGTTAGAATCGGTTGGATATACATACATGTTCATGCCTTACTCATTGTTTCCTATTGTTTACAATTTATCGTATTGCTAACGTTTATCGTAGTGGACAAGTATTGTGAGTGTCACCCTCACTTTTTCCAGTTAGGGGTAAAATGATAATTTTCTATTTTTTTTAATATTTTTGGAAATTTTATTTCATGAATATTATTATTTAATTATTATAGGAGTCGGGTTCGAATTTCATCGCATTCCGAGTTAATTCGGGACCCCGGTGAATTTCGACTTGAGCTATAATTAGCCTGTTAGCTAACCATGGCCCACCACACTAAATTTTAGGGTTTAAGAGTTTGGACTAGTTTCCCATGAGTAATTTAGTTTAATTATGATTTTTAATTATTTTTAGCAACTTCCTAAACCTAATTTGGAATTTATTTAATATTAGGCTTAGGGAGGGGCAAACTTGTAATTTACAAGTGCCCCTCACCCACAACCTCACCATGCCATGGCCGGCCATGACAAGGCCCCCCCCCCCTCTTCCTTCTTCACTAAGTGTAGCATTTGGGTTCCTAGAATTTATTTTTAATTTTGGAGATTTTTTTTTTATTTTTATTTTAGTTAAAATCAATTATTTACTAGGATGTCGATCTGGAATCGTAAGATTTTGCCTAAGCCTATAGGTTAGATATAAGGAAATTAGGTCATATATGGTCTCCAGGGTCCCCAGACAGCCTCTAGAGTATTATTTTACCATTTTAGAATTTTCAGGATTTTATGGAGATTTTTAGAGAATTTTATATATGATTTTATTAATTTTCTAAGCTTCTAGGATTTACTGTGAGAGCACCCGATGGTACTTTTGAGGTCAAATAATTTATTTGGGCTCTAGAACCCCTAAAATATTTTCTATATTTTTCTAGGAATTTTTAGGAATTTTCTGGGATTTATTTGGAATTTTTAGGATTTTTTCTGAATTTTTATTTATTTTTCTGTAATTTAAAAACCTATTTTCTAATTTATTATGCACAGTCAGCGGAGGGGGCCACCCGTCAGCCACTGACGCGAGGTGGGCGGGCCCCACATAGCAGTGAAAGGGGGGCGGGTGCGCCCGGTCTCCGAGCCACTCTTATAATCCGAGTCAGACTCGGATTAGCCGAGCCCAAGCCGGCTACTTCCCAACCACAGGATCTGGGCGGGAGGCACATGATGGCGACACGTGTCCCGCCCAGCCGTTTAAGCCGCAGCCACCGACTCCTCTCACCACTATATATATATTAATAGTGTATTAGGTTATTCTAAAACCCTATTTATTCAGCAGCTTTTTGTGGAGAGTTCGATTGGAGTTCTTCGACTTCGCGGGGGGATTGCCGTTGATCTAGACATCCTTTTTGCGTGCCGTTTTTTTTGTTGGAAGCGTATTGAGGTTAGGTTTCGGATTATATAATTTATTTTCTGGTATTTTGTCCTCGAATTTCTGAATAATTATTGGAGTGTCGGTTGTCCAAAAATTTACACGTCGCACGGTTTTCGAGATTCCGAGCAATCCCGAACTCCGTTTCGCGATCCGTTTGAAGTTTTGGAAAGCTGACACCGAGCCCTAAAACATATAATTTTTCCAGAAATTCAGAGTTTCATCTAGTATTTTATTTTGTTTATAGAAGTCAGATTTGGTCAACGGTTCATCGATTTGGTCATGGTTAGCCATAATGGCAATAACTTTTGACCAAAGCGTGATTTTGCGGCACGGTCGATTCCGGTGCACTCATGGCGCTGAAATCTATTATGTCGTACACTCAAACTTGAATTCATAATATTTGACTATTAAGTCAACAGTATGTCTCGGTTTGCGTGCCACGAGTCCCGAATTTGGAACCGTGAATTTTCTTGGCCAAATTTTTGTGTGTAGATTGTTATTTCAGAATTAAATAGGTTAAAATAGGATTTTAGATGATTTATTCCAGGATTAAAATATTATTAATTAGTTTAAACTATTAGCCACTTTCTAGGATTTTTAGAGTGGGAATCATTGATCTAACTTGTGGTTTTTATGTGACGGGGTAGATCGGACTACGACGTCTTGACTTGTGAATTTATCATCTATCGGAGCAGGCAAGTATCACTATGACCTATGTTTCCTTTATTTTATGCTGCATGTATCTTCGTGTCGTCGTTTCACTATTACTTCCCTTTGGTTCATGATTGTCATTGCTCATGATTAATATTGTGCACGAGAGTTAGAATCGTTAGGATATATACATGTTCATCTTTTACTCATTGTTTCCTATTGTTTACAGTTTATCGTATTGCTAATGTTTATCATAGTGGACATGTATTGTGAGTGAGTCGGGCGGGGGAATACAACAAGTAAGCATGTGGTCAACGAATTGAATACAGACCCCCTATACATTGATTGCATAATATCAGTCATGCCCACACGTATGACTGACGGATATCCCAAGCCGTCTACATGCTGAAAGTTGGTATTCTAAAAACACACAGTACACGTGACTTAATTATTGTTACTCTATCGTCTATTGTTCTTCTTTCGTCAAGTCTACCTTCTTATTGTCATCATGTCTTAGTGGTATGTCAAGTCTACCTTCATATTGTTATCACGTCTCAAAGGTACTTTCTTATCATACAATGTCATGCCTATACTTATCTTCAGTTAAATTCCTTTTATCTTTCCTTCATGCTTGTATACTATATTGTATAATGTAGCGTTATGGTGATCTTGCTCCAATCCTGACTGGATAACTATTTTTCAGCTTTAGACGAAGAGATTTGCCCCGAGGTCTACGGTGAGTATGTTGGCAACCCTGATGTCACTGGCGTACCCGGTTCCAGTACTGATGCGAATTAGCATATTTTCTTCCTTATGGATTCGCATTAGTTAGTAGTTATAGTTATGGAGTTTAGTTGTCTATTTTATTTTCTGCTATCCGGGTTTGTTCCCGAGACTTTCTGAGTTGTAGTAGATTTTTATATTTATAATATTGAGACTATTGGATATTTTAGTGATTTTTGTTGGCTTAGTTGTGGATGATATATATGCGTGTTGTGCTTGTTGTGGACCATTGTTATCATAGACAGCGTACTACCGCCGATGCTGCGGCGTAGGCTGGACTTGGCCACGTACTCGTATCCCAAAATTGGGAGCGGGTCGTGACACTAAGAAACTCTCTCTCTCTCTCTCTCTCTTCCAAATTTAATTTCTTCTCAAGCTTTCTTCCTCTTCCAACTCCATTTTAGGTATGCTTTTAATTCTTCACCTATTTCTCTTTTGCATATAGTTCCTTCACATTAAATGGACAGGAGGAGATTCTCTTCCATTTGCCCACAAATTTGTAGGTTTTTCCTAGAAAAATAGGTTAAGAATTTATTAGGATTTAATCTTTTGAGAGTGGTATATATATATATATATATATATATATATATATATATATATATATATATATATATATATATATACATGTGTATTTATGTGTGTGTATTTATATATGTATTGTGTGTGTGTAGAGGAGGGTGATATTGTGTCATGGGGATGATGGTGTTGTGAGAGTGGTGTGTGTGTGTTTGTGTTGTGTGAGGATGTGTGTGTGTTTATATATATATATATATATATATATATATATATATATATATATATATATATATATATATATATATATATATATATATAAATATATATATATATATATATATATATATATATATATATATATATATATATATATATATATATAAAAAAAAAAAAATATATATATATATATATATATATATATATATATATATATATATATATATATATATATATTTTTTTTTATATATATATATATATATATATATATATATATATATATATATATATATATATATATATATATATATATATATATATATATAGTTTTATATATATATATATATATATATATATATATATATATATATATATATATATATATATATATATAGTTTTATATATATATATATATATATATATATATATATATATATATATATAAAACTATATATATATATATATATATATATATATATATATATATATATATATATATATATTATATATATACATATATATATAGATAGATAGATATGAGTGTATTTATATATATACATGGATGTGTGTATATGGATGTGTGTGTGTTATATATATATTTAGAGGGATGGATAGATATCTAGATAGATTATAGATAGATATCTAGTTATATATATATATATATATATATATATATATATATATATATATATATATATATATATATATATATATATATATGAAGTGTATATATATAGGGAAGTAGAAGGAGATGAAGAAGAAGATGAAACCCAGCAGCAGCAGCAGCAGCTTGCTGCAGCAGTAGCAGCAGCTACCTGGCAGCAGCTGCTGCCAGGAATTAGCCCCCCCCTTTGGCTTTAAGGCCTATAAACCCCCCCCCCCTCCCCCCTTCACCTATGTATATAGGTATATATATAGATATATATATATGTATTATATATGGTTGGAATCGTAGAGAAGAGTAGAAGAAGATTATGGAATGAGAAGTTAGGAAAGAATTAGAGGTTAGAAGGAAAGATTGAAAGAAGTTAGAAGAAAAGGGAAAAGGCTAGAATAGAAAAAGGGAAAAACCGAGTTAGAGGGCGAAACGGAGCTCGGAGTATCCGATTGAGTTGAAACTTGGCGTGGGGAATGAATATATGATTTAGATTTTGCGGGTAGACTTCCGGGTGGAATTCGGGGTTGTAGGGCGCCCGTATCGCGCCGTATCGGTGCGTATCTTGAAATATTCAAGATTTTGACAACGGGCCGTATCATGGACCGAATGTCCACGTTACCTAGGTATTTTGGTAGATATTATATGTATAGGCTAGTATCATACTACCCTAGGGAGATCGGGTCAAAATATCAAGCGCAGGTAGGCTAACTGGATAGTTGCCGAAGCTAGAATTTTACCCTTTTTAAGGGTAAAATAGGATATTGGCCTACGGCCAAGATATGAGTTTCGAAGTCCAAGATGGACTTGGATATGGGTTGTAGAGGTTGGTAATAGTTAGAAATAGTCGCCTAGACCTAGTCTTGGCCCCGGTTGATCACGGTTGACTTTTTGGACCAAAAGTCAACTATGGGTCAATGCTTTACCCAAATTAGTCCCGATTTTCATTAGACTTGTGTAGTTGACCAAAAGTCAACTATTAGTCACCATTGACCTAGGGTTGACCATGGTTGACCAGAGTTGACCAGTTGACCAAAAGTCAACTGTAGGCCAACTCTTGACCCCGTTTGACTTTCTTCGACTTGTTTTGACCCGTGATGACTGGTATGACCTAGGATTGACTTGGGTTGGCTTAGATTGACTTGATATAACTTGATTTGACCTAGATTGACTTGACAGGACTTAGTGTGACTCAGTGAGACCTAGTTTGACCTAGATTGCATATCATTCATTGTAAATCATTCCTAAACTTGTTTAAACCTAAATTAACTTACAGTATCTCATATTTAGGTCTTCTGTTACCGCTGTGAGCATTGATATACCATACAGCTCAGGACAGCAGGCGAGTACATTCACTGATAGTTTTCATTGTCTTGATATCAGCTATATCCGATTCAGTTGTAGTGTCTTACTTGATTCCTAACACGATGGTTCACGGACTAGTATATGTCGGATCCTGTCATGAGATGTTGTTCCCAGGTTACTTGGTATATTGGTACATGACTCGACTTGTTACTTGTACTTGTATAGACATGGACTTGGGAGTGGGCTGATCACCTGCTTTTGAATCCCGTGTCATGACGTGTTATGTCCGGATCCTTTATACTATTCGGGGATGGGGAGTTATTAGTGGTTGTGTGATCAAATTCCCACATTATTCTACTGTATACATTGTTCATAGCTAAACCCTCGCCTCACGACGGGTAAAGCCTTACCCTATATCGTTCATAGCTTTCCATGGTGACCGGCCTTACCGTTCTATTGTACTCATTGTTCATAGCCGGTCGGATGGAAAGCCTGATCATGTTTCTCAAGCCGATCACATAACGCTCTAATAATTCAAATTACATTTTATATTTACTTTATCTTATCGTATATCCTGCTCTGTTCTACATTCAGTATTTTTTCACCATGCCATGATATACAGTTACTCACATGCTCTACTTGCCTTTACATTGTACCTTGATTGGAGACTAAGTTCTGCTCGGGAGAAGAGTTACAATCCCGGTCCTTGTTTGGTTTAAGGGTTGTAACTCGGCTTCCGAACGGTTCCCAAGTTTTCATATATCTTTGTCTTGTAGTTTATTATACTGTCTCTTATAGAATTTGTCAATTCACATGGAACTGCTGTTAGTGTTTGTACTTGCTCATTTTCCTGACAGGATACCGTTATGATATATTACAGATGACTCTGAGGCGGACTGCTCGACCTATTATGGGCTCGAGTCAGATGGAGTAGCCTTAGATCTTGGCCTTATAGTAGAGCCACTAGATTTTGTACTTCCAGAGTAGTGTAGGTTAGCTAGGTTTGACTGGACTGCGATCCAGCTAGCTTATCAGACTGTAGTTCTATATTCTATTTTGATACCCTGTGATGTATATATCTGGGCTTGTATTGGACTCTGCACTTATTTACTCTTTCATCTATCATATGTCTTTCCTCTGAGCTACCTACCTTAGTTTTATTCTGTGATTGAGACTGTATTGTTATGTCACCTCCATTCGGAGAGTATATACTGTACAGGTACATTTTAACTGTTAGTCGTAGGCATTTACAGACCCTATATACAGCGTTCTACCGCCGATACTGCGGCGTAGGCTGGACGTAACCACGTGCTCGTACCCCTCTTCAGGGTGCGGGTCGTGACAGTGAGTGAGTCGGGCGGAGGAATACAACAAGTAAGCATGTGGTCAACGAATTGAACACAGACCCCCTATACATTGATTGCATAATATCAGTCATGCACCACACGTATGACTGACGGCTATCCCCAGCCGTCTATATGCTGAAAGTTGGTATTCTAAAACATACAGCACACGTGACTTAATCATTGTTGCTCTATTGTCTATTGTTCTTCTTTCATCAAGTCTACCTTCTTATTGTTATCATGTCTTTGTGGTATGTCAAGTCAACCTTCATATTATTATCATGTCTTAGTAGTTTTTCATTATCATACAATGCCATGTCTATACTTATCTTCAGTAAAATTCCTTTTATCGTTCCTTCATGCTTGTATAATATATTGTGTAATGTAGTGTTATGGTGATCTTGCTCCAATCCTGACTGGATAACTATTTTTCAGCTTTAGACGAAGAGATTTGCCCCGAGGTCTACGGTGAGTATGTTGGCGACCCTGATATCACTGGCGTACCCGGTTCCAGCACTGATGCGAATTAGCATATTTTCTTCCTTATGGATTCGTATTAGTTAGTAGTTATAGTTATGGAGTTTAGTTGTCTATTAATTATTTTCTGCTATCTGGGTTTGTTCCCGAGACTTGCTAAGTTGTAGTAGATTATTTCATATTTATAATATTGAGACTATTGGATATTTTGGAGATTATTTCTGGCTTAGTTGTGGATGATATATATGGGTGTTGTGCTTGTTGTGGACCATTGTTATCATAGACAGCATACTACCGCCGATGCTGCGGCGTAGGCTGGACTTGGCCACGAACTCGTATCCCAAAATTGGGAGCGGATCGTGATAATGTACGCTTCCACGATGCAAGGCTTGGCATAGCCTTTGCTCGCCCCACGGGTTAAAGTTACATTGCACGGCTTGTGGCATAAGTCTAGGCACCCAAATAACTTGGTCGTTCGAAGTTGATCACGTGCACGACATGTTTCCACAATACAAGGCTTGACGCAGCCTTTGCTCGTTAAGTTATTGTACGTTTAAGTTAGACAAGTAATGTTAGGCTATCAGAGTAGTAGCAAGTACGGTCCTACGAGTTCCGCGGCTGGATATAACCACATAGCCTTATGGTCTCAAGGCCCGTCATATAAAGTATGACTTGGGCGATAGCGTCGCGTAGAACACGATTTGGCTTAAGGCATGATGTCACAGACTTAGTGTTTAAGGCAAGGACCACAATTGATTCAAAGTGAGTTTTGGAGAAAGGACTATCAAATAGGCATTCCTAAATTGACTGGAATGATATGGTAACATGGAAAGAATGCTCGCAACCGTGGGTCGTCGTGGGGTCTCAAGGATAGAAGTCTTGAACTTGGTTTTGAAAGATATGGTAACACTGAAAGAAGGATGACTGTGTGAGACATCAGTTTGAGTCAAGTCTTGCATGGTCATTGGACAACTTGTCGACAAGGAGGAGTTTCCACGAGCGGCAACCCTGGGCGCCATGGGACCGCATCGTCCTCGGAGGAACACGGTATAGCCGTAGCTGGACGAACCGTTCGGGTTATTCGGAAACTTTCAGCGGAGCTAGCTACTTGCGTTGAAAGGGTCACCGAATAGCAAGGCTATAGTCCATAATAGCTTGTGATGTTAGTGACCAATTCATATAGATGGGTCGGTACGGGCGATAATCCGCGTGTGTGCCTTTGGATTGAGTCTAGTTGAATGTGTATACAGTTACGACACGATGTTTGAGCCTAAGATTTGGTGTCAACATAGGCGACGTGCTTCGGCACAAGATGTGGCGTCGAGTCTTTAATTGTCGACATATAAGTTGTATCGTTTGGGTTGAGTCGTTGGAGTTTAAGTCAGAAAACTGCCATAAGGCAAAGTCGATTGAGTGACACTGAGTTCACAAGTCTCGATTGGGTAAGTTGGTGACCAAATTAGCAAGGGCCGCGAGACGGCGATGTGGTTTAGTCTCACTGAAGTGCGAGGCACGGCCTCAATATGGATTTGTAGCACAGTCACATGGAAATGGAGTCTCACCGAGTAGTTGCGTCTTTGATTACGGGCTAAAAGGCAAGTACGACTTGATAGGTTAACGCTGATGCAAGCACGGGATGTTCTTGAGACACAAAATAGGCCAAGGCGTTTGTCCTAAAACCGATCATAAGACAAGAGTAGAAAGACAATCATAAAAGGGACTATGTTGCACAAAGTAAATGAACGTGTCCGTTTTGTATGGGTGGACGAGGAGCTCATTCTACCAGTACAGTTGAGTACTGACACCCACATAATTTTCATGTGCAGGCACAGGTAGAAGCTCATGGCACGGAGCTCGTTTGGATGCGTCGAGGCACGGAGTTCCTTGGCGATTCGAAGCGTGCGGCCGCATGGAGTCAAGACTTATACGGGACATAATATATGGACGTTGCCTTCCGAAGCATCCGCTGGCTCAAGACTTGTATTGAGAGATGAGAGAGAGCTGAGTGACTTGTAATGTGAGAAGAATGAGCTTGAGTGACTTGTAATATTGGCCTTGCACCCCTTTGTAATCCTTATTTCGATATCAATAAAGAGCTTCTTTTGAATAACCATTGTTTTGTTCTAAATTTTTGCTGCTATTATTTAATGTCTCTGCTTGGGACTTCTCTGCGACGACCCCGTCGCAGCCGCTGTAATCGGCCGTTATGGAACCCGCCTTGCACGGGCGCAATCTAGGCTCGTGTGGCATCACGCCTTAGCGAGGACGAACGCTCCTATAGGAGCGGGGCGTGACACTTTGGACATCAACATTTAACATCAATCCTTCGGTAAATCAAGGCAAGTACACTACAATATACAAAACTGTACATGATATGATTTGCATGCTTCTGTTACCAATTGTATCTTCTTTTCATTGCATATTGTCTTTAAATTTCAAGATTGCAAGTATAACCTATTTCTCATGCAACAAGCCTCTTTAACAAGAATTGTATCACATGTTGTAAGTTGTACACATTACCGACACTGGGAAGGAAAAAATATCTAGTTAATACGTGATCAAAGCCCGTTATAGTACATGTATCCGAGCTTGACTGAACATCGTGCACGTGTAGTCAATGTCGTACCCCCAAGTTGTCTTTATTTATATGTTACATGTTCTCCTATTTTAGCCGATCACGTGTCTACTAGCTTTTTCAAAGCCGCACTTTACCTATATAGCCTGAGTATATTTTACAAGTATCTCATAAACACGTTATCTTTGTTTTACAAGTAACTCCTGAACATGTTGTCTTTACTTTATAGAATCTCCTAAGTATGTTGTTTTTATTTTTCAACCAAGCATGTTGCCTTTTCTTTCAAACCAACCACGTCTTCTTTATCAGTTCATTCTTATCATGCCATGTATTAGTAGCGTAAATTATAGGATTGTACTTTGCTCCATTCCTGATTGGATCATTACAGGTGAATTGACCGAGGAGGAGTTGTTTTGCAATTCATACTATGGACCTGCTCCTGATATGCTAGCCCACATCCCAAAGGATGACCCTGCTTGGGAATACCCAATAGCTTACCTTACATTTTGCTTTTGAATTTGGTTTGTAATAATTAGTTAACATTCATTTGGTTGGATTTGTCTCCAGTTACTTTTGCTTTGGGAATGTAACTAAGTGACATTTTGGATCTATTCTAGTTTCTCTCGATATAGATGATGTGATTAATCTTATTCAATCTAATATAAGTTTGAAGATAATTAAAGGTTTATAACAGCTTACTACGCTGTGTCTCATAGCATAGGCTGGATGAGTCCGACACGTATTCGAATATTCGGGAGTGGGTCGTGACACACATCGGTTAGGAGGTGGGATCATGTGGTTGTAGGTCCTAAAAAATCAAGTTGCATCAATCAGCAAAGTCAAAAATTCAAGATATTCATCATTTTGATGAGTTGTGTAGACAACAGTTTGCGCAGACATCACTTTGCGCAGGCTGGTTTGCGCATGTTCCCAACTGCGCAGGCTGACGTGGCAGAAGTCATCATTGACTGAATCAAATCAGATCTTCCTGACAGCTGACAACACGAATAACGAGGAGGCTGTTCGTTTTTGACGCCACACAGTGCTCGAGGGCGGCTGACAGGTGGCAGCGCAATCCGTGTTTGCGCAAATCACTCATGCGCAATCCGTGTTTGCGCAAACCATTTCTGCGCAGTTCATTTTACATATTCTACCAATATAACTGACCAATTACATGTGGCATTCATGCCATCAATTGCTCATTACGTGGCAACTGTCTGTACACGATCATGCGCATTTCAATCAAATGATGCCATGTGTCCCAGATAGTTGGCCCATGATCCAATAACTGCTTGTGCAATCCAGTGCCGCGCAAACCAGTTGCTGCGCAAATCAGCTTGCGCAGTCCAAAATAACTGAAAGTTAGTTATTTTCAGAACTCTATAAATAGAGTTTCAAGTCTTCATTTCAAGGGGATCGAGATCAGAAATCAGAGAGTTCAGGAGTTCTTGCCAAAGTGCTGCTGCATTCTTCCGAGACTTTTGTCTTCAACTTCAGAGGCTTTTGCCTTCAACTTCCGAGGCTTTCTGCCTTCAATTCCAGAGTTGTTTTCAACTTCAGAGGCTTCGTCTTCAGAGTTCACATCGTCCAAGGGATAAAGCAATCGTCATCAAGATTGGATTCCTATAGTTGTAATTTTCCCAGAATTCTTGTAATCTTTATTACAGTTTGTATCAATAAAGTTTTATACTTTTGTTTTTTGCAAACAAAATGGCGACTCTGCTGGGGACAACTTTCTCCTCCGACGAGGAAGTAGCAACTCAATGTGACGTAGCGTTTATCGGGAAGACGCAGAAGACGCTGGTTGTTAAGGTCAACCAGACAGCCTACGAGGCGATGCTCAACTCCAAGACCACTCCCCGTACTGTAGCCACTTCTGCCAAGAGTAAAGTACGCTCAGTTTGGGTCTCCAAGTCTGCACAATCTGGCAGTTTTGCCACCAAGGATGATGTACCAATTGCTGCACAAACTGCTAGTCAGACTGTTGCACAAACTGCTGTGCCAACTGTTGCACAGTCTGTCTCAGCAACTGCTGCACAATCTGTTGCAGTCAAGGCTGCACAATCTGTTGCAACTGTTGTACAGGCTACTTCATATGCTGCCTTGTCAAAGCAGAAGACTCCTATGACTCTGGCGCAATTGGCAGTGGCTTTTCCTGCGCAAAATAGCACTCCTGTAACTAAGGTGCATCCCAAGCACTCTAAGACAAGAACTCCTGATGCACTTCCTATCAAAGCTTCTAATGCACAAATGACTAGTGCACCTTCCATCCATGCGCAAACCAAGTCTGCGCAATCCAAGAAAAACAGCCTTTTGGCTAAATTCCCTTCTTCTCACAATAAAAGAAGAGATTCTACTCCTCTTCCCAAACACCCTATTGCCCCTGCGCAATCCACTGAGGGTAGTCCTTTGACTATTTCTCCTTATCTTCAAAGCAAAGGAAAAGGTCCATTGGTCTTTTCTCAAACTTCCTTGTCTCATGACTTGGAAGATAACAGAGGAAAACGCTCTTTAGCTAACCCTTCATCTCAAAACAAAGGAAAAGGCCCTTTGGTCTTTTCTCAGTTTTCTTCAGTCTTTACTGAAGAAGATCCATCTCAATGTGTCTCGGCACCAATCAGTTCGAGAACTCAGGCGAACAAGGATTCCTCTTTTCTTTATAACAAGAGTACTTGTACTAATCAAAGAGGTATTCTGCCTACTCCGATAGCAGAATTCCAGGACCTTCCGACTCTCCAAATTTGTCGTTCCAGACAGGGAAAACTGTTAGTGTCTCAAACAGAAACTCCTGGGGGTGAATTTGCTGACCTCAGAACTTATCTTAATCGATCCACTTCGGTAAAACGCAAACAGCCAATGCCGAAGGTTAAACATCATCAGAAACAAATCTCCAAAGTCAAAAATCCCGACACTTATGCCAATGAAGTGAGTACTTCCCTGTATACTCAAGGGACTAAACATTTAAAGAATCGGAATCATGTTCCAAATGTTATCAAAGAACAGATCCCTCGGAACTTTCCTCGTCCTGTTGTAGATCTTCGAGAACATCTAAGACAAAAACAGGATAATGTCTCAATATCTCCATCTCAACCATCTGATCATCACTGTAATCATAAAGTCATCATCCAATGCTGTTGTCAAACGACAAAACGATCTGTCTTCGATCGTTTAACTTTTGCTAAATCTGAACCTATGTCAGAAGAAGACGAAGTTTTGTATGCTTCTGTTAACATGACTTCCCGAGACACTGGGGGTAAAAGATGCTCTAAGCATGGTAGACTCCGTAAGCCAAGCCAAAGGTATTTGGAATTACTTCAAGAATCTTCTGAAGGAGTATTTCAACATACCCGTTCCCGAAGCCGAGATACAATCGGTCAAAGGAATCTTCCTCAAAATCCTTCAAGTCATCTCCCTGTTTCCCAGTCAGGAGATGATTCATTTTCTGATTATGATGCATACAGTGAAAGTTCTGAACAAACAGTATCTTCCACTGTGCCAAGAGAAGTGACGGCTTATGTTGTCACCGATGATCCAGATGCTTCAACCTCCGCAAATCAGGAACAACGAATTGCTGCACTCGAAGACAAATTAAAAACTATGGCTGAGATGGTTGCTAGTATGCATTCCATCATTGTAGCACAGCATGTTACACCACCAACTGCACCTATTATTAGTCCAGAGATCATAGCATCTTCAATACCTGCCAATACTGGGCTGGGGGTAGTGCCTCCTCAAATGCCTCCTGTACAAGTGCAAGTACAAACTACGCCTAGCCATTCAGGAGCTGGGGGTAGTGCTTACAACGCTGTTCCTCCTCCTACCACTACAACTCAACCTGCTCCTTCTTCTTCATCAGAAGACGCCAATGAAGCTGTCAAACTCTTACGAACCCAATTTGAAGCATTTAAAGAGAAAGACAATCTACAAAGGTTGGGGATTAAACAGCCCTATCCGGTTGAATGGAAGGACATCCCGTTTCCCCCAAAGTATAAAATCCCTACAATCTCTCTGTTCGATGGCAGTACTTCCCCGAGTCAATTCATCAATCATTTTGAGGTAATGACTGTTCAACTTAAGCCAAATGACGCTCTTCTTACCAGAGTGTTCGTCGGTTGTTTAGCCGGCGTAGCATACGACTGGTACAGAAGTTTGCCCGATGGTTGCATCACATCCTTTTCAGGTCTCAAACAAATCTTTCTGGAACGGTTCTATGAAGGATTTAATGATATGACTATGTCAGCTCTCAACAAAATCAAACAAAAACATAATGAAACTGCTGAGAGCTTTATTGAACGGTTCCGTCGTGAAGCCTTGAAAATGCCTCCAGGAACTCCAGCTGCTGTCACTATTGATACTTGTAAGGCGAATCTTTTACCTATTATCAGTATGTGGACGGGATCAACCCAATTTCAAGATTGGCCCTCATTCATCGTTAACGCCAAAGCTGCTGAAGTAAGTGCCGACAAGTTCAAACAATTGGGGGTACAAATGTCTAACCCTGATCGCGATGAGCATCAGAATTCAGGTGGTGGCAATCGCCAGAACAATCGCAAAGCGAAAGAGACTTTGAACATTAACTTGAACAAAAATAAAGAATCTTTGGTTGTCAATGTAGCCCCACCTACATCTACTCCTACTCCTTCTGCACCTCCACCGAGGGAACCTCGTCCAAAGGTGGAATATTCCTTTGACGAAAATGATACTGCAAGTATCTTTGTGTGTTTACTCAAAAGCAATAAAATTCAACTCCCTGATCCAAAGAAACCTGATGAAGTCAATAAAACTGATCATCCCAAGTATTGTGTCTATCACCGATTCATTGGATATCCTACTCGAGCATGCTATGTGCTCAAAGGTAAGATTCAAGAGCTTGTCAATGCAGGTGTAGTCACTTTGCAACAAGATGAGAAGACTGTTACAGCAAATATGGTTTCAGTCCAATTTGGAGATTTCCCTCCGCAGATAATACAGCATGGGGTCATTCCGATTCCTAAAGCAACCCTTGAGATTGAGAATCTCCCGCTTCCATCCAATGAAGGTCTTATTCCCTTGTCTCTTGACAATGGTGAAATTATGTGGATCCATCCTGATCTTGCTCCAGAATTTGAGATATCTTCCAAGAAGAAAACTCGTTCTAAAAGCAAAACCAAAATCTGCAACATGGTATCTTTTGATCCCATTGTTGACGAAGAGATTCTGTTAGGCACCAGATCAGGAAAAGCTTATTTGAAAGATCATTCTGAAGGTCAAAGGGATCCTGCTTCTTCTTCCGAACCTACTCTGGCACAACCCGCATCTGCTGAAGAGGTCCCTTCTACATCTTCACCAGTTATAGTATCAATTCCTTCTAAGCCAACAACGGCTGACAAAGGCAAACAACAAGTTCGATTTGACAAACCTATAAAGAAGTCATCTCCTACTGGGCTTGAGAAGCCTTACAACTTTGATATATTGGCTCAATTAGCCAATACACCAGCTAGGCTGTCAATCTTTGAACTCTTGCGTCTTTCCAAAGAGACACGAGAAACTCTAAGTGAAGCTCTAATGCAGGCTGAAACTTGCTTAACTCTTCTCAAGAAGCCAGAATCAGAATCAGTCTCTTGTCATCACAGTCATAGTGTCTTGGAACTGATCCCAAATATTACCTTCACTCAGGATGATATGCTAATGGAAGATAATAGACATGATCGTCCTCTTTATTATACAGGATACGTAGATTCAATGAAGGTTGATCGTATCCTGATAGATCCAGGGTCTGCACTTAGTATTATGCCTAAGACAATGCTAGATGCATTGAAGATACCAGTGCATAGTCTTTCAACCACGATCACTACTATTCTGGGATTTAATCAAGGAAAGAGTGAACCTTTGGGCAAGATCCGTCTAAAACTCCAAATAGGCAATCTTCGCACAAAGGTGACCTTTATATCATTGACAATCATGGTTGTTCTTATAATGCTCTCCTAGGAAGGCCATTCCTCCATGAACACAATGTCGTTCCATCAACTCTTCATCAATGCTTTAAATACGTTGATGACAAAGGACAAGTTCATAAGGAAGTTGCGGACCTTTATCCTTTCAAGGTTGTTGAAGCTTATTGCAACGATGCTCGTATGTATAAGGATGAATTTATGAAGGTGGTATTGGCTATGGATACTGAAGAAGATCAAAAAGCAGTACCTCAAGACACTCTTATCATACCTGTTAAAGGGCGAGTTTCTCATCCTCAATCTTCCAAGCCACTAGTTATTCACTTACCAGTTCAAAAGAAATCAGTTGATGCTGATGAAAATCAAAGAGAGCTCACCTCTTCTGAGCCACTTGTTATCGATTTACGTCGTAACAAAGACAAAAAGCAGCTCATTCCTTCTGAGCCATTTGTTGTTGATCTAAATCGCAACAAGGAAAAAGGGGAGCTCACCTCTTCTGAGCCACTTGTTATTGATCTCCGTCGTAACAAGCCTCCTCCACGTTCTTCTTCTCCCCCTCTTGTAATCAATTTGACCAAACCTACTAAGGTTAAAGGTCCTGTTGTAAATACTGATGTACAAATCAATAAAAAAGCACCTACTTTCCAGTATATTGATGTTATTTATTATACTAAAAGTTATTTGGATATGTTAGATAGCTTCCAATCAATTACACAGGGAGTCGTACAATCTCTTCAGACAGAAGTCTCGCTTGAAGATCCAGATGATTCTTACCGTATTCATCCTTCTTTAAAGAAAGGTGAAAGTTCAGCATTTTTATATAAAAGACCAGAAACAAAGATTAACTATACGGATGATAGCAAAGTTAACGATACGGGACGTCTCCAGTTCCATCGTTATAGTCAACAATCAAAAGACATCCTCCGAAAGATGGGTTACGACTTCAAGAGCGGCCTTAACTATGGTAAAGGTAGACGAACTCCCATTCGTACAACAGTTCCAAACGAAAAATCACAAATGTATTATGACAGGACCAAGAAAGGTCTCGGATATATTTCTCCTCCACTGTTATCCCAGCAGCTTCTGAGTCAGATAGTGAAGAACGTTCTAACTCTTCTGATTCCAGATCATGGGATTCCGATACCAGCATCGGTGAAGTCTATCGTATAATTGTATCTTCTAACATGGTCTCTGTTGAACTACCAGAAGGCTGTGATGAAGATGTTGAAGAAAGTCCGAAAACAGATCCTTGGGCTCAACATATGGATAACCAATGGGTACTTCGATTTGAACAACGTGAACCTCCTACTGAAGATCAACTACTTCAAATTGATGTAGGAGAAAGAGATTCACCTCGGCCAATTTTTATTAGCAAAAATCTTCCAGAAGCAGACAAACAAGAGTTGATTCTTCTTATTAAAGAATACATCGACGTCTTTGCCTGGAGTTATGAAGATATGCCAGGTTTAGATACTAAGATTGCTACTCACAAACTGAACATTCTTCCTAATGCTAAACCAGTCAAACAGCAACAAAGGCGATTTAAGCCTGAAATGATGGACGCAATTGATGATGAAGTCAAGAAGCTCATCGCTTGTGGCTTTATTCGAGAAGAGCAGCATCCTGATTGGGTAGCCAATGTCGTCCCAGTTCTGAAGAAAACTGGAAAAGTTTGAGTCTGCATCGACTTCCGAGATCTCAATGAAGCATGTCCAAAAGATGAATTTCCTCTTCCTATCACAGACGTCATGATTGACAATACTTGTGGGTTTGAAAGGATATCTTTCATGGATGGATTTTCTGGGTATAATCAGATCAAAATGCATCCTGAAGATGAAAAGCATACATCTTTCCGCACTCCTCGAGGAGTTTATTGTTATACAGTGATGCCATTTGGTCTCAAGAATGCGGGTGCAACCTACCAACGGGCTATGAGTACCATTTTCAGAGAATACCTTCGTAAAATAGTCGAATGCTATGTGGACGATATTGCTGTTAAAAGTCGTCTAAAAGAAGATCACATCCAAGATTTGAGAACAATATTTAATCTCATGCGTCAACATCAGCTCAAGATGAATCCCACCAAGTCATTCTTGGGTGTCTCTAGTGGCAAATTTCTCGGCTTCGTCATTACCTCTAAGGGTATACACGTGGATCCCGAGAAGATCAAAGCCATCCAAGAGATGCGTCTTCCACGCAACCTAAAAGAGCTACGAGGATTCCAAGGCCGACTTGCGTACATCAGGCGATTTATTTCGAACTTGTCTGGACGCTGCAGACCATTCACTCAACTAATAAAGAAGGGTGTATCTTTTGTTTGGACTGAAGAGTGTCAACGAGCATTCGACGATATCAAACAATATCTTATGAACCCACCAGTTTTGGTGCCACCTATCTCTGGTATTCCATTCTTGATGTATGTCCGTGCTATGGACCATTCATTGGGTGCTTTACTTGCCCAAAAGAACAAAGAAGGCCATGAACAGGCTATCTATTATCTTAGCCGAACTATGATTGGTGCTGAACACCGTTATAGTCCGGTCGAGAAAGAATGCCTGGCTCTCATGTTTGCTGTGCAAAAGACGAGGCATTATATCATTGGTCAAACTATTCATGTTATATCTCGAGTTAACCCTCTCCGAGTACTCATGAAGAAATCGAGTACACTTAATTCTCGGTTGGCTACATGGGCAATCCTGCTAGCTCAATATGACATGGTGTATGTTCCTCAGAAATCTGTCAAAGGTCAAGCGTTGGCGGACTTCTTGGCAGCTCATCCTGTTCCTGAGATATCTAAACTCTATGATAAAATTCCTGACGAGACATTAGAAGTCAACATGATCTCCGAAGAGTTTCCAACCTGACGTTTATTCTTTGATGGTGCATCAAGAATTGGACCAAATGGTGCTATAGTGGCAGGTGTTGGAGTTGTTCTCGTTTCTCCAGACGGATTAACTATCCAAAGAGCCTACTCTTTAGATGAACCTTGTTCTAACAATGTGGCAGAATACAATGCTTTACTTGTCGGCCTTCAGCTAGCTAAACAACTGAATGTTGAATATCTGGAAGTCTATGGTGATTCTAAACTAGTTGTGAACTAGGTTAGAGGAACCTATGAAGTCCGTCATCAAGACTTGGTGCCTTATCATGAAGCGGCAATCAATATAGCTACATCATTCAAAGCCTTCTTCATTGACTATGTTCGACGAGCTTGCAATACTGAAGCCGATGCTTTGGCCAATCTTGCAGCTGTTTTAGCCATCCCTGTCAAAAGGCATCAGGTGGTGGTTATTTCTAACCGAGAACTGTTCTGTATTGAGAACAATCGTAATATTGAATTTAGCAATCTTGCTGAAGTCGAAGTTATTGATGACGATTGGAGAACTCCTTTTATCGATTTCGTATTACATGACATACTCCCTGAAGATCCTAAGGAGGCTACAAGCGTTCGACGTCGATCTCTACGATTTTATTACAATCAAACCACCAAAGCACTCTATCGGCGAACTTATGATGGTCTTCTTCTACGCTGTTTAGCTGGTGATGAAGCCAAACAAGTGTTGCGTGAAGCTCATGATGGCGTCTGTGGAGCACATCAACCTGGTCCTAAATTACAGGATCGCATTAGACGTATGGGTTATTATTGGCCCTCTATGGTATCAGATGCCATTGAATATGCAAGGAAATGTCGTGCTTGTCAAATCCATGCAGACTTCATTCATCAACCCTCGGAATTCTTACACCCAACTGCTGCTTCATGGCCTTTTGAAGCTTGGGGTATGGACATCATAGGTCCTATTAATCCTCCTTCTTCTAGAGGACATCGGTTCATATTGGCGATAACCGATTATTTCTCCAAGTGGGCCGAAGCTATACCTCTGGCTGAAGTCAAGACTAGCAGTGTCATCAACTTCGTTAAACACTATGTCATCTACAGATTCGGTGTACCTCGCAGAATCATTCATGACAATGGACCTCAATTCATTAGTCAGAAGTTCACTAGATTCTGCGATGATCATCGGATTAACAATGTTGCTTCGACGGCATACAATCCTGCCGCTAATGGTTTAGCTGAAGCCTTTAACAAAACCATTATTAAGCTCCTTAAGAAGTTTGTATCCACTAACAAACGGAATTGGAGTGAGAAACTTGGCGAATGTCTTTGGGCCGATCGAACTACAGTCCGCAATCCCACAGGCTTTACACCTTTCTCTTTGGTGTATGGCTGTGAAGCTGTCCTTCCTTTGGAGTTACAAATTCCTTCTTTAAGGATTGCTATTGCCAATGAGCTTACCACAGAAAATAATGACCTTCTTCGACTTCAAGAGTTGGAAGCATTGGATGAAAAGCGGTTAATGGCTCAACAGCATATTGAGTTATACCAAGCCCGAATCTCAAAAACATTTAATCGTAAAGTGAAGGTCAGAGCCTTTCAGCAAGGAGAACTTGTTCTAACGGTCAGACGTCCTATGACTATGACTCATATGAGCAAAGGAAAATTCGATGCGAAATGGGAAGGTCCCTATGTTGTGAGCAAAGTCTTCTCAAACGGAGCTTATCAACTTTCAGAACTTGATGGTCGAGTTGCTATGATGCCTATCAATGGCAAATTCTTAAAGAAGTATTATGTATAAATATTTGTAAATTATCAGACAGAATCAAGTTCATGAATAAAATTTAAATTTTATTATATGATAGTACATATTAAAGGTCACTATCATCTTTTCTATATTGGGACGAGGGCCACTGCCATCCTTCTCAAAAATGCGATCAGCAAAAGTGCCGAGAACCTCCTTGCTGGATCCTACAAGAAACTTGCAGGCGGCCATCCTCATTGCTTCTTCTTCTTTAGTCTTTCCTGGTTCGAGCAGGAAGTCCAAAATATCCCGCGGTGGTTGGGGTGCAAACGAACCTTCGCCTGCTTCTGCCTCCTTC
Organism: Iris pallida; assembly: GCA_029216955.1. NCBI lineage: Eukaryota > Viridiplantae > Streptophyta > Magnoliopsida > Asparagales > Iridaceae > Iris > Iris pallida. The sequence goes on from JANAVB010014796.1 coordinate 43,820,660, forward strand.
GGCTGAATTGGATCGGCAGGGCGTTCTTCAATACCCTTCTGAACCTTCGAGACAGTCTCAACCTTCTTAGATGCTTCTCCGGAAAACATTTTTATGTTGAAGAGTAGAAGTGTTCATTCTTATCAAATTTCTGCTATATTTATAGACAGAAGTTCTTCAATTAATGAAGCATTACATTCATCTGACGGTTCATCCGTTCATTAAATACCTGACGGTTCATCCGTTCATTTATCACATTCATCCGACGGTTCGTCCGTTCATTAAACACCTGACGGTTCATCCGTTCATTTATTTACACTCATCCGACGGTTCGTCCGTTCGTTAATATCTGACGGTTCATCCGTTCATCTATTGTGATAGTTAACCCGTTCATTTATTATCATTTGACGGTTAATTCGTTCATTTCAACATCATTTGACGATTTACCCGTTCTTTCATCGTTACTTGACGGTATTCCCGTTCACTCATTTTCATATATATTGACGATTCATCATCGTTCATCTTCTACATCAGCAACTTGTCGTTTTCGATTAAGTTGTCAATAAATATCTATCTATTATTTATATCTGAATAAGATATGCAATAAATAATGGAGCCACAACAAAATGTCCTTTATATAAAAAAATGAATGAGACATTACAAAAATGCAGCTACAGCAACAAAACCCAAATACAAAATCAAGAAGGAGGGACAATCAGATTGTCAATTTGCTGCTTCAATGTCTGCAGCTCTTCTTCGTGTGTCGACGCTACTATCTTTCTTGCCTCCTCCATCCCGTTTTCTTCGTCAAAAATGGGCATATCTACTGTCCTGCGGGTGATCTCTTCACCATGAGTGGTCTCATACTCATTCCTTTCCTCAATCAATGCATTAAATTGTTCAATCACTAGTTGGTGATTAACAGTTTCTTCTTCAAACTCTTGTTGAAGGCGAGTAATTTCAGCCTTCAGTTCAGCAAGTCGCCGTCCTTTGCTTTCAGCCACTAGAGTAATTGATTCTATTTTAGAATTATATTCCACTGATTTTGCTGAATGAGCTTCTAACAGATTTTGAAGAGTTAACCTTTCCATATCAGCAGCTTGAGCCAGCCGCTCAAATTCAGCTTGTACTAAAGAGTCTACATCTTTCTTCTTGAGTTCTTTATAATTCTTGATGGAGACTTCTAGTTCATCCAGTATATGTTCAAGGAGAGTGGCCTGAGCTTCGTCTCCTTGGTCTCTTATGGCTCTTATCAAGAAAGAAGTGGGCTTCCTAACCATGATGAAGTCAGCTCCTTCTTTCTCTATCATTTTTTGGACAAGGGATCTCAGTGATTCAAAGAAGCATTTGGTAAATGACTGGATAACCTGCTGATTGATGGCTAAAGTTCCAGGAGTCGCTGCTACTCCCGATGAAGATGGGGTAACAGGTTGCTCGATTCTTTGAGGTTGGACAATAGGCTCTTTAAATAATGGAGCCAGAGTAGAGCTGGTTGCTCCTCCTGTTTGATCTTCTGCAAAAGTAAAATTATTATTTTACTAATTGATTGTTGATGAACAAAAAGATCAAATTAAGAGTAATGTTACCTTGGTTTGGTTTAACAACGAGTTCATTCCTTACTGGAATGGAATACTGTTGAACAGAAGTAGCCTCTGCTGCAACAGCCTGACTGCTGTCCGCCTCAGAACCACAAGATAAATGATGACTACTGCTAATAACCACTGTTGGTATAGGTACCATAATCAAGTCCGTTGGAGGTATTAGCAAAGTCTCAAGATCTGCAAATGAAGATATTAGTTATCGGTTCATTGTAAAACAAGAAAAGATTGTTAAATCTCGTTTTATACCTTGAGGGTCGGTGGCGGGATTTTCTTTTAGCACACCTTTGTCGGCTACTTCTTCAGGAGATATTTCTATCTCAACATCGACAGCCTTTTCTGCAGGTGCCTCCACTTCAATATCCTTTTTAGGATTTGAAATATCATCGGCAGTATCAAGAGATCTATGTTCTTCAGTTTGCTTTTCAGGATCTTGTAAATACTCATCAACATTTTCGAATGAAGAACCATCTTCGACTTCTTCTTCTTCTTCTACTGCTGCATTTTCACTGCTAGTCGCAGCCTGATATTCCTACAAGCTATAACTGCAGTCCTCCAGAGCTGCAATCATTTTACGGTCTTCTTCCTCACGAAGAGTCCTGGGAGTAGGAGGAGGTTGAGTAATATCTGCAATAGGAGAATGAGGTTGTACAACACCTTGTTCTTCCTCTAAAATATGTTCTCTAGGCTCTTCAATTCTTGGGGCAACATCTCCCCTCTGTTCATTCTCCTCGAGAGTTTTGCTCCCTGATTCAGAAGCGGGAGTGGGGGATGCCATTAAAAGTCCTGCAGCAGCATCTACTGAAGTCAGGAGTTGTATAGAAGAAGACTCTTCCAAGACTCTTCTGGTAACTACTCTTTTCTTTCTGTGTAGAGGCCTAACAGGACTCTCTACATTTTCTGGCTCTGTTCGCTTTTGCACGGAAGTTGGTGTACTGGCAATTTCTTGATGAGTCTCGGCCAATTGCCGGGATTGAGATTTGGTAGTTACCTTTTCAGAAGAAACATCAAGAATCAATTTCTTCTTCGCCACAGGAGCAGGAGGCTCCTCTCTTCTTCTCTTCTTCGTAGGAGATTTACCCACCTTCAGTGAAATACGAAGTGGTGCATTCACTTCTTGGGGGAATATAATATCCCTTGTAGTTTCCAGAGGTGCATCTGCCGGTTCCTGCGCCTCCTCATTTATAGGGATTGATGGAGCAATTCTCCCTCTTCTTAATCTTGTTGCAGTGGCAAAACTATCTGCGAGATGGAAATTCTCGACAAAAGTATTCGCTGATGTGTAAAACACGGAATATGTAAAAAGCATTCGAGGACCCTGAGGAGTAGTCCTTGCTGGCATGGAGAAAGTGGCTTTTGTATCACGGGCATTGTAATAAGCCCAAGCCCTAGCTCCGTCTATCAGATAACCCTTGCCTTGGAGGCAGGTAATTGCGTTCCCTACGTGGAACTGATCATACCCAAACTGTCTAGCAAAACGGCTTGGGAGGTATGGTTCTAAATAGCACTCTTCTTCGAATCGGTAGACCAAATGAGATGGTCGAATTGTCTTCAACCATTCAAAAGCGACACGAGTTAGAGGCTGCAGTTTTGAATACACCATATTCGTGGGCATCTGATCATACCCAGCAGGGAAAGGAGCGCAGCAGAAGTTGCAGCCTCTGTTCAGATTCAACATAAATCTACATTCAGATAAGGAAGTATATTTCCATTTTCCATCAGAATACCTTCGAAGAAAACTGCCGTCAACTGGTCCCATGCCAGGATCCATTAGAGTTGGATAGTGAAGAAGTAACCATCCAAACAAATATGTATATGGCAGTTCTAAGCGAGGGAATTCTCTCTCTTCTTTCGCTTTCAACATCAAGTCAACATATAAACGGAGACTGGCGTTCAGCTTACAGGTCATTGCTGATAGTAAGTCCATTTTATAGCCAAAGACCAATTTAACAGCTGCAAACAAGACGCCACGGTGAAAACGATCCACTGCACTGGATCCGGGAACCACGAACCTTCGCAGCCAGTATGTCAAGAAACCCGCCAATTGTGCTTCTTCTGACATGGGCCTATAGCCCATTCTCAAGTAACTTTCCAAATTATCTCCTCTCTTCAAAGGAGGATATTCATGGTCATCCATCACTTCTTTATCAAAGTGACCACTCTGTTCCATTAATTTTCTGACCTCTGTATGGCTCAAAGGTTTGAAGAAGGTTGGGTAACATTTATCGTTCTCCTTGGTTTTCTTCTCCTCTATATGATTAAGAAACAGATATGGTAGCCACTTTGAAGAATAACAAGTATTGGCAGTGGCACTCTTGTAAAATAAAGAGCAAATCTTATAATGGCACAATAGTTCTTCGAACACTGTCACCATCTCTGGATTCTCTTTTCTGAGCTTGTTCAACTCATCATTTGTTGGTACATACTCCTCATACGGAGCATCTGCCATGGGCAAGAACGAGATATACTTCATCTCGTGGAGCGCAAAGCCCATCTCTCCCCCTGGGGTCATAAAAGTTCCAGTCCTGTAATTATATCTCTCAGCTAAGGCTAAGAACATATGAGGATTGGGAGCAAATCCATATACAGTTGCATGCACTGCTTCATACAGGTTGATTTGTTGGAGTCTGTCTTGGAATTTTCCCAGAACCCAATTCGCGATATAACTCCATCGCTTGTAGTCTGGATTCACCAGTCCAGTCATTCTTATATCTTGCTCCGGATATTTTCCTTCAACCTTCGTAAATTCATTTGCGAATATTGGTGTCCTAACAGGCATTAGCATGGAGGAGTTCTTTGGTGGAATGCAGCCAGGTCTTAAGCCTCTCAGTAGGACACTATATCTGTCAGAAGAACTATAAAACATGTCCTTATGATGTGGCCCCTTCTTTACGAAGATTTTTCATGCCCGAGCATCCTGAAATAAAGTGATATTCCATTCCATCTTCCTTGGGTAGCTCGCATGAGCGTACCGTGACAAAGGAAGGCATCGAGCAATGTCGGGTATAAAAAAGGATCTATCTTGTTGGTGAACTACTCTATCTTCCATCCTTGGCCTGGGCTGAGAGGCTCTCTCAAAGGCATCACCGAATAGGAATAAAGGTTTCTTGTGAATTACAGCATCAGCTGATTCTAAAGGCTGTCCGTTCATCAAACACATCAAAGTTTCATTGTCCTGTGAAATCAATATAGCCTGACGGGAGGCCGGCAGATCATACTGAGGGTAATGGACATGAGACAGATCCTCTTTGTATTCAGACTCTGTGAGGGTTCCCACAAAATGTTCGTAATCTGGATCTTCATTGACTTCAACTGCATCAACAAACAGATGAAAATTAGTCCAAGACAAAGTTTTTTGTTTTTAAACATAAAACATGATTTGCGCAACATTAGACTGCGCTGACATGATTTGCGCAATCTCAGATTGTGCTGACATGATTTGCGCAACATCAGTTTGCGCTGCGCAAAGCAATAGTTTGCACTGATATCTGCGCAACTTAATCGTTTGCGCTGACTTCCTGTCAGCACAAATCAACAAATTGCGCAAGAATACAGCCTTCATAAAAATGAAGAACTGATAGTTCATGCAACCGAAACCCTAAAAAGGGTGGCGCAATATGAACTTATCTCTAAAAAGAGATGAGTTTCAAGGGAGTCGAATCACCCTAAGAAGGGGTTTTCGATTGGTTCAACTACCTCTCAGAGCAGGATGTGCGGATTCGTATCGGGAAGCTCGCCGTGCAACCCTGTCAGAAGACTCGGCCGGAGCTTTTCCCTTCGCGGCGGCAGTAGCGGCAGCATTTGATCGTCGTGGAGCCATGACAAATCGTCGGAGAAGAAATGAAGAAAGAGTTCAGAAGTTCTCTCTCAATTGCACGAAGACAGCAAGTAAAGAATACTTTGAAGTATGAGGAGGATTATTTATAGTTTTCAAAAAAACGAAACGGCCGCCTCGGATTGCGCCTAAACTTGTGGTCTATTCGCTTTGCGCAGACAGCTCATCATATTGCGCAAAATGATTCAACATTCAAAAATTCAAAGTATTTCGAAATTTTGAATATAATCAACTTTCGAAAACTTTGAAGGGGGTCTTGTAGGTCCTAAAAAATCAAGTTGCATCAATCAGCAAAGTCAAAAATTCAAGATATTCATCATTTTGATGAGTTGCGCAGACAACAGTTTGCGCAGACATCACTTTGCGCAGGCTGGTTTGCGCATGTTCCCAACTGCGCAGGCTGACGTGGCAGAAGTCATCATTGACTGAATTAAATCAGATCTTCCTGACAGCTGACAATACGAATAACGAGGAGGCTGTTCATTTTTTACGCCGCACAGTGCTCGAGGGCGGCTGACAGGTGGCAGCGCTATCCGTGTTTGCGCAAATCACTCATGCGCAATCCGTGTTTGCGCAAACCATTTCTGCGCAGTTCATTTTGCATATTCTACCAATATAACTGACCAATTACATGTGGCATTCATGCCATCAATTGCTCATTACGTGGCAACTGTCTATGCACGATCATGCGCATTTCAATCAAATGATGCCATGTGTCCCAGATAGTTGGCCCACGATCCAATAACTGCTTGCGCAATCCAGTGTCGCGTAAACCAGTTGCTGCGCAAATCAGCTTGCGCAGTCCAAAATAACTGAAAGTTAGTTATTTTCAGAACTCTATAAATAGAGTTTCAAGTCTTCATTTCAAGGGGATCGAGATCAGAGATCAGAAATCAGAGAGTTCAGGAGTTCTTGCCAAAGTGCTGCTGCATTCTTCCGAGACTTTTGTCTTCAACTTCAGAGGCTTTTGCCTTCAACTTCCGAGGCTTTCTGCCTTCAATTCCAGAGTTGTTTTCAACTTCAGAGGCTTCGTCTTCAGAGTTCACATTGTCCAAGGGATAAAGCAATCGTCATCAAGATTGGATTCCTATAGTTGTAATTTTTCCAGAATTCTTGTAATCTTTATTACAGTTTGTATCAATAAAGTTTTATACTTTTGTTTTTTGCAAACAGTGGTGTAGATAATTGGGATTGGTTCAGGTCTTACACGAGAATTCTCTTTAAGGCATATGTGCCCAATTTAATATCGCACCTTATGGGCCAACTTCGGTTCGGGTCACACCGCGTTCCCAGCAAGACTAAATTCATCGTGAATGATCACGAAATGAGATTGTATATGTGATTACCCTAGATGACTTCAACATGCAGGAGCGGGCGCATCTAATAGAGCCTTCTCCTCTGTCTCTAGCTACCGAGCCAACTTGGGGGAAATGGTGGCTGCTACAACATGTCACTTTTTATTAGCATGATGAAGCTCCTACATCATTAGTCGTATTTTGGACAATACCAGTCGCCGGTGTTCTCAATTCCTCAAAAATTTATATGTTCCTTTTCTGCCATATGTGCCCTACCGTGTTTGCAAGACATACAGAATTTCCAGTATGTCATGTCTTCTCTAGCTTTCCTCTGCATGATTTCATCCACTTCTTCCATGAGATTTTTTCAAACTCTCCTCGGTAATTAAAACTTGTCCTTTACATCCTGCCATATATCCTTGGTCGATCTACATTCGAAGAAGAGCTAATTTCTGCTCTCCTTACAATTGCTACAAAGAACACAGTTAACGTCCCAACTTGGACACCGAAGCATGCTAGTGTGTCTTTCGTGAGAAGTATGTTCCCACTAGTTTATAAAGTCATAGTTTGGTTTTGACTACAACGCCCTTGACCCACACTACCTCCTTTTATAATCCTGAGATATGTGCATCTAATTTCATTATATGCTTTTTTGATGTTCCAGGTCCACTAGCCTACCTCATCTCCATCTTCAATATTGTCGGACTGCACATCCTCCACTAACAGCCGGACCATTACCAAAGGAAAGAAAAATATGGAAGAAAATAATTTCCTTTACCCGCCTACAAATTTATTTTCCCACCTTAAGGATTTAATTTTCATTCCTTTTTTTTGCATTTCCAAACACCGTAAAAAATTTAAAATTTTACAAAGAAAATGAAAGAACAAAGAACTAATTTTCTTTTCTTTTTATGCAAACTAAAGTAATGAGTGAAAGTCCATATCCACTACCTCTTTTAAATAATTGAGTGACCCTTATGGTTACATGAAAGTGGCATAAGATCCTACTTGGATGGCTGAAGATCAATAAATCGAGTCACGAAGACGTATTATTCTTTTTGTTTATAAAAATGATAAAAGTTAGAATAGTGGATCCAAAAAAAAAATATAATATATTATGCATAAAATTTCGGGTGCAACGTCATGCATCTTAAAAAAATAGATTTACTTCCAATAAGGCAAATTATATGGGCACATCAAAATATGATCATGGCTAGCCCATTTTGAACTTTGGTTTATTTACAAGTTTGCCATTGAAGAAAGTGATCATGGCTATCCCACTCTTGTCACGTCCCGGAACCAGAATACTGGAGAGCGGAGGACAGACACAGCCAGCTACGTACATTGAAGTATAATCTACCTCGATATACGGTCACGGCTGTCTAGATGCATGAGGGTTTATCTACAAGCCAACAGTCTCTTATGGTCATGAACAAGCCTAGTGTCTCAATCTCAAGAAAGTAAGTAAATGTTACAAGATGTTAGATCATCAGACATACACAGTAAGGCATCCCAAATATTACATATTTAGATGATCATGAAGCTAGTCATACAAAATGTGAAGACTAGCAAGAGTTTCAGTCATACATGATCAACCCTAGAATTCGACAATAATGTTACAGCCCGTGGGCAGACAGTAAGTAAAGTTGCAAACGAGCTAACACTTGCTCGGCGGCTAAACGCCTCAAAGGAATATTTTTACAAGGGAGTGGGAGAGCAAAATAAGAACCCACTCGTTGCCAGGGTTGCACCTAGTGGTCACCATCTGGCTGGAAGGCAGGGAGGTCCTCGGGAGCTACTCTGAAATCTGGCCATGCAAAACCAGCTGGGTCAGATCCCAGAAAGAGCAAGTGCCACAAGGGAGGCTTCACTTAAGAACTAAAACCAGCATATTAGCACATGATACATAAAGGATAACGAAAGACATGAGTTAGAGAAAGCAGGGTGATAAACGATAAGATGACTAACGGACTATTCTGGTAACCAGGTTACAACCCGTAAACCAAACAAGGACCGGGATTGTAACCCTTCACCTGAACAGAACTCAGTATATAACCAATTATCAATAAAGTAAAGCATAAACAAGCATATCCTGAGATAGCCATGTACTGGATCTAGGCAAGACTAGACAAGATAGGACTCCATCCATCATTCACGGCCAAGCAAGAGTACAGCTTGATACTTTAACTAAGGTTATCACAAGCTTAGTTACTAACAAGATACGTCAAGATATTCCAACAACCACAAGCCCTGCAGTCTTAATCCAGGTTATCCGGTCAGAAGTTGAGAGAGTTAGATTAGGTGACTTAGAGGTGCAACACATGACAGTGTGCTGGAAATGTGTCCTACTCGACGGCAGGCTACAAGTCCAATTAAAAGCGCCCAGATAATAGGACTGCCTGTAGCTGGAAAATCCCTTGATGAACTACTTGATCACTCTAGTCATTATCCTAGTCAGATTCAGTATGAATCCCTGACCGTGGAAATCAGGAATTCATATCCTAGACATGATGCAAGACGAGACATGTAGCTTATACAAGCACAAACACCCACTGTGTCAAGACAAGATATACTTAGTAAGGCATATCCATATTATCATGTTAGGTTACTTTATCAAGTCAAGAGTGTGTCACAACGAACCACCATCAAGAATTATCATGTCAAGTTACTTGTTACTTGTCAAGATTACTTATCATGTCGTATTGCTTGTCAAGCTCACATCGTGTTCATATCGAGTTCATATCAAAAGGCGTAAGGATATAAAATGGGTGCAAAAATCATAAAAAGGGGGAAAACTGGGGATATCATGTGCCCAAGGGGGAGGGGCAAGGGGTACCATGGCCAACAAGTGGCATTAACTAAGTTGCGCCAGGACAATAGGTTGCGTCCAAGGTCGGGTCAAGTTGTGCCAGAATGAGTCGGGCCAAGTCATGTTGTACCAGGCACTAGACTACGTGAGGCTAGGTTGTGCTGCGCTAAGGAGCGCGCACATTGGGTCAGGCTGTGCCGCGCTAAGGAGCGCACGCATTGGGTCAGGCTGCGCCGCGCTAAGGAGCACGCACATTGGGTCAGGCTGCGCCACGATAAAGAGTGCGCACATTGGGTCAGGCTGTGCCGCGCTAAGGAATGCGCGCATTGGGTCAGGCTGCATCGCGCTAAAGAGCGCGCGTATTGGGTCAGGCTGCGTCGCGCTAAGGAGCGCGCGCATTGGGTCAGGCCGCACCGCGCTAAGGAGCGCGCGCATTGGGTCAGGCCGTGCCGCGCTAAGGAGCGCGCGCAACACAGTGGCGCAAGCTAAAAAGCTGGCGCACACTGCTCACTGTCTTCTCCAAATCAGTAGGAATTTCCATGGTTGAACCCATAGCTTCAAAAGTCCATAACTTGGTCAAAACAAGTCCAAATCCAACTTTTCAAAGGTCAAAATTGGATAGAATGAAATTTTCTACAACATGGAATAATTAGTTTTCAAAAATACCAAGTTTTCATAGATCAAAACCAAGAAAATCATGATAAAGGGCAAAATCTAGATCTACAAAAATCTATCCATCAAAACCAAAAATGATAAGTTCTAAAGAGGCTTAGAACTAGGAGAGGAAGACATTGGAACAATAAAATCCAAGATCCATCATGAAGCAAGTTACACTTGCCTAACGCTCTTGGGTGTAGGTGGAGAGGAGTAAATGAAGAAGATGGAGATGTAAATGCAAAATTAATGGAGGAGAGAGAAGAAGTTGACTTATATAGCAACCCCTCTCATCTCAACCCAAAATAAACCAAACCAAGCCAAGCCAAGTCATGTTGAACCAAGTTGAACCAAATCAGTCAAGATTTAATCCAAGGCTAAGCTAAGCAAGATAAGTAAAATATATATATATATATATATATATATATATATATATATATATATATATATATATATATATATATATATATATATATATATATATACGGGTCACCTGACAATTGTCAGAAATCCATATACGTATCCTAAAAATACGTATAATGGGAAACGGGAGTGACAACTCTACCCACCTTAAAAGAATTCCGTCCTCGGAATTTAATCAAGGGGCTAGAGGTGTCGGGGCAAGCTACATTAATCACAAGCAAGCTATTACTAGCAGTCAATCAAGCAATCATTCATGCAAGCAAGGAAGTAAAAGCATAAGACATAAGGAAGACATTATACCTTATGAGTCAAACAAGTGTGGATATCGCAAGCGAATATCATCCTCACGCTCCCACGTTGACTCACCCAAGGAGTGACGACCCCAAGCAACACGGACTAAACTAATAGTCTTGTTCTTGAGTATCTTCTCTCTTCGGTCCAATATGGATACGGGCCTTTCCTCATACGAAAGGTTGGTACCAACAACCAATTCTGAATGATCAAGGATATGGCTCGAATCCAGAATATACCATCATAATTGGGATACATGGAAGACATCATGCACCTCACGTAATGACGGTAGAAGAGCGAGACGATAGGACACATCACCTACTCGCTCTAGAATGTCGAACGGCCCTATATACCTAGGACTAAGCTTTCTCCGCACGCCAAATCGAATGACGCCATGGGTAGGCAAGATCCTAAGAAATACATGGTCGCCGACAGAAAATTCAAGAGGACGCCGATGAGAATCGGCCCAATGGCGCTGACGATCTTGTGCTACTCGAAGATGATCTCTGACTTGTCTGACCACCTCGATTGTCTGCGTAATCATCTCTGGACCAAGCATCTGTCTCTCACCGACATCATCCCAAGCTAAAGGTGATCTGCACTTCCTGCCATACAATGCTTCAAAGGGTGCCATCTGGATACTAGCCTAGAAACTGTTGTTATAGGAGAACTCCACGAGATGAAGGTGATCTTTCCACGAACCACCGAAGTCGAGTGTACATGACCGTAACATATCTTCAAGAGTCTGGATCGTGCGTTCTGACTGACCATCTGTCTGCGGATGATAAGCTGAACTGAACTTGAGTCGAGTCCCCAAGCTCTCTTGAAGACTCCGCCAAAAGTGCGATGTGAATCTTGAATCTCTGTCGGATACAATACTGACTGGTACTCCATACAGCCTGACTATCTGCCTGAGGTACATCTCTGCTAGCTGATCCGTCGACTGACCAACTCTGAAGGGGAGAAAATGAGCTACCTTCGTGAGGCGATCAACTATAACCTATATAGCATCTCTTCCAGCTGGGGATTTAGGTAACCCAGTTACAAAATCCATGGTAATGTGCTCCCATTTCCATTCTGGGATCGGTAAAGGTTGAAAAAGTCCAGCTGGCCTCTGATGTTCAGATTTAACTTGTTGGCAAACTAAACAACGAGAGACAAACCAGGCTATCTCTCTTTTTATGCCATTCCACTAGAAATACTGACGGATGTCTCGGTACATCTTCGTACCGCCGGGATGAATTGAATACTGCAAACTGTGAGCCTCTACCATGATCTTCTGCCTGATATCACCACTAGGTACACAAAGACGCCTTCTATATCGGAGTGCACCGTCTTCGTGAATGCATAACTCTGGTCTTCGTCCTGCTTCACACTCTGCTCTAATCCGCTGAAGCTTAGAATCTACTGATTGTACCATCTTGATCCTCTCAACTATACTGGACTGAACTTGCATACTGGCCATCAATACCACATTGGTAGGAAGAACTACTTCTATTCCCATCTTCTGAAGGTCTGCTAATAACTCTGGCTGCACTGTCAGGAAATAAGCTCATGCTCTTCTGCTCAATGCATCCGCAACAACATTGGCCCTCCCAGGATGATACTGCAGGTTGACGTCATAATCCACAAGTAGCTCTAGCCATCTTCTCTGACGTAGCCATCTTCTCTGACGCATGTTAAGATCCTTCTGGGTAAACACATACTTAAGACTCTTGTGGTCGGTGAAAATCTCCACCCGATCTCCATACAAATAATGCCTCCATAACTTGAGTGCGAAAACCACTTCTGCTAATTCCAAGTCATGGGTTGCGTAATTTCTCTCATGATCATGAAGCTGACGTGACGCATAAGCTACTACCTTACCATTCTGCATCAAGACGCATCCCAATCCTCTGCCGGAAGCATCACAATAAACCAAAAATCCTCCAGTCCCATCTGAAAGCGTGAGAATGGGGGCCGTCATCAATCTTCGCTTCAACTTCTCGAATGAACTCTGACACTCTGCTATCCAAGCAAACCGCACATCCTTGTGGGTCAACTGCATCAATAATGCTGAAATCCGAGCAAAGTCTGATACAAACTGCCGGTAATAGCCAGCAAATCCTAGGAAACTCCGAACTTCTGCGACGGTGCTAGGTGCTGGCCACGTCTCTATGGCCAATATCTTCTGGGGGTCAACTTCCACTCCACCTCTGGTAATGATGTGACTTAGGTACGAAATACGATCAAGCCAAAATTCGCACTTACTGAACTTCGCATACAACTGGTGCTCCCTAAGAATCTGAAGAATTACACGAAGATGCTGCTCATGCTCTGCCTCATTCTTGCTATAGACCAAGATTTCGTCTATGAACACTATCACAAACTGATCCAAATAAGGCATGAAGATACGATTCATGAGATCCATGAATACCGTCGGTGCATTGGTCGCTCCAAATGGCATAACGAGGAACTCCCAATGTCCATATCTAGATCTAAATGCTGTCTTCGGGATATCTTGCTCTCTGACTCTGATCTGATGGTATCCTGACCGCAAGTCAATCTTCGAGAATACTACTGCCCCACTGAGCTGATCAAATAAATTATCTATCCTTGGTAAAGGATATATGTTCTTTATTGTTACAGAATTCAAGGTACGATAATCAACACATAATCTTGACATACCATCCTTCTTCTTCACAAGAAGCATCGGGACTCCCCAAGGCGATCCACTAGCACGAATGAATCCCTTGGTTCTGAGTTCTTCAATCATCTTGTACAAGATCTCCAACTCTGATGGTGCCATTCTGTAGACTCTCTCTGACACTGGTGCCGTCTCTGGAAGCAAATCGATAGTGAACTCTATCTCTCTCTCCGGTGGCATACATGGAAGCTCTTCGGGAAACACATCAGGAAACTCTTCTACTACTCTGGGAAATTGAACTACTTCTGCTACTGCCATCCGCTATACTGGTGGAGAAGGTCCTACTTCGCCTCTAGAAAATAAAAACTCTGGTTTGCCTGGAATACCAAAAATAATCCTACCAATATGGCAGTCTATTCTTGCGTATTGATCCTTCAACCAATCTATTCCTAGGACCACATCATAGTCGGCCATCGGAAATTCTATCAATCTAGCGGGAAACTCTCTACCGCTAACTACGATTCGACACGAGGAATAGAATCTATCTACTCCTACAAGACCGTTACCAGTAAGTATATTGAGTCTTACTGATAATGACTCGGGCTCCAGTCCTATCCGTGTTGCGAATCGTGCAGACATAAATGAGTGCGAAGCACCCGAATCAAATAATACTGATACTGGAAAAGAGTTGACGAGAATGGTACCTGCCACCACCTCACCTGAAGTTAACTCTTCTGCTACGGTAAAAGCCATAGCCTGACCTTGTCCTCTTAGTGCTGGTCCCCTCTGTTGGTGACCTCTCTACCTGTTCTAAATATGAGCTTGGGCATACTGCTGAGCCTGAGGCGGCAATGGCCTCGGAGGCTGGTACTGCTGCTGCACTGGTGCTAGACCCCTAACCGATGGACTGGTTAGGTTTGACGACGACGAACTGGCTCTATTCGGACAGGACCCTATCTTATGATCCGGTGTCCCACAAGCCAAGCACAATCCCTGTGCCCTGCGACACTCTGAGACTACATGCCCTGGCTTCCCACAATGAGTGCAGCCCATTGTAGAAGACTGCTTCTGCTTCTGTTGCTGAGGATGCGCCGGCGTCGAGTGCTGAACCGACGAAACTGTGGTCGTCCTCCTAGGAGCTCCAATAGTCAAGGCCCTAGCTGCCAGGGCAGGTGCTGAAGACTGGGACATCTGCCCATGAGACCTCTTCCGTCCTCCGCTTCTATCTACAATCCTCTGTAAAGTATACTCATGCCTCTTCGTTGCTCGCAAGACGGCATCAAACGTCTGGTACTCAAACTGTTCCACCGATATAATAATCTCTAGGTGGAGTCCCTGCTGGAATCGCTGGGCTCGATCCAATTCGGTTGCCACCAAGGTGGGAGCAAATTGACTAAGTCTAGAAAACTCAGCCGCATATCCATCGACCGTCCTGCCCATCTGCTTAAGATTAGTGAATCTCGTCTGCAGATCATACCGAGCTACTGCATCGAAGTACTTGGTCTGGAACTTGTTGCTGAATACCGACCATAAGACAGGCGTCGGTAATCCAACTGCTAGCATCGCCCACCAGCTGCGGGCTAAGTCTAATAATTGCAGGCACACAACACCCACCTTCTCATTCTCAGGAATCCTAGCTGCTTCCAAGATAACCTCTGTATCCTGAAGCAATGCATCAGCAGCAATAGCATCTTCAGTGCCGTCAAAGAAGGGAGGGTTCAAACGCTTGAAGCTGTTGGCCGCGTTGTTCCCTTGGTAACCAGCTCTGTCCAGGGCATCTTGTACTGTCTGGTGCAGGGCATCGCCCCGACGATTTTAAGATGCAAGCAATTCTCTGATGAGACCCACCAGGGTTCCATTATCAGGCTCTGTAGGCTAGACGGGTTGAACTGGGGGCTCTGGATCCCCGAAATGCATGACTGGGGAGGCCGCTCCAGAGTGCTGGGCTTGGTCTCCAGGTTGATGTTGGTCAGCTGGAGGTGCTCTGCCTTGCTGATCGGTAGGACCAGGAACAATGCCGCTGAAGAAACGACATGAGGAACAATAAGGAAGGACCAAGATAGATCGAGGATATAAACATGTGATCAGGTCAAGATTTCGAAAAGATTAGAAGACACGAGTAGAGATCAAGGGCGAGTGTTGATTGAGACATCTATTCAATGAAACCCTCACACATCTTGATTTATAAGACCTGCATGGGCCACCACTTAAACCGTATCACGTCCCGGAACCAGAATACTGGAGAGCGGGGGACAGACACAGCCAGCTACGTACATTGAAGTATAATCTACCTCGATATACGGTCATGGCTGTCTAGATGCATGAGGGTTTATCTACAAGCCAACAGTCTCTTATGGTCATGAACAAGCCTAGTGTCTCAATCTCAAGCAAGTAAGTAAATGTTACAAGATGTTAGATCATCAGACATACACAGTAAGGCGTCCCAAATATTACATATTCAGATGATCATGAATCTAGTCATACAAAATGTGAAGACTAGCAAGAGTTTCAGTCATACATGATCAACCCTATGATTCGTCAATCATGTTACAGCCCATGGGCAGACAGTAAGTAAAGTTGCAAACGAGCTAACACTTGCTCGGCGGCTAAATGCCTCAAAGAAATATTTTTACAAGGGAGTGGGAGAGCAAAATAAAAACCCACTCTTTGCCAGGGTTGCGCCTAGTGGTCACCATCTGGCTGGAAGGCAGGGAGGTCCTCGGGAGCTACTCCGAAATCTGGCCATGCAAAACCAGCTTGGTCAGACCCCAGAAAGAGCAAGTGCCACAAGGGAGGCTTCACTTAATAACTAAAATCAGCATATTAGCACATGATACATAAAGGATAACGAAAGATATGAGTTAGAGAAAGCAGGGTGATAAACGATAAGATGACTAACGGACTATTCCGGTAACCAGGTTACAACCCGTAAACCAAACAAGGACCGGGATTGTAACCCTTCACCTGAACAGAACTCAGTATCTAACCAATTATCGATAAAGTAAAGCATAAACAAGCATATCATGAGATAGCCATGTACTGGATCTAGGCAAGACTAGACAAGATAGGACTCCATCCATCATTCACGGTAAAGCAAGAGTATGGCTTGATACTTTAACTAACTAGGGTTATCACAAGCTTAGTTACTAACATGATGCGTCGAGATATTCCAACAGCCACAAGCCCTGCAGTCTTAATCCAGGTTATCCGGTCACAAGTTTAGAGAGTTGGATTAGGTGACTTAGAGGTGCAACACATGACAGTATGCTGGAAATATGTCCTACTCGACGGCTGGCTACAAGTCCAATTAAAAGCGCCCAGATAACGGGACTGCCTGTAGCTGGGAAATCCCTTGATGAACTACTTGATCACTCTAGTCATTATCCTAGTCAGATTCAGTATGAATCCCTGACCGTGGAAATCAGGAATTCATATCCTAGACATGATGCAAGACGAGACATATAGCTTATACAAGAACAAACACCCACGGTGTCAAGACAAGACTTACTTAGCAAGACATATCAAGATTATCATGTTAGGTTACTTTATCAAGTTAAGAGTGCGTCACAACGGACCACCATCAAGAATTATCATGTCAAGTTACTTGTTACTTGTCAAGATTACTTATCATGTCGTATTGCTTGTCAAGCTCACATCGTGTTCATATTGAGTTCATATCAAAAGGCGTAAGGATATAAAATGGGTGTAAAAATCATAAAAAGGGGAAAAACTGGGGATATCATGCGCCCAAGGGGGAGGGGCAAGGGGTACCATGGCCAACAAGTGGCATTAACCAAGTTGCGCCAGGACAATAGGTTGTGCCCAAGGTCGGGTCAAGTTGCGCCAGAACGAGTCGGACCAAGTCATGTTGCGCCAGGCACTAGACTGCGCGAGGCTAGGTTGCGCCTGGCTCGGGTTGCGCCTGCTTCAGGTTGTGCTGCGCTAAGGAGCGCGCGCATTGGGTCAGGCTGCGCTGCGCTAAGGAGCGCACACATTGGGTCAGGCTGTGCAGCGCTAAGGAGCACGCACATTGGGTCAGGCTGCGCCGTGCTAAGGAGCGCGCGCATTGGGCCAGGCCGTGCCGTGCTAAGGAGCGCGCGCATTGGGTCAGGCCGCGCCGCGCTAAGGAGCGCGCACATTGGGTCAGGCTGCGCCGAGCTAAGGAGCGCGCACAACACAGTGGCGCAAGCTAAAAAGCTGGCGCACACTGCTCACTGTCTTCTCCAAATCAGCAGGAATTTCTATGGTTGAACCCATAGCTTCAAAAGTCCATAACTTGGTCAAAACAAGTCCAAATCCAACTTTTCAAAGGTCAAAATTGGATAGAATGAAATTTTCTACAACATGGAACAATTAGTTTTCAAAAAATACCAAGTTTTTATAGATCAAAACCAAGAAAATCATGATAAAGGGCAAAACCTAGATCTACAAAAATCTATCCATCAAAACCAAAAATGACAAGTTCTAAAGAGGCTTAGAACTAGAAGAGGAAGACATTGGAACAATAAAATCCAAGATCCATCATGAAGCAAGTTACACTTGCCTAAAGCTCTTGGGTGTAGGTGGAGAGGAGTAAATAAAGAAGATGGAGATGTAAATGCAAAATAATAATGAAGGAGAGAGAAGAAGTTGACTTATATAGCAACCCCTCTCATCTCAACCCAAAATAAACCAAACCAAGCCAAGCCAAGTCATGTTGAACCAAGTTGAACCAAATCAGTCAAGATTTAATCCAAGGCTAAGCTAAGCAAGATAAGTAAGAAATATATATATATATACGGGTCACCTGACAATTGTCAGAAATCCGTATACGTATCCTGAAAATACGTATAACGGGAAACGGGAGTGACAACTCTTTAGTATAAAAGTCAATTTTTCTAATTTTGTTATTCTTCTTCCTCAACTCATCCAAGAAGAAGAAGAACATGAAGAACAAAAAAAAGAAGAAGAGGAAGAAGAAGAACAAAAACAACAAAAATGAGAATTTTGATGGGGTTTAAACCCTAATTTTCGTTTTCAACTCATTCTCACTATCTCCAAGTATAATGGGGGTTTAAACCCTAATTTTTTTCCCATTTTGAATTTCGATTTTCAATTGACGGAGAAGAAGAAAATGAGAAGAAAACACCCAAAAATTAAACCCTAATTTTCTTCTCATTTCCAATTTTGATGGCACCCAAAGGCTTCTCATAATGTACAAACCCTAATATTGGTAGAAATCATAATATTGATGTTCAACTGGTGTAAACAAAGACTGTCCAAATTTCTGGCAGTCCTACAAACTGAATGGACTGTCAAAAAACTGGACAGTCCTAAGTCACATCATGTGAAACAAAGGACTGTCCATTTTCTGGCAGTCCTTACTGTATGTTGGACTGCCAGAAGAATGGGCAGTCCAACTCACAGCATGTGTAACTTTGGACTGCCCAACTATCTGGCAGTCCAGTCTGTATGTTGTACTGCCAGAAGAATGGGCAGTCCTAAGTTTTGCATGTTGTGACTTAGGACTGCCCGATTTTCTGGCAGTCCATTCAGTTTGTAGGACTGCCAGAAAATAGGACAGTCCTTGTCGACGCGAAGTTTTCTTGTTCGTTCATACTTGGGTTTAATTTAAATGGATAATTTTCCACTCCGTATGTAGTTTAATTTATTCAAATGGGCTACAAAGAATTGAAATAAACAATGTAGTTGATGCTTGAATTTTTCAAATTATTTTCTAGGATTTTGGAAATAAATTGAGAAAGAATTTGGGTGCTTGAATTAATTTCTTCAAAAGAGGAGGATGGTGGAGGAGAAGTGGAAGATGTTGGGAATTTAGGAGTTGTGGATGAGAAGAGGAAGATGTTGGGGATTGAGGAGAGGTGGAGGAGAAGAGGAAGAAGAAGAAGAGAGGGGTGAGGGTTTTTGAAGAAAGAGAAGGGATTTTGCAAATGAAGGAGAAAAATGGATTTGGGGGGGATTTTGGGACAGCCAAAATAAAAAAAATTGGGCTAGCCACAATCCGGACTAGCCATGATCATATTTTAATGGAATTTTTCTAGGGGCACCGCACATTTTACTAGGGGCGTCATTTTACTAGGAGACAACCCAAGTTTGAGGAATTTTTAATAAGGACATCCCAAAAATTACTTGGGGCTATCCCAAACTTAGGGTTTTTTCCTCCTCTTTCCTCCTCCTTCCTCCAGCCGCCGCCTCCCTCCTATGCCAAACCTGCTGCTGCCACAGTTCTTGCAAGCCGCCACCCCCCCTTCGCCGCAGCAGTACAGCCTTCGCGACTGCAAGCGTTCCCTCCGCGCCCTGCTCAACGATCCGGCAGTGGACGGCGCCGAGGTCCTTCGCACTGGCCAGGGACGGCGGCTGGGGCGACGGCCACACGCTGCCCAGAGACGACTGGTTCTACGTGGATGGTGTCGAGGTCCTTTGCGACGACCGGGGACTACTGGTTCTCGTGGTGTCGCTCACGAGGTCATTCGCGACGGCCGGGAACGGCGGCTGCAGCGGCGCCCACGCGCTGCAGGCCTGCGGCTGCGACAGGTCGCGCGTTGCACAGCTGCACGGGATCGAGACGCTCGTCTGCTTCCAGGCCGCGGGGGGAGTCCTCGAGCTCATCTCGTCGGAGCTGATCGGCGAGAATTGGGTTCTGGTGCAGCAGCATCTCCAAGGACTGCCAACAAGTTGGCAGTCCAAACATATGTTAGGACTGCCAACTTACTGGCAGTGCTAAGACTGCCAACCTGCTGGCAGTCCTAGGACTGATTGCTGGAAATAAATTGGGATAGCCCCAAGTAAAAAATGAATGGCAAATTTGTAAAAAAAATTGAATATTTTTGGGCTAGCCCCAAGTAAAAAGTGTGATGCCTTTAGAAAAAGGTTTTTTCTATGGGCACCACCAAAAATGCTTGGGGGCAGCCCATGAATGTGGAAAAATTGCTAGGGGGCACCCAAAACTTGCTAGGGGGCAGCCCAACCCCCCAAACCAAAAATTTTACTCTCATTTCTATTCTTCACTCTCTCTCCTCAAGAAGAAAAGAAAAAGCTCTCTCCCTCTCCCTCTCCTAAACCCTAATTTCTTCCTCTCCTAAACCCTAATTTCTCAATCTCTCCACAAAGATTCTCGAAGAGATGACACGCAAGTCAAAGCAACCGGAATCCAGGTACGTTCTTCCCAAAAAATTTTGAGATTTTTGTACATTATATTCAAAACCCTAGAATTTGTTTAATTCTTGAAAAAGTTTTGGTAAAATAGGTTTATAATCTCTTGCACGTTCTCTTCCCTAATTTTCGAACACAAGAAACCCCAAATTTATGTTGAAACCCTAACCCTATAACACGACAAAGTAGGATGTCATTGTGGCAGTTCGGGTTCACGACAGTAGGAATGCCAGGCATGTGGCAGTCCAAATAAAAATTAGGACTGCCACAGTCCTGGCAGTCCTCTTTCACAAGAGGACTGCCAGGACTGTGGCAGTCCTAATTTTCATTAGGACTGCCACATGCATGGCAGTTCTAATGTTATGACATATGGGAGTTGGGTAAGTGCATGCTGTTTCTATTACTTAATAAGTGTATGTTGTCATACATTCCATCGGCCGCTAACAAAAGAATACGGCCCACCGCGTCAACGCGGAAGGAACGTGCGGAACGTCCTCTCGAGCGTCCGATAACAATTATCGAACCGGCGCCCGAAGCTCGGTCTCGGACATCGCCACCGGCACGTCAAGCTTGGTCGAAGCAACGAGCTCCTACTCCTACGCCTCCTTCCGACGACAACGACGACGACGACGTGCCAATTGCCCGACTCCTATCACGTCAAGACGGTTCTGCTCCATTTGAGGAGGTCGGTCCTTCTGAGGAGGTCGGTCCTTCTGAGGAGGCCGGTTATTCTGAGCCGCCTGTCCGTCCGCCCGGTTGCTCAATATTGGTTTCTTTTGAGAACCACATTGCGTATGAAATATGGAAGAACCCGGTATGTACATGACGTTTGTAAGCTACCAGTTTAGTATACTATATATATATGTATTTCATAATTGATATGTTTTTTGTTGTTCGATATACATAGGATATATCGTATCCTTAGGGCTATGACTCACGGGAAAAAAACTGTGTCCTGGCAGTTTGCAAGCTTATCGGAGGCTGTCAGGAGCAAAACCATACCGAACGGCTTGCACAATTTGGCACAAAACGCCTACCGGACAATGGATAGTGCCCTCATATCCGCCTTTGTGGAGAGATGGCACCCGGAGACCAACACATTTCATCTCCCAACAGGGGAGATAACCATTACACTTGACGACGTCTACCAGATATTGGAGCTGCCAGTGACCGGGCGCGTAATGACCAAAGAACATTACACGAATGAGAAATCCGTAAAATGGTACGAGAAGATCGTCAAGTTCGTCTCAACTCACCTTGGAGTTCCGGCTACGAGTTTTACAACTCTACCAGGCTTCAAGAAGTCGTACGGAATTCCTCTATCATTTCTGGTAGACCAGTTCATGGATATGGAGATGGATGACGATGACGATGATACGGTCGACGCGGTGGCCCGTACGTATATGCTGTTCATCCTAGGAACGGTCGGCATTCCAGACAAGTCCGGAACGTCGATACATGCTCGGTACATGCTCAACTTATCTGAAGTAGATGACTTCATTGATATATCCTGGGGAAGCGGTATCCTAGCCAATCTTTACCGCGAGCTCGGCATCGCATCCCGTGTCGGGACTAAGACAATGGCCGGCTGTCAGGCTCTGCTACATGTAAGAAAACTTCTAACAATTTAATCTTGTATATTTCAATTTATTGTTTTAATTTTTACTATTCATTTATAAATTGAATAGGCATGGATATACGAGCACTTTTCGATGCTTAGACGGGCTGACGAAAACCCAAAGTATCTTGAACACCTTTCTAGAGTGTGTCGATGGAGGCCATCCCAGCTGGAAACCAAAAATTGGCAAATACTGACTTCCATTCGTAAAGTATTAGACAGTTTGGTGCCAGAAGAGGTACTAATTTTTGACTAACTTTTTATATTGATTTTGTTTTGTTGTTAACTGTTTTCCTACAAATTTTTTGGAATCCATACCGGGATGTACGTGAGCTGAATCATGAGGTTCAACCAGTTTCTTTATTTCATAGCATGATCACATGCTATGAAATCACAGAGTCGTACATGCCCGATAGAGTACTTCGTCAGTTTGGCTTCGTGCAAACTGTGCCGAAGCGTATACTACGGCTGTTGGAGCCTCCGCGCGGAACCCAACCTTTAAGTTACAAACCGGCGGAATTCGACTGGGTGACCGACTTTTACTCGGAGTGGCAACGACATGTACTTCGGGAATCTGAAAGATGACCGGTCACCCAGATGGCCGACTGCAGCGAGGACTACATGCAGTACTTCCTCGGGGTCGGACATCCTAAGTTGTCGAACCCTACCAACCCGGGTTCCGTGGCCGTCGAAGCAGTTGGAGCTCTTCCTTCCAAAAATGCCTTGTATGCTGGGTTGGTGAGAATGGTGTGTTCCGTATTTGTAATAAGACTGAGATTTCCATGTTTGTAGACTTAATTCATTTATACTTTCATTTTCAGTCTCAAAGGGTGAAGGAATTAGCACAGACACTCCGGAGAGGTTGCCAAAGTGACACTTGTGTCGCGGTCACCAACGAGTTTGATCGCATCGACGACGTGGTCGACTTCCCCTTCATGAACAATAGGGAGTCTCGTTCAAAGGCCCGGCATGATATGTAGATGAATTTCGATATTTTTCATGTTTCAAACTTAAGTTGGATGTGGAATAGTTACGTACATTTGATGAATTATTGTGGATATTTTGCTTGTTTAAAACTTAATTTGGATGTGGAATGTTCGGGACTAAGTAGTTGTGATGAATTATTGTAGTTGTGATGAATTTATTGTAGTTGGATTATTGAGTTTTTGTGAGGAATCTTAAGTTGTGAAGAGTTATTGTTGTTTATGTACTTGTGATAAATTGTTCTTTTTAATGTACAGAGTATCTGTATCAGGACTTGTGATAAATTGTTGTTTGTGATGAATCTTAACTCTGTGGCAATTTGATTCACACAATCAAATCATCACACAGAGTTTCATAGTTAGGACTGCCATACCCATGGCAGTCCTACACTGAAGTAGGACTGCCAGCACCCTGGCAGACGCAGTCCTACTTCAATGTAGGACTGCCATGGGTGTGGCAGTCCTAACTTTTTAACTCTGTGTTGATTTGATTCACACATAAATTCATCACAGAGATTCATAGTTAGGATTGCCACACCCATGGCAGTCCTACACTGAAGTAGGACTGCCAGCTCCCTGGCAGTCCTACTTCAGTGTAGGACTGCCATGGGTGTGGCAGTCCTAACTTCTTAACTCTGTGTTATTTTGATTCACACATAAATTCATCACAGAGATTCATAGTTAGGACTGCCACACCCATGGCAGTCCTGATACTGATACTGATGTGACAGTCCTAACTGATACTGATGAATTCACACATAAATTCATCACAGAGATTCATAGTTAGGACTGCCACACCCATTGCAGTCCTGATACTGATACTCTGTGACAGAGTTTCTCAAACTGAAACGATGTGACAGTGAACACTCATATAACACAGATAACACACAGGTAAGCACATATAACACAGGTAGGCATATATAGTACACAGGTAGGCACATATAACACAGGTAGGCACATATAACACAGGTAGGCACAGGTAAACACATATAACACAAGTAGGCACATATAGTACACAGGTAGGCACATATAACACAGGTAGGCACATATAACACAGGTAGGCACATATAGTACATAGGTAGGCACATATAACACAGGTAGGCACATATAACACAGGTAGGCATAGGTAAACACATAACTCAAAATTTACTCCATATATATTACTAGACTTCATATTTCACTGTATACAAAAGTGGTCCTCCATATACAAAATGTCAAACTGTAAATATATCTATACTTAGTCGATTTCGACGTCGTAGTGGTCAGCAGGTGGCACGACCCGCACCCACTGTGAGGGTACAAGAACGTAACAACGCCCAGCCTACGCCGCAGTATCGGTGGTAGAACGCTGTCCTAGGTCACAACAGCTAACAATATAAAGCTAAGCAGTTTATACTCCCCGAATGGGGGTGACATAGCAGAAAATAAACTCAATCACAACTAAGGAAGAAGAAGCACGATATGATATAGAACTCAAGAAAAATACAGATGATCAAATAGTCTAAGATAACATCTCAGCAGATATCCAGAGTACAAGGTCTCAGCTACTGAATATGAAAGAATATATAACCCAGATCTCAAAGACAGAAATAAAGTCTAACTACTGGTCTCAAGACAACATAAGTAAGATAAGGCCTAACTAAGCTAGTCTAGGCAATAGGGGTAATATCCTCAGCTAGAGCTGTCCCGTAGAAGGTATCCACACAGGCCTCCTCCTCGTCCTCTGTAATATTTTCAACAGGTCCAGTCAGGACAGGAGAGAGCACAATACATCTCAACAGTTCATAGCAGGTTAGAAAATATAATCATGCAGTAAAGTAAGATATAGATACTGAAGGAAATGCAGTATGTAAACAGAAAGAGCTGTAATAGAAATATCTATTATAAGTAAAGAACTAACAGTGGCTAGTGAGTCAGAGTACAATATAGACATATAAATGGCATAGGATGATTCTGATGCTACACTATGGAAAGATTCTGATGCTACACTACTTGGATATTATTCACATGTCTACTTCTACTCTCTCGTACCCCCAATCAATACACAAGGATCCAACCAGGTTATGTTATGATTCTATACAAAGGCCCCCGAAGGATGGTACATGGAAGTCCCATAAATAGGGATTCTGGAAAACCCAATAAATGGGATAAGGATTCAAGGAAGACTCTGTGAGCATGAAAGTACATATCACAAGTGATCGATAAACCAATGAAGCATAGTGATACGCCATGTAAGTGAAACGCACAGAACATGAAGTACCCGATGCTCCCTGAAGGGATAACATCTCAAGAAGGGATCTATATAGTACTAATCCGTGTGACCAACGTGACAGTATCAAGTAAAGTAATTCAATGCAGGAAAATAATTCTAAGCAGGATATGAAATGATCAGAGAATGTACTCGCCTGTATCCTGAGTGTCTGAAGAATATCTACTGTCCGAAGAGTGGTGTCTGTCTCCTATAGAACAGCACAAGTCACAACAAGTCTAAAATGATAACAAGATGCAATTCAATGCATTCTAAATGAATCTAGGTCAATCTAGGCCAAAGTCAATCCTTGGTCAACTCT
The DNA here is from genome assembly GCA_029216955.1 of Iris pallida. Lineage (NCBI taxonomy): Eukaryota > Viridiplantae > Streptophyta > Magnoliopsida > Asparagales > Iridaceae > Iris > Iris pallida. The sequence goes on from JANAVB010014796.1 coordinate 43,846,493, forward strand.
AGTCAACCCTAGAAGTCAAACTAGGTCAACTATGGTCAAACTAGGTCCAACAAGTCTAAACTAGGTCAAACAAGTCTATACTAGTCTAACTAGTCTATTCAAGGTCTAACAAGGCTACACAAGCCCAATCTAGACTCTAAATAGGCATCCAAGCCACACACATAGGCTAAGAGCCCTAGTTTAGACTATTAGGCAATACCATGCCTAAAACCAAACCACATATCACATAACACATGACAATATCTATATCTAAAATATAATACACACATTAATATATTATACGATCTAATATAGAGATACACCTAACATATAGGCTACCTATATGTATACCACACATACATATATATATATATAATAGTACACACACATTACTATACATATAGGATACCCATATATACACATCTCACATAATATATATTCATATATGTAGGGAATAGGAAAGACACAAAAAGAAACAGGAACCAGTGTAGTGTTAGGAACATGTGTGAAAACATGTGAGATTTGAGTGTGTGTGAAGGATGTATGCCACAGGATTTTAACAAACATTGGAAAAATATGACAGGTAATAAGAGGACCTGTGTACAGTGTGATTGTGTGTGTATCAACACATGGGTGTGTGTGAGTGATGAGGATGTATAGCAATGTGAGAGTGAACAGGGCTGTGTGTGTGAGAGTGAACTGTGTGTGTGTGCGTGTTGAGGAAAATGTGAGGAAATCAGTTGTGAGTGTTTGATACTCATTCTCAGATTTTCATGTACAGGAAATGTTTAAATGTGTGTGTAAAGAGTGTCTAATCTCAGGTTGTCCCAAGTTTTCCAATTTGGAAAATTCTCATATTTACACATGACCAAGTTCAGTCCCATTTCAGTTTATATATTAACCTAAAACTCAGTTTTAAGTCTAACTCATTCTTAGTATTTCAGTCTTTGAGACTATGGAATCAAAACAGTGTATACAAGGTAAACCCAGGTTCAGTTATGTTTCAAAAATTCATATCAGTGCATACAAGAAGTTCCCAGGATTCTTAAACAGTGTGTTATGTGTGTTTGTGTAGATTAGTGCCTGTGTGTGTTTGTGTGTCTCTAGATTCTGTATAGGAAGTAATTTAGTGTCTCAGGAATTCAATTCCAGTGTCCTGTGTGTGTCAGTCCCTGTGTACAGGACTCCAGGTCTCAGACATTGGAATTAAAATAGGGTGCATAGGGAACATATCCGGTTCAGGATGTCTCTGAAATTCAAGTGACAGTACATATAAGTAATCTCAGGAAATGAAAATTAACAGTGTACAGGAAACCAAACTCAGGTTCATAATCCCAATCAATAGTTAACAGCTAAATTCCACATTCGAATCCCCTTGCTTCACACAAAACTCAATTGACAGGATTAATCACTTTTACACATGTAGGTAATCTAAATTACTCATCTAAACATCATTAATCAGTAAAAAGAATACAATTTAAAACTGAAGAACAGTGGATTAAATGTGTATCAGTGACATTAGTTCAATTCAAGGCCAATGCAAATTTCGAAACTAAAACCCATGCTAGTCATTACCCCAACATGTTAGCTAATCCCCAATGCATACAGGTGTACCAACAATTAATTTAATCACATAAAAATAGGTCGAATTCAAGAACCCCCCCCCCCCAAACTGACAGTTCTTTATGTATCAGAAAAAATAGGGGTTTTCCCCATTTTCGAATTGGAAAATCATAGTAAAATGACAATTAAATGGTTGATAACTATAGTCACATGTGTACGTGTCATAGGGCGTGTTTGTGTCCAACCAAGTGGACACAACGTGTCCAAACAACCAACATTACACAGACACAAAAAACCTGTATACGCAATCATCGTGCACGCGTACACGTGTCTGTAGGACACGACACACGATACGTGGGGTCTCGTGGTCATGCCCACATGTAGCCCACGTGTCAGGCTACACATAGGACCCAACACGACACGACCATGTCGTGTCCAGAGTGGACACGACTCGCATATCAGTACGTGATTCAGACTGAATGCGCGCGCGTGTAAGACCAGTGCGCGAGTCCTGGCGTGTCCGATACGACGCCGCTGGACACGAGGCTTGGAGGACAGGTTTGCAGATACTTCCCCCTCCTTTCAGTCCAAGCACGGCCCGCCACGTGTCCTGTGCACTGAGCACGAGGCCACGAGCAGCAGGGGAAACCCTAGCCGCGTGCGAGGCTCTGTCCACGCCATCGTACGGACACGACACGACACAGAAACGTGTTCAGAACATTAGAAACGTGTAAGCGACACAAAACCCTAATTTTCTATTCAAACAAAATCAGAAATTATGAACGAAATGCCACAGTGGGCATTTCGTCGAACACTTAGAACCCTACACTGATACGTGTCCGATACGGACACGTATTGGACACGAATCCTGACAATGCCTATACCAACAGTAAGGGTAGACCTAGGGCTTCCTAAAAATGCAATCAAAACCCTATTTTATGGTGTGGATTAGAAATTACCTATAGGTTTGCAAAGGCTCAAAAAGCCCCAAATGAGAGTGGATCCTCAAGCCACCAAACTCCTTCAAATTGCTTCTCCTCTGAAATTTCTCACCATGGACATAAAGAGCACAGCAATTAGAATCCATTGCAAGAAATTAGGAAGAAAAAGGAGTTGGAATGAAGGAGTTATGGATTGGGGAAGAAAGGGTTTACCTCTTCTTCAAACTTGCAAATATTCTAAGGAGGCTAGCCCTAAATGGAGGAGAATATTTATAGGGTAGGGATCCCTAGGTTAGAGTATGTGGCCGGCCAAGAATTGTTAGGGTTAGGGTTAGGCATTAGCTAATGGGCTTTGGGCTTCTATGGCTAAGTTATTGATTAATGGTTCAACCACAAGTCATGGCTTATGACTAAATATTCTAACTTGAGTCAAATGACTAAACCATAGGTCAACTCTAGTCTAACTAGGGTTGCATGACCTAACCAAGTCCAAACTCAATTAGGGTTAGCTCCTAGGTTAGTCTACCAAGGTCATTGCTAGTCAAAGTCAACCTAGTCAACCATCATTCAAACAATTCCAAAATAAATTCTAAAAATTCCCATAAATTCAAATAAATTCTAATAAATTCAAATAACCCCAAAAATGACAAAAATATCCTCAAACTAGAAATAATAAACAAAATACCCTAATCACATGGCTAGGCTCTAGGTCAACCAGTCTCCAAGGTTACACTATCAAAATACCAAAATCATAAGTCATGATTTAAAATAGTTTTACATGATTAAAAATTACCAAAAATCATATCATGATCTAAATATTATTATTAAAAGACTAAAATTACAAGATTTGAAAATTACCCTCTTCTGGAAAACTGGGTGTTATAATCCTACCCACCTTATAAAAATTTCGTCCTCGACATTAAGATAATCGTACCCCTTCTAGGTTAAGCCCCCAGCAATCATAGTCTCAGAAACCTATTTAAATCATACAGTTGGAAAGTGTAACCTATGGGGTCATGGCATGTAATATCAGTCTGGGGTCTCATATAGTTACACCAACCATGCTACAGTACTAGGCAATCACAAGGTATCAAAACATACAAGCAAGGGATGCATCAAATATTCTCAAAAAGAGATACTAAGGTTAGGTCAAAACTCACCTCCAGTTAGGTCTGAGAACTAGAACTCCCTCCTGGAAGCAGGGCCTTGGTTGGGGCAGGTATATCAGGACAGTGCTGCATCCAGTGTGCAGCTGACCCACAGAATAGGCACGATCCTAGTCTCTTTCTACAGAAGTTCCACTTGTCCCCAGAATTCTTACAGTAGGTACAGATAGGCTCTGGCTCAGCTGGCCTCTGCTGGACAGGAGACTGGGCTGGGTATGATGATATAGGCTGGATATATGGGTACTCCTCAAACTCTGGGTAGGACTGGGTACTGCTCCTCGCCCTCTTGGAGCTAGGCTCTCCTCTTGGAAGCACAGAGTCCCACAGACGTAGCAACCTCTGGTATTGCGCCCTTATGGCCTCATCATGAACTCTCTGTGACTCCAACAGCCTTTCTTGGAAATATCCAAACACTTGGGCTGCGTCAAGTAATAAACCTCCGGGTGGTATAGTATGGAGTACCATCTCAAGGGATAGGGAAAGGCTCACGGTCTCAGACAAATCCGCAGCTCTTTTCTGAACGACAGGAGATAAAGGAAGACTCTCTGGCGAGGCCACCACCATCTCCTCAATGGAAGGAGGTGACACCACCCCCTGATCAGATAGAGGGATCACTACCTCCTGAACAGTAGGAGGTGGAAGCACACTCTCAGTAGCTGCAGCTGCTCTCAGGCGACGGGCTCGGGTCATGGGTGCCATACTGGAAAGGATAGAAACAACAATCATCAAGGCCTACGCCGCAGTGTCGGCGGTAGAACGCTGTCATAGGTACAGATAGGCTCTGGCTCAGCTGGCCTCTGCTGGACAGGAGACTGGGCTGGGTATGATGATATAGGCTGGATATATAGGTACTCCTCAAACTCTGGGTAGGACTGGGTACTGCTCCTCGCCCTCTTGGAGCTAGGCTCTCCTCTTGGAAGCACAGAGTCCCGCAGACGTAGCAACCTCTGGTATTGCGCCCTCATGGCCTCATCATGAACTCTCTGTGACTCCAACAGCCTTTCTTGGAAATATCCAAACACTTGGGCTGCGTCAAGTAATAAACCTCCGGGTGGTATAGTATGGAGTACCATCTCAAGGGGTAGGGAAAGGCTCTCGGTCTTAGGCAAATCTGCAGCTCTCTCCTGAACGACAGGAGATGAAGGAAGACTCTCTGGCGAGGCTACCACCATCTCCTCAATGGCAGGAGGTGCCACCACCCCCTGATCAGATAGAGGGATCACTACCTCCTGAACAGTAGGAGGTGGAAGCACACTCTCAGTAGCTGCAGCTGCTCTCAGGCGACGGGCTCGGGTCATGGGTGCCATACTGGAAAGGATAGAAACAGCAATCATCAAGGCCTACGCCGCAGTGTCGACGGTAGAACGCTGTCATAGGTCACAACATCTAACAATATAATGCTAAGCAGTTTATACTCCCCGAATGGGGGTGTCATAGCAGAATATATATCCAATCACAACTAAGAAAGAAAAAGCACGATATGATATATAACTCAAATGAAATACAGATGATCAAAAGAGTCTAAGTGTCTAGGATAACAACTCAGCAAACATCCAGATATACAAAGTCTCAACTACAGAGTATGAAAGAATATATACAATCCAGATCTCAATGACAGAAATAAAGCCTAACTAAACTAGTCCCAAGACAACATAAGTAAGATAAAGCCTAACTAAACTAGTCTAGGCGGTAGGGGTAATGTCATCAGCTAGAGCTGGGTCCTCCTGAGAGTCCAGCTCATAAGTGTCGTCTAGGGCTGTCCCATAGAAGGTGTCAACACCAGCCTCATCCTCGTCCTCTGTAAACATTCAACGGTGTCCAATCAGGACGGAGCGAGCACAATACATCTCAACAGTTCATAGCAGGTTAGAAAATATAATCATGCAGTAAATTAAGATACAGGAAACTGAAGAAAGTACAGAATGTAAACAGAGAGAGAACTGTAATAGAAATATCTACAATAAGTAAAGAACTAACAGTGGCTAGTGAGTCAGAGTACAATATAAACATGTGAATGGCATAGGAGATTCTGATACTACACTACGGAAAAGATTCTGATGCTACACTACTTGGATATTATTCACATGTCTACTTCTACTCCCCCGTACCCCCAATCAATACACAAGGATCCAGCTAGGTTATGTTATGATTCATGTAACGGGCCCCGAAGGGTGTACATGATAGGCCCAAAAACGGGTGATTCTAGGAATGCCCATAAATGGGTGATTCAAGGAAGACTCTGTGATCATGAGAGTACATGTCACAAGTGATCAATGAACCATAAAGCATAGTGATACACAATGTAAGTAAAACGCACAGAACATGTAGTACCCGATGCTCCCTGAGGGGATAATATCTCAAGAAATGATCCATATAGTACTAATCCGTGTGACCAACGTGACAGTATCAAGTAAAGTAATTTAAAGCAGGAGAATAATTCTAACAGGATGTGAAATGATCAGAGAATGTACTCGCCTGGTATCCTGAATGTCCGAAGAGAATATACTATCCGAGGAGTGGTGTATGTCTCCTATAGAACAGTACAAGTCACAGCAAGTCTAAAATAAGAAAATAGACTGCTACAATGCATCTACATGAAGTTTGGGGTCAATCTAGGCTAAAGTCAACCTTTGGTCAACTCTAGTCAACTCTAGAAGTCAAACTAGGTCAACTAGGTCCAACCAAGGTCTAACAAGTCTAGACTAGGTCAATCTAGCCTATACTAGTCTATCAAGACTACCCAAGGCTATACAACCCTATACTAGCACCACAACTCAAAACCAAGACACAACAAGTCATCACACACATAGGGTAAACATATACATATGTATAGATACATACACATTACATATATATATATATATATATATATATATATATATATATATATATATATATATATATATATATATATATATATATATATATTACATCACACTACCTAGTACACTATACATATATCAATATATATATATAATATAATATAGTACACACATTATAAATATAGGCTACATGGATATGTGCATCACATATATACATGTGTATATATACATATACATAGAGATAGAAAGAGGCATATGTGATAGTGTACATGTGAGCATGTGTGTGTGTGTGAGAGTGTCAAGGGTATGAGTGATAGTGTACAGCCTATCAAAATAGTGTGCATTAGAGTGTGAGGACAGTGAGCATATAACAGGGTTTAGTTGTGTGTGTGAGAGATGTGTGTGTGTGTGCATGATTTAGATAGGTGTAGATGACAGGGCTATGTGAACATGTGCTCAGGTGTGTGTGAGTGAGAGTCATGAGGGTGTCAAGGGGGCATGTGTGTGTATGAGTGAGTGCCACATAGAGTTGTGTCAAGAGGGTGTGAACTAAGAACCTGTGTGTGTGTGTGTGTGGCTGATGAGTTCATAGGGAACATATGTGTTAGAGTGTGTGTGTGTAGGAATATATTCAAGAGTGTCTCAGGAATGTACTGATCTCAGTTAAGACAGTGTTCAATAGAAACTTGTTAACAGTGTGTACTAGGGAAAACAGTGAAGGAAATTCAGAAACAGTGATATGCCAAAACAGTGTACGTGTGTCTCTGTTCAAGGCAACTTAGGCATTTAATTAGGAAGGAATCAATTCATGACATTCAACCTAAATCTAACTAACATTAAATCAAAGGAAAGTGCTTATATGCCAGGTTCAGTAATGGCCAAGGCCTGTGTGTATCAGTGTCTTGTGCGATTAGTTAGGCAGTGAGGGTTCTGTTTCCAGGTTCAAATGAGTGTCTCAGGAATTTAAAATTTATACAGTGTAACAGTTAAACATTTGAGTGTAAGGTACAAATCTTTATCAGGTTTAGGATGAACCCAGGTTTGTGTGAGATTGTAAACAGTGGCAGGGAATATAGGATGGCCTGTGCTCAGGTTAGCAGTTGCCATTTAGACTTGGTGACATGTACATGTGTCTCAGGAATTCATACAAGTGTCCAGTGTTCCAAGAAATCAATTCCCAGGAATTAGAAATCCAATGAATGGCAATGGTTCTCAGTAATTGGGTTTATCAATGTGCATTTGTGTAATAGGCTAGCTATGTATCAAAGTGTGATGATACAATTCAGTGTATAAGTGGATGGAATTGTTTCAATCTCAGGCCTATTCAAGAACAGTGTATCAGTGAAGGGAAAATGGTTTAATCCTCAGGAAATAAAATGTGATAGTTATATACATCATTGAACATATCATTTGTATGTAAAACTGAATTTAGACATAACAAGAACATTAGGAACTGAAATTGGATTCAATTTGCAGAAAATTGGAAAATCGAATGCCAACCCAAAATGTAAATTCGAACACACAAATCTATGATAAACACAAACCCTAACATGTTAACTAAATTCAGATGTGATTACAACATGATTTAAATCATTTAACAGCTATATAATAAGGAAAACTCAGGAACAGTGAGAGTGTATCACACTGTATCAGAAAATAGGCATTCCCTATTTCGAATACAAAATAAACCAATTAATCAAACAATTAGGGTTGATAATCATCCATGCATATGTGCACGTGTCATACACTCAAAATTGTGTCCACAAACGTGACACAATGTGTCCAAACACGCACACAAACTCAACATACTGGACTGGTTCAGTGCACAGCGTGTCTGTGTCCAGTGCGGGTCGAATCCCTCACTCGACACGGACTCACATGACACGTGGTCTTGGGGGTGTCGTGTCAGACATTGCCCCAAGGCCTGTGTCAAAGGACACGTGTCCTCGAGCCCTAGAACAGTCGTACGAGCCCACGAGCAGCAGGGCACTGCTGATCGCACGCACGTGGCCGTGTCCATGACTCCAGATCGACACAACCAAGACACGAATCCAGCTCAGTCAAGTAGAAACCCATAAGCGACACAAAAACACGAATTTCCATTCAAACACAAATCGAAAACAGAAACGAAATGCCCACTGTGGCATTTCGTCAAACACCTACGACCCTACACTGATACGTACCCGATACGGACACGTACAGGACACGAAATGGCACGACTCCTATTCCTACAGCACAAGGACACCTAGGGCTTGGTGTTTATGCAAAGAAACCCTAATTTCAATGGAGGGATAGAGTTTTACCTAGGTGTGTTCTTCACAACAAAAAGCCTCTTCAAAGGAGATCTCCAAAAGCCACTCAAAATCTTCAAATTGTTTCAATCCTGAGATTTGACTCCACAAATAGTAGGAGAACAGTATTTAGAATACTATAGAAGAAATCTCAATAAAAATGGAGCACTAATGATTAATCTATGAAGAAATAAAAATGAAGGCTCACCTAGTTCTTAGGGAAATGATGGAATATTGAAAAGAGGCACAACTTTCTAAAGAGATACTTTATAGGCTAGGGGGGTCCTTGGCCGGCCACTTAGCTAGGGTTAGGGTTTTTAGGGGTGCATCTAAGGCTAGCAATGCATCATGACTATTTGGATGGCCAAGAATCTAGGGCTCCTTCCTAGTCAAGTTGCTGTTAGGGTTATATACTAAAAGCATCACTTTTTTAGTAACCTTATTTCCTTAAATTTTGAATGAGAATCATATGGGCAAATGTTTGCATATTGTATTTGTTGCAAGTGTTAATGCAAATGTCTGATATTCTATATTGTAGATAATATGGTGTGTGGTGTCACACAGAAGATCATATTATCAGTTTCCTATGGTGTATATAAATAGTTCACAACCTAGATGGACTTGGACAATCTATTGGAAAGGTTGTAGTGTAATCTGGTATTAGTCTATCTTGACTATATGTTTACACTAGTACACTTTGTGTGTATTGAACAGGACCACTTGAGATTGTTCTCTTTGTACTGACTACATAAGAGAACAAACACCTCTGTTATTATGGATGCTTGTGCTCTTAACCCGAATATAATAACGAACATGTATATGCAGTGTGTATTATTTTGACTCATAAAAGTGTGAGATTCATTATGGATCAACAACCTCTATGAATTGGATAATAACATTGTATGTATGATGAGCTGTTGATTATAAATGGAATCCATGTCCCGATACATCGGGTTGATGATGTCCCCTTGAGGAGCTCATAAGGATTGTCATGTAAACCCTGCAGGTGGATTATATCCGACATGACAAATAAAGTTGAGCGGTACTACTTAAGGATAAAAGATGTCGAATCAATATAGTTGTCAGTAACTTAATTTGATCGACGGACATACGATATCTTAACATGGGAAGCCAAACGAGGATATAATAAAAGGAGCCCACAAACATAATTTGGGATTAGGGAGGTAGTGCAACAATAGCTCATTAGTGGACCGAGCTATTGTTAATGGGCCTGGATTGTGTGTTCGGGCTGAACACGGGATATCCAGATCCGTTAGGAGGCCTAACCCTAATTTCTCCTCATGGTCCCTGTCGTAGCCTATATATATCCTCTATTCTCTGGCCGCCATATTCCCGATCAGAAATCTGAAACTTTCTCTAAATTCATGATTCACGTAAGGAGAGAAAGAGAGGCTGCCAAGGAGAAAAAAAGGTTGGGAGATCGTCGCCCACACGACGTCCAACTCGATGAAGGAATACGTGCAAAAGATCTTGGGGTCGTCCGCTCGAGATTGCCAGAAATTACTTGTCTCCTTTCCGCCGCAAGTATAATTCGTGAACCCTAGTTTTCGTCTATGAAGGGTTAGAACACGTATTAGATCTGTTTAACTTTATATCGATCAATACGCACACCAAAGGAAGGATCCTGGGAATCCCCAGTTCCATCAGTTGCAACCACTCAAACTAGCTAATCATGACTTAAACCTATTTAACCAATGCTAACTAAACTCAATGTGGCTAACTATACTAGCTATGACTAATCTAGGTTAGGTCCAATCTAGGTTAGACTAACCTAAACCACATGGCAATCAATTAACTAGTATTTAAACCATACCATTCTAATTAATCATATTAAATTCCAAATAATATATATTAAATTTAAATAATTAAAAAATGACAAAAATACCCTCAAACTAGAAATGATAAATGAAACACCTTAATCACATGGCTAGGCTCTAGGTCACTTATCTCTAGGGTTACACTAGCAAAACACCAAATCACAAGTCATGATTTTAAATAGTTTAAAAATGATTAAAATCACCAAAAATCATAATATGAAATAAATATCAATAAATAATAATTATAATTACAAAATTTTAAAATTACCCTCATCTGGAAAATTGGGTGTTACAATCCTACCCCCCTTAGAAAAATTTCGTCCTCGAAATTAAAATGTTCATACTCCTTCTAGGTCAAACCCCCACAATCAATATCTCAGAACTTAAACAAATCATACGATTTAAAAGGACGACATACATGGTCATGGCATACGGTGGTAGTGAAAGTCTCATCTAGGTATACAAGTCATGCTAAACCAAAACGGTCATAGGGTATCAAAACATACAAGCAATCAGGGGTGTTAAACTGGAAAAGATACAGAAATAACATATCATCAAAACTGTAAGGCAGTCTACCATCCTATATGAAAACTGGTACTTATCAAAAAAAATAAGATAACTACCAATTATCTATAAAGGGGTACTATTCAAAGAAAAAATCAAAATCAAAAGTTCAAGGGACAGTTGTCAATAGCATTGAAATCTAATCATAATATATATTAAGAATATTTAGTCTCGATACGATCTAAGTTGATCAATTCTGGGAAATCAAGATTTGGGCAATATGGAGGACAAGGTCATCGAAGTCTGAGCACGAGCATACAAGGATGGAGATTCAGGTCATATTTAAATTTGATTCAATTGAATACGAACCCAAGACATTAATGTGATAAGAAAGGATGATCAAGGTTGATTGGTCGTGATTAAGGGAGCTAGGATTCAATGATATTGAAAACCTTTTAGGAAAAATAAGGAAAGATTTTATAAGAAGTCAAGTTAATCATCTCTCTCTAATACCATCAAGTTTATCATTTGCCAATCGTATTTTTATCTCACAAGTCCTAATATAAAAATCAATATTTATATGACTATCATCAAAAAAATTATAATCTTCAGTCATCTAAACCTTTACCATGATCACCATAGACAAAATTCCAAACTTCTACAACATTTCCCACGAAGCATACCCCTCTTATTTAGGTATAAATACTTATTCATTTAATCAAATTTTCAAATTCCTTCACCTCGTCCTAATTTAGATCTGAAACCTCTAAATCCAGTTTATGAAATCCTTGAACTTGTTTAATTCAAGTCTCGTATTTATTCAACTCTAATACCACTATGTCATACAAAATTTATTCTTATTTATAAATCAACCTTCATATTTTCTTCAACGTTCTCCTTCAAATATTATCCTTTTGAATTCTACAATTTTTCCCAATCATCTAAAATAATTCCTATAACTTAAAATCCTTGTGTTTTCTCTGTCTCTAGTCACCCTCCTACAATATCTAGTTCAATTTCGCATAATCATTGAATACAATTAAATTCTCCTTTCTGTTTCTAAATTTCTACATAGCCTTAGAGTAAAAGTTTCCAAGAATCAATAACCAAGATTTTTTAAGTTCTCAAAACTAGGTTGACCTCTGATATCCTCATTATTTTTTTTAAATACATCCATGAATTACTCATAACCAAAAAATTTTGCGATTGTTTCTAAATTGATAACATTTATCTCTCGATTCCATTCTAAACTTTTACCACATCTCCATCTCGAATTTTTCATATTTGACATCTGTAGAAGCATGGAATTTCACGATCAGAAATCCTATGCGCCAAACACTACATGCGCCAGGAAGTTCAGACAAAGTACTTTGACACAGCAAAATAAGAATATAGACATTAAAAGAAGATTTTTATTTCATATAAAAGTATATTACATGTCTTAAAAAGGGCTGTACAAAGGAGAACTTCTACAAAAAGAAAAGACCCTAAGTCTACAGCCAGGTGCAGCAGCATCATGCGCTCTCGAACAGACGCATCTCACCATGCGCTCTCAGTCAGGCGCATCCCACCATGCGCTCCCAGCCGGGCGCATTCCTTCAGCAGCTCAGTTATATACATTCTCAGTTATGTACATCCCTTCAGCAGCTCAGTTATGTGCCACCATTCCAGCCAGGCTCACCGCCGTCTAAATGCTTCAACTAATGAAGCATTTATTAAGCAGAACGAGGGTGGCAATCAACCCTCTAGCTGGAGGAAGAGCTCCCCAAACCGAGGAAGAGAAGAGCACCGTAAGTCAACCTGTGGCCAGGGGCGGCTTCAAAAGAGCCTCCAAAGACCAAAGAAGACCGCAATCGAAACCGCGGCTAAAGGAGCAGCTTTCAACACAACCAGAATGGGCAACACCCACTCTGACAGAAGAAAGAGCCCCCAAAGCCGCAACACCGCAATTCCGATCTGCGGCTCTTCCCACATAACGGAGACGAGGCTCGAGCATCCCGATTTTTGGATGCAACAGGCACCTTCCGCCTGCCTCAGAAGCCCTCGACTCCGACTTTTGGATGTAACAGTCACCTTTAAGTGCATCAATAAAGATATTGCGTCGCATCTTCACCCTCGGGAGCATCTCGTCAACAGAATGTGCTCGAGTAAACAAGTTCATTTTGGGAGGACGTAAGAGAACGAAAAGCAAACTCTCTCCATGCCACTATTTATAGGCCGGGCAAATCAAACCCATGCGCCAAGTGGCTGGCTCTCCGAATCCCGTGCAATAAATTTGCATTAAATGGATGAACCTGATGCTTCGAATTCAATTTAAAGCACTCGAAGAACGTAACAGTCGCACCAAAAGACGTGTCAAGCGGAGCGGATGCGCCGGCCAGACCGCGCATCACACAGACGTGCCCCTCAGCACCAAGCGCTTCACAAGCATGCGCCCCCATGCGGCCCCATGCGCCTAGTGGAACGTCGATCGATGCGCCCACTTGACAACCCATCACCTGTCAAAGAACATTAAATGCTGAAGTCTGACAGAGTTGGCAGCACGTCCCCCAAAGACTGCAGTTGACAGCTTTTTCAGAAAATGAAGCGTCGTCGACGTCAGCATCATCATTACTTCCCTCCGACGGTTACAAGCCATGTGGCCGCCCAAACCATCTCGCATGCGCCTCCACAGCCATGCGCCCAAAGCTCTGCATGCGCCTCAAAAGCCATGCGCCTTAGACTTTTCTCTGATCCCTAAAGATAGAAGTAAAGTCACTACTGAAGCTCTGCATGTGCCTCAAAAGCCATGCGCCTTAGACTTTTCTCTGATCCCTAAAGACAGAAGTAAAGTCACTACTGAAGCTCTGCATGCGCCTCAAAAGCCATGCGCCTCAGACTTTTCTTTGATCCCTAAAGATAGAAGTAAAGTCACTACGGAAGCCTCGCATGCGCCTCAAAAGCCATGCGCCACAAATTGTTCGTGACTCCCAAAGAGCCAAAGTCTCCTTATGTGCCCAATCCCAGGCGCATCCTACCAAATTATTCTCCACCAAATCCGAGATCTTCGAGCCATGGGCCTACGACACGTGTCCTTTGACTCGTTTCACCCAAGATCTCAGCAATAGAAAGATTCTCCCTCTTGCTACGTGCCAGCCCACAACAGCAGCATAAAGAATTCAACTCCTCAATCAGGGCACATCGTCCATGCGCCTCCATCAGTAATCACCATGTGGCGTCCCCGCGTCCAGGCGCATCCTACATATGCACGCATGAGCAGCCAGCCTGCAGACTATAAATAGAGGGATCATTTCCTTCTTACACACACACAGAGACGAACATACATATACCGACAGAGACGTCGTACAACCACCGAGGCAGATACAGACACTCAATGTCTTCTTCCTCTCCGCAAGCTCCAGCACCCAGAGCAACCCAGATCTTCAGAGAACCGAGAACCGTCGTCAGATCGTCAATAGAGTCAACGCATTACCACTCGCTCCATCGGCACAAGGGACCCAGATAAACAAAAGTATACTCCTAGGACTACGTCTAAGTCCTATATTGTAACACTGTTCTATTTGTATTGAAATTTCCATCAAAAGATTTTAATGGCAAACAAGCTGGCGACTCTGCTGGGGACCTCTTTCTCCTCCACCGAGAAAGCTGTGTCGCTATCCGACGACGTGAAGGTGGGCTCCTCCCACAAGATGCTGGTCGTACGCCTCAATCAACAGGCGTATGAGGATTTCATCTCTGAAGGCAGTGCGAGCCCTTCGAAGCGGCTGCCGAAGCCGAAGAAGACTCGCCAAATCTGGGTGCGCAAGGTCGACGCCTCTGGCACCACCACCGAAGGGGATGCGCCGATCCAGTCTTCCCTTCCTGCTGACGTCCTCAGCAACCAAGATGCGCCCACCGGTGCAGCGCATCTCTCGGAGAAACGTGCGGCGGACCACATTCCCCAGCCATCTCCCTCTTAGGCGAGGAAGATACATCGACGGAGCAGGGGCGCAGCTATTGCCCCATGCATCACCTCCGACGCGCTACGGAAGGTCTCTGTCTTCGACAGACTCACTCGCTGTAGTGGCGAGGAGAATTTGGATTCTGAGTACTATGCGCCCCAGCGGCCTGGTACGAAGAAGTCCAAGACAGCACGGGCCATGCGTCCCAAACGTGCTATGCCAGCAGCAAGCCAGAAGCATGCGCTCACAATCATGCGTGCTGCTGATGGTAAACTGTATAAGGTCGACTCAGGTGCTTCTGTGCCAGAAACGAGCCGACCTTCAAAGTCCTTGTCTCACTTGGGCGCATCTGTTGCGTTCGCAACCAAGTCGAGCAAGGCAAACCCAGTGGTCTTGAACTCCCGCGCCTCCTCTGGTTGTGTGTCTGAGGTCCGTTCAAGTCACTTCAAATGTTGTTCCCCCACTACTGATCTGAGCACCTGTTTGGTGTTGGATCAGGGGGCGCAGCATTCACTTGACCACCCCGACACTTGGCCTTGCCATACGCCTGAAGGGGGTACGAAGGTGGCACTCTCCTCCAACGATCTGTGTAACATGACCACTCACAAGCGCCGATCAGGAGAGTCGACAGACGAGCACGATGTGTCCCTCACAGGGCACACTTGTGCTGTAGTCACCACCAACTGTTGTTGCAAGGCAGCAGTCCCACCAAGACAGTCGGTGTTCCAGCGGCTGCAATCATCGACACCCCTCCGACGTCGCCTCGGAAAGGTGTCAACAAAAGAAGAGCCAAAGGTTGCTTCATGCAATATAATCTCCAACTCCTCATCAGTCCGAAAGACGACTGGCAATTCCTCGTCCAAGAGCCAGCCGAGGAAAACCAAGACAACCGTCTCGTCCTCCGGAGTGTTCGAAGGCACTCGGGGGAGGAAGAAGATCTTGGAGGAAGCTGGGGGTAGTCAAGCCCTTGTTGATCCTCCTTCCGAAAATGAGGGTGTCCTCCAAAGCACAGCTGGGGTGGATCTTCATCCGTAGGGCAAAGTCAGCCTCCCCGACATAGCTGGGGGTCGTCTAGCCCCTGTGGAACTGCATCTCGAAGATGAAGAAGTCCTTCAAGACATGACTGGGGGTAATCAGGCCCTTACGGATACTTCTCCCGAAGGCGAAGGCGTCCTCCAAAACTTAGCTTGGGGTAGTCTAGCCCCTGCGGATCCGAGTCTCGAAGACGAAGAAGTCTTCAGAAACATAGCTGGGGGTAGCCAAGACGAAGCTCCGGGAACAACAACTCCTCTACAGGAGAGTGAGGCTGAAAGCGAAGCCTCAACTGAGCCATCCGACTCCAGCTGTGTCATGACAGTCTACATGGCTGGAGGTGATACCGAGTCTGATGCGCCGCCACCAGACCTCGTCCAGCGCATGGATACCCTAGAGGGAGGACTCAAAACCCTCTCTGCCTCTATGCATACACTGACTCAAGCAGTATTTGAGATATGGTCAGCTTTGGCCAGGACACCTTCTACCGGTCCCGACCCAGGGGCCAATGGAGAGTCAAGTGTACCCCCTCAACGGGTATCCTTGGATACAGATCGTCGCGAAGCCCCTCGGACGTCGGAGCCCTCAAATGCTCAACTCCAGGTGGTACCACCTTCCCCGACTTCCAGCTCTATGGAAGACGTGGTCGAGATGATCAGGGACCTGCACGAACGCTTTGAGTCCAAGAATAGACAAGAAGAGTGCCAAAAGATGGGCATCCCCCAACCTTATCCCCTCGAATAGAATAAAGTGGTTTATCCTTCCAAATATAAACCACAAACATTAACGCCATACGACGAAAAGGACTCTCCATATCGCTATTTGACGTACTTCCAGTCCCAAACGGGATATCTTCCGAAGGAGGACGCGCTACTCACCAGCATATTTGTCGGCGCACTGAAAGGAGTGGCGTACGACTGGTACTGCAGCCTCTCCGACAATTCCATATCTTCCTTCGACAATTTGACGTACCTTTTCCTCGACCGTTTCTACGACGGCGGGAAGGACATGACAATGGCGTCTCTCATAGAGATACGCCAGAAGGAGAAGGAAACAGTTCGAGTATTCATCGAACGCTTCCGACAGGCCTGTTTCAGACTGCCCCCGGGCATGCCAGAACATGCACTCCTCTCCTCCTGTAGCATGAATATGCTGCCCAAAGTCAAACTCTGGCTCAATTCTGCTCCTCCTCCCGACTGGAGTTCCTTGATCATCGAAGCTGAAGCAGCAGAAAAGAAGGCGTCCAACGCTCGCCTTCTGGGAGTTAGTTTCTCTGCCTTTGAGGACAAGGGGAAGCGGCCTGCGGCCAACAACCCCGGACGAGAGATGAAGGGGAAACATGCATTGACTGTCAATGCCTCAAAAGGTGCATCAGCACCCACTCAGAAGCCTCCACTTGGACCAAGGCCAAAGGAGGTGTACTCTTTTAACGATGAAGACACCCTGCAACTCTTCGAGATACTGAAGCAGGGTGACAAGATCAAGTTGCCGGACCCGAAGCGTCCGGACGAGGTTAGGAAAGTGGACAATCCGAGGTACTGTCACTACCATCGGTTTGTCGGACATCTAACCAAGGACTGCTACGTCCTCAAAAACTACATCCAGCGCATGATCAATGCGGATGTTATCTCCGTCGACTACGAGGAAAAGACGGTTTCGGCCAACGTGGTGTCACTCCAGTTCGGTACCTTGCCGCCAACTACAACACAAGATGGTGTCGTCCCCATCCCTAAGGCGACAATGGAGGTGGTTAACTTACCACCTACTCGTGACAACGTGAGTGGACTCATCCCACTCACCACATCTCAGGGAGAGATCTTATGGGTTCACCCTGATCTTGTTTTCGAGGTTACTCTACCGGAGGTACGCTCTGCCTCCAGAACCAAAGGCAGGAAGATCAAGTCTTGTCGTATGGTCTCTTCCTCTGCGGAAGAGGTACTTCCTGTACAGACGCGTTCACAATAGAATGCCCAACCCGACGAAGCTGCCGTCGAGGTGGTGCCTCCTTGCACCATCCCTGCTACCGAAGAAGGGGATCCGTCCAAGCCTCCAGCAGCTAATAAGCAGAAGAATGTAGAGGCTCGTTTCGACAGGCCTCTGCGAAAGGAGAATGCTTCGGGGCTAGCCAAGCCCCACAACTTCGATATACTGGCACAACTGGCCAGTACTCCTGCCCGCCTTTCTTTGTTTGAGCTCCTTCGTCTTTCCAAAGACACTCGCGAAGCTCTCTGTGAAGCCCTGAAGGATGCTGAGTCCTTCATTAGTCAGGTCAAGCAGCATGAAGATCTCCCAACTACATGTACGTACTGTCATTGTACGGATGAGGTTATCCCCAATATAACCTTCACCCAACAAGACATGCTCCTCAAGCACAACCGACACAACAGGCCGCTGTATTATACAGGTTATATCGGTTCTGTCAAGGTAAAGCGGATTCAGATCGATCCGGGGTCTTCCCTCAGCATCATCCTGAAGACGCTGCTCTCAACACTGGGGATCCCAATGTACCAACTGGCGCCATCCAACACAACAATCAGTGGCTTCAATGCTAGCAAAAGCGAGCCATTGGGCAAGATACGACTAAAGTGCCATATCGGTAACCTCAGAACTGAGGTGACTTGTTATGTCGTGGACGCCGACGTCAACTACAACCTCCTGTTGGGTCGTCCATGGCTGCATGAGTACATGGTGGTACCATCCACACTCCACCAATGTATGAAGTACGTGTCCACCAATGATGTCATCCGGATGGAGTTCGCGGACATTGACCCTTTCAAAGGGGTTGAAGCCTACTTCACTGATTCCTCCTTGTACAAGTCACCTGACGAGGAGGAAGCCAATGATGCTGACGATGAAGCAGAAACGGCAGCAAAGCCGGACATAGAGCCGGAGATGACTCCCAACGCTCCTTTGAAGATCCGACTCAAAGGCAAACCGCCTCAGAAGTTGCCTTCCATGAACATCAAGCTACCCGGAAAAGCACCAACTGCTTCTGAAGCTC
Source organism: Iris pallida (assembly GCA_029216955.1). Classification (NCBI taxonomy): domain Eukaryota; kingdom Viridiplantae; phylum Streptophyta; class Magnoliopsida; order Asparagales; family Iridaceae; genus Iris; species Iris pallida. The sequence goes on from JANAVB010014796.1 coordinate 43,865,571, forward strand.
CCTTGAAGATACGACTCAAGGGAAAGCCGCCTCAAACATCGGCTTCCCTCGTGGCAAAACTATAGGGGAAGGCACCCATCACCGAAGGCGCAGTTGAGGCACCTCTGAAGGTGCGTCTTAAGGGCAAGCCGCCGCAACCATCTTCCAAGCTGCCGGAGAAGGCCTATATAGCCCTCTCGGACCCCAGGATTAAAGCTGTGGTGGACTCTCCCGATCCAATCCCGGTACTCACAGATGAAGAGCTAGGGGAATATATCTCTGCTGATGTAGATGCACCCTCTCTGGACAATGTAATCCCGTAGGATAAAATCTCGTGTTTCATCAATAATAGAGTATCTTTTAATTATTCTAGTCTTCCACATTGGAATGCCATGTATACATTAGATAATGCTCTACGGTCGTTGCAAACACAAATAACGACCGCCCATCATGTAAATCGAGTAGTCCCGTCCTAAGGGGTCTGTTTTGTAGTCCCACCGCGGAGTCGAGGCGAAGAATCCATCATCTTCGACAAAGTTGAGCATCTTCAAGACCTCCCGCCACTCGAGCCAGAACCAGATACCGGCAGAATACAAGTCTATCGGTATACGGACAAGACAAAGTACCTCATCCAAAAGATGGGTTACGACCTAAAAAGCAACAAAGGCCTGAACTACGACAAGGGTCAACGTCTTTCTCTTCGACTTCCAACACCTAAAGGAAAGCCGCAGGACTACTATAATCGAACTCGACGGGGGGTGGTCTATGTCACGCCACCGTCAACTCCAGAGAGTTCGGAGGCAGAAGAAGCAGAACATTCTCACTCATCCGAAGCATCAACCTGGGATTCCGATACCAGTATCGGCTCGGTCTTCAAGAGAGTGCTATCAGCCAATATGACATCTGCACAACTTCAAGAAGATGTAGACGAAAACCAAATGCCAGGATTCTTCGAAGAAGAACCATGGGCTCAACGCCTGGGAGAACAGTGGGAGTCTCGTTTTGAATTACGTAAACCCCCTACCGAAGACGAAGTCGAGCAGATCGACCTTGGGGATGGATCTTCTTCCAAACCCATCTTCATCAGCAAAAGCCTAGAAGGAGAAGATCGAGAATCTTTAATCCAGCTGGCTAAAGAGTACATCGATGTCTTCACTTGGAGCTACGAAAATATGCCGGGACTTGATCCCCAGATCGCGATGCATAGGCTTAACATCTTACCTGATGCCAAGCCTATCAAACAACAACAGCGACGCTTTCGTCCTGACATCATGAACGCCATCGATCAGGAGGTAGACAAACACTTGACCAGCGGCTTCATCCGTGAAGAATAACACCCGGATTGGGTGGTCAACGTTGTCCCTGTCACCAAGAAGAATGGAAAGATACGAGTCTGCATCGACTTCAGGAATCTCAACTCCGCTTACCCGAAGGACGAATTCCTGCTTCCAATCACCGACGTGATGATCGACAACACATGTGGCTTCGAACGCATGTCTTTCATGGACGGGTATTCGGGCTATAACCAGATCAAGATGTTCCCCGATGACGCAAAACATACGTCATTCAGGACTCCAAAGGGCGTTTTCTGCTACATAGTGATGTCCTTCGGCTTGAAGAACGCTGGTGCCACATACCAACGAGCTATGAGCACCATTTTTCGTCAGCATCTTTGCAAGACAGTCGAATGCTATGTTGATGACATCGCAGTCAAGAGCCGTCTCAAAGGAGATCACCTACATGACCTGAAGACAGTCTTCGATCTCATACGGGCGCATCAACTCAAGATGAACCCCGCTAAATCCTTCTTAGGGGTTTCTAGCAGAAAGTTCTTGGGCTTCATTATCACGGCGAAAGGCATTCATGTCGACCCCGAGAAGACCAAAGCCATCCTTGACATGGACCCTCCGAAGAACCTCCGAGAACTTCGAGGCCTGCAGGGGCGTCTGGCATACATCCGGAGGTTTATAGCAAACCTTTCCGAAAAATGTCAACCCTTCACCCAGCTCGTGAAAAAGGGAGTCTCTTACGTCTGGACAGAAGAATGCCAAAAAGCTTTTGATGACATCAAGGCTTACTTGACGAGCCCGCCAGTCCTGGTGGCAGGCACCCATCGTCGGCAAACCATTTCTTCTCTACGTCCGTGCCATGGATCATTCCTTCAGCGCTCTGCTGGCTCAGAATAGTGATACAGGCTATGAGCAAGCTATCTACTACCTCAGTAGAACACTGATCGGGGCCGAACACCGGTACAACCCCGTTGAAAAGGAGTGCTTGGCGTTGGTATTTGCCATCCAGAAGACTCGCCATTATGTCTCGGGCCAGACGATTCATGTCATCTCCCGAGTCAATCCACTCAGAGTCCTCATGACAAAGCCAGGATCATTAAATTCCCGGCTAGCTACGTGGGCGATCCTGCTAACACCGTATATGGTGTTCGTTCCACAAAAAGTTGTCAAAGGTCAGGCTCTGGCCGACTTTTTAGCTGCACACCCCATCCCGGAGTCCTCCAGACTCTATGAAGACATCCCGAATGAGGTCCAAGAATCTAACGTCACCGAAGAAAGCTCCGTCTGGCGGATATTTTTCGATGGCGCTTCAAGAACATGCCCCAAAGGCCAAATCATCGCAGGAGTGGGGGTAGTCTTAGTCTCCCCCGATCAGCTGGTCATCCAGCGTGCCTACTCCCTTTCGAAGCCGTGCTCCAACAATGTTGTCGAGTACAACGCTCTCATCATGGGACTCCAGCTGGCGCGATAGCTGGGGGTGGATCATCTAGAAGCCTATGGCGACTCAAAACTCGTCGTAAACCAGATCAGAGGGCAATACGAGGTTCGCCATAAAGACCTGATCCCTAACCATGAAGTTGCATTGAACATCATTTCAACCTTCGCCGAGTTCTTAATCGAACATGTACCTCGTTTATAAAATCTGGAGGCTGACGCTCTGGCTGGCCTCGCAGCCTCGTTAGCAGCACCCCTCGGGACTTAACACTACGTCACGGTAGTTGGTCGAGACTTGGTCTGTCCTAAAAACAACCTGTGCTCACAAGTGGACCATACCATGTCAACAAGTACTGGTGTTAATGTCCGAGACTGGAGATTCCCGTTCATCGACTTTGCTGTTTACAGAATTCTCCCAGAAGACCCGAAAGAAGCCGTCTCAGTCAGGAGGCGCTCCCTTTGATTCTACTACGATACAGCTACTAAAATGCTGTACCGACGCTCCTACGATGGGCTTCTCCTGCGATGTCTGTCCAACGAAGAAGCAGCTGAAGCCCTTCGAGAAGCTCACGATGGGACCTACGGAGCCCATCAACCTGGCCCTAAGTTACATGATCGACTGCGATGTATGGGCTACTACTGGCCAACCATGGCCGTTGACGCTGTCGACTATGCTAAAAAGTGCCATGCGTGCCAGCTTCACGCAGACTTCATCCATACACCGTCAGAACCACTACATCCTACAATCGCCTCTTGGCCCTTCGAAGCTTGGGGCATGGACATTGTAGGACCGATCACCCCTCCTTCATCGAGAGGACACCGTTTCATCCTAGCCATCACCGACTACTTCTCCAAATGGGCAGAAGCAGTTCTACTGGCGGAAGTGAAGAGCTCTAGGGTGATCAGCTTCATCAAGCACCATGTCATCTACTGTTTCGGGATACCCCAGAAGATTATCCACGATAACGGTCCTCAGTTCATCAGCCATGTTTTCAGCAGATTCTGTGACAAGAATCGTATTCAAAACGTGGCCTCAACCGCCTACAATCTGACAGTAAACGGATTGGCCGAGGCGTTCAACAAGACTATCGTCAGGCTACTCAAAAAGTCGTCTCATCCAATAAATGCGACTGGGACAAAAAGCTCTGCAAATGCCTTTGGGCCTACCGTACAACGGTACGGACCCCGACAGGAAACACACCATTCTTCCTGGTCTACGGGAGCGAAGCGGTACTACCTCTCGAGATCCAGATACCCTCACTCCGCGTAACAATCACAAACCAACTCACAGAAGAGGATAATCAACGTCGTCGTCTGCGAGAACTAGAGGCACTTGACGAAAAGCGTCTCCTAGCTCAACAACGCATTGAACTCTACCAAGCCCGTATATCACAGGCTTTCAACAAGAAGGTCAAGCAAAGGACTTCCCAAGTAGGCGACCTGGTTCTGGCAGTCAGGAGGCCGATGGTGTTGACTCACAAGACATCAGGAAAGTTCGAGCCCAAGTGGGAAGAACCTTTCATCATAGAGACGGTATACTCAAACGGTGCTTAGCGCCTCGCTAAACCCAATAGGGACTTGTTCATGATATCCATCAACGGCAAGTTCCTAAAGAAGTACTATTATTGACATCTTTCAGACATGTACTTCCACAAAATCAGATGCTTCTGGAACCCAGCTGTTCTGTGGCATCCTCCAGTAGAAGGACAACCACGTCCACATCACCTCTGAGTTGTCCGCCTACGCCCTACAAAGCGGAATCTTACACTCCGTAAGACTATGCTATCCATCATGTTTACCACGTCCATATTACCTCTGAGTAAATATCCCGTACAGACAACCCCTACGTTGTCGTACATTCATCGCAGAACTTCCACGTCCACATTACCTCTGAGTAGTTCCGCGTATCCCCCAGAGTCATTCCTACCACGTCCATAACACCTCTGAGTAGGAAGATTCCATCATTTGAATCCCATATTTGCCACGTCCACATCACCTCTGAGCAAACATGTTGGTTTTCTCAAACTTATTATCTGTACCTAAAAACCAAGGTGCGCAAAAGATAATAGGTCCACACAAATTATCAAGTTCATGACAACAAAAAAATGAACACATCATAAAATTTTTTGTATTTCTTTATTCTAAAAAAAAGAGTAAAGGATTACACCCTCCCCAGCAAGAGTTGCAAATACACAAAAAGAAGAGACTACAATCCCTAAACATCCTCAGGGTTGGCTGAAAGCTCTTCAATCCGGCGCCTCAAGTCTGTCGCTCGAGTCTCCACAGTCGTCAGGACCCGACGTTCAGCTTCTTGACGCATCGCCTCTATGGCCTCAGGAGAAGTGTCATCCTCATGCTTCTCATCCAGCTGCTGCCGCTGCTGAGCCAGAGTAAGAGCCCGGAGGGTGAAAGCTACTTTCTTCTTCTTAAATGCTACATGTTCAGCCTGGGCACGCTCAGCATCTAATAGGAGTCGGGCCCACTGGTCCTCAAGGTGGCGAATCTGGGCATCAACCTCCGTGATACTAACGTCCAACGCAGTTCGCAACTCCACCTTCTTCTACGTAGACTGAGACAACCGCTCCACTGCAGCTTCAGTCTCAGCCACTTCACGTTCCCAGACACCCACGGTGGCCTGATAAGAGGACTCAATCTCAGCAATCAGCTTCTCCTTTTCCGCGTCTATCAGGGCGGAAAGATCATTCCGCTGGATACGCTGAAACTCGAAAAGCAGCTGATCCAGCTCAGTCACCGAGGCCTCCAGAATCTCGGCCATATGATCATGGCCCTGGTGGATACGTATCAGGTTGATGTGTGGAAGCGCCATGGATTTTGCCATCGCGAAACTCCTATTGGTATTCATCACTGTCGACACACCCTTCTGCAGCATCTTGTACACTGCCTCAACGATGAATTTTACGTACTCATCCACATCCACCAATACTTGTGGTATCATGACAGGAGTTGGAGGAGCTACCCTGGATGGCGGACCTGAAGAAGACCCGCCGATCTCAATCTGCGAGGTTTGAACATCGACCTCAGCAGACTCTCCCGTACCAGGAACTTGAATTCTGCTACCAGCGCCAGATGCCAAGAGTGCAGAAGGAGTTGGGTGGGGCGTCGATATCGTCCCCCAAGTCGAAGAAGCAACAGAGGGCTCTTGCATCAGCAAGCCCTTGCCCTTTCCCGGCTCAAAGGGACTATCAGCATCCGAAGCTGCCTCCTCCACCACCGAGGCGCGATCTATAACCAGCGCGGAGCCTTCCTCTGGCAAGCTAACTGGATCAGCTCCCATTTCCTGGTGGGGCGCGTCTTTTGGGGTCGGGCTCGGCAGACGAGTCTCCCCCTCATCATCGAATCCCTCCACGGGGACCAAATCTGTCACCACCTCCCGGTCGGCAGCCACCTCAGCTTCCATTGTTGAGCCTGGGGTAGGGCTCGGCAACGCTACAGTCGACCTCCCCGCATCATGACAAGGAGGGGAATCAACCCTCTTATCTGTTGCAATCACGTCTGTTGCCCCCACAACAGACTCACGCATCTCTGGAGGAACGTCTTCCGAAGACGACGAACTCTACTCCACCTCTTCATCTGGAAGCCCCGTGTCTGCTGGACCCTCAACGTCCAAGGACCCCATGGCAGCTTGTACCATCCCGAAAGTTGCTGCAACCTCAGTGTCTCTTCCGGCAAAGTCCGGAGATACTAAAATCTCCGCAGGAATAACATCTTCAGGATTCTTCTCCATTGGAGACATTACCATCGGAGGAATTCGCTCATCAGAGGAGCTTGCCACCTCCTTCGATTTACTGACACCCGGTTTCGAAACACGGGTTTTCTTCTTCAACAATCCCTACAAGAAGAAAAGCACAGGTCACCAAAATGACAAGATGAGCCAGATTACGGAGACTCTTTACCTCAACAGGGACTGATTCTAGTGACGTAGCCTTTGGAGTCGTCACTTTCCTCGACCTTTTTGGTACAAACGAACCGGCCTCTACGTCAGCTCGTCTCTTCCCAACAGGGGGATCTCTCACTGATGCTACAGTAGCAGCCCGATATCCCGCCAATTCTGGTGGACGATATGACCGAGCCGCCACCAACATATTTGTCGTAGCCTCTAGCTGAGTTCCAATGATGAAACTGGTCTCCCTATCATAACCAGGAGACACAGTATTAATGGTGCAATATAGCTTAACGGCCGAATACAGGATTTGTGGCCGAGGGTTGCGAACTGGCGTAGTAAAATGAACACCAGTGCACCCGACATTATAATATTGCCAGCCCCGGGCTCCGTCCAGCAAACTCCCGACAAACCCCAAACTGTTACTGGGGTTCCGTAACATTAACTGGGTGTAGCCGAAATGGCGAGCAAACCGGCTTGGCAGATATGGCTCCAGATAACACCTATTCTGGTTACGGTAGACCAAGTGGGAAGGCCGAATACTTTACAACCAACGAAAACCCCATTTCGGCAGAGTAATCGCATCTTCATCAGAGTCGTCTAAATCTTGGTCGGCCTCAAAATCTTTGAAGATGGGACCGACCTTGACAATCTTCCACCCCTGAAGATAGGACAAAACTCTCCTGCAGACGGGGACACCAGTGTGCAACCACTTCCTCTTGTAGAAGCGGCGGATAAAGGCGTCACCTTCAACGTGATCCTCCTCCGGGCCTGGACTCATCACGTTCGGATGATATAGAATCAACCATCCCATCAGATAATGGAATGGTAGTTCGGCCCGGGGAAAGTTGTCATTTCTACCTCTCTCATGGATCACGTCCTCAGCAAAGGTCCTCAAACCCCGCAACAGGTTACACACCATCACGGGGAGAAGAGCCAAAGGACGACCAAAGGCCAATTTTACTGCTGGCAAAATGAGGTTCCGGTGTACCCTCTCCACGAAACCCGATCCGCCCGCGAACACACAATCCCGGAGCCATATCATCAAATAAGCAGCCAATACTGCCTTAGATGACATCCGGTGTGTACAGTGCCAGAAACAGCTATACGCGTTGTCACCACTCTCATTCGAACGGGAGCCCTCTCGTCCAATCGGCTCATTTCAGAAGTCACTTCCGCAGGTTTCAGCCCTTGCGGAGTCATAAACCGGATCTTCGAAGAATCCGCCAAGTCCTGCTTGAAGACGTAATCCCTCCAAGCAGTCACGTAAGGTTGAGACTTGCCTTTGTCCCTCCGTTGTATCAGATAATGATGGCTCGCTACCTCTTTGAAAACAGCCATCATCTCCGGGTCCTTCTTTTTCAAGACAAGGATCTCTTCGTTTGACGGGAAATACTCCTCGTACGGTTCCGAGCACCAGGGAAGCCTGGATACCTCATACATTTCATGGAGAGCCAATCCCAACTATCCCACTGGAGTAAAGAAAGTGCCGGTCTGGGCATTGAACATCTCCAAGAGCGCAAGAAACATATGCTTATTGAGATCCACGCCAGCCTGTGTGGCACGGATAGCGGCCGTCAGCCCAATTTCTTTAAGCTCAGCCTTGAACTTCGACAACACCCAAAGGGTCAACTCGTCCCACTTCGGCATGTGGTGACACCAACCTTCAACCCTAAAGCTACCTTTCGGATACATGACCCTCGATGTTAGCATCCGATTTGCAAAGGTCGAAGCACTGAAGGCAAAGGTGTCATTAGGGACCTCGCTGTAAAGGCTCCTAGGACGCAAAGTTCGGCAACTAAACGAGGGTCCGGCCAGCGAAGTGGCCAAGGTATCCCTTTGATTTGAAGTAGCGTCAATGGAAAGAGTACCTCCCAATGCCCCTCCTTGAGAAGGAGTAAGTTCCCAGGGCATCCTTCTCTTGGAAGCTAAACGGTAGAAGGCCGTCAGCGGCAACTGGCGTTCAAGTTGTCGCATATACAGAACCGTGCCCTTTGCAGAGAAGAACCAGTCTTCTTTGATCTTCAGTATCTTTGCCTCGGAGGAGATCAGTCGGTCACCGAACAGAAAGGCAGGTTTTAAGAAAGTCACATCCTCGGATTCAGCAGACTTCAGTTTACCGCTCTCCATCATACTCTGGAGGAAAATCGGCGACTGATTCTGGATCTGCAGCATTCTCTCAGGAGGTTGATTCTGTAGGATAGCATCATTCGCAGGGTTGATAACCTCCTCGTCAAAATCAACTCCCATTTGACAAAGAGAAGCATCCAGGAGAACTTTATTCAGTAATGGGATAGTCATCAACACTGACACAACAAAAATAAAAGTCATGGAAGAGGCTTTAAGAAGACAAAGTGTATCAAGTAGCCTGGCGTATCATCAGGGTTTTTCGGCGCATCATCAGGGTGTAAATCCATGCACGTCAGCAGTGGAGCTTCGGCGCATCATCAGGGTGTAAACCCATGCGCGTCAGCAGTAGAGCTTCGACGCATCATCAGGGTATAAACCCATGTGCGTCAGCAGTGAAGCTTCGGCGCATCATCAGGGTGTAAACCCATGCGCGTTAGCGGTTAAACCTCGGCACATAATCAGGGCCTAAACCCATGCGCTTCGACAACAAAGAGTTAGAGCACACCAACTCAGCCGTATGAGCCAAAACGCGTCTGAGTTAAAAAGAAAATAATAATGGAAAAGACGACACCTACCCGTCACCGCAGGCCGAACGTCAGCCGAAGTCACAATGGTGACAGGAGCGTCTTCCTCGGCAAACTCTGCAGGCTCCTTTTCCTTGCCAGCACCGCCACGAGGAGTCTTGGGAGCCATTCCTTGAAAGAAGAAAGTTAGAGTTTTTCGAAGAAGAACTCTAAAAGACAAAAGCAAAGAGAGGAATCAGGCTAGAACTCTCTCTCTCTCTTCTCCTCACGCCTATTTATAGGCTCAGTCGCACGCGTGAACCGATGAAGTGTGACCTCAGCCGCCGCTTCGGGTTTTGTGAAGAGATAACTGCAGATAAAACCAAAAAGATCATCATTAATCTTCTTGGTTATCGAGGCGTTATCATTTACATTAACTAAGAGGAGCATGCGCACCGTCACTGATGCGCGGAGTATCCATGCGCCCGAACAGACATGCGCCCCAACCACCATGCTTCTTATTCAAAGTATTCCAAAACTTGACAAAAAAAAAGTTTTGAAAACTTTGAAGGGGGTCTTGTAGAAGCATGGAATTTCACGATCAGAAATCTTATGCGCCAAACACTACATGTGCCAGGAAGTTCAGACAAAGTACTTTGACACGGCAAAACAAGAATATAGACATTAAAAGAAGATTTTTATTTCATATAAAAGTCTATTACATGTCTTAAAAAGGGCTGTACAAAGCAGAACTTCTACAAAAAAAAGACTCTAAGTCTACAGCCAGGCGCAGCATCATCATGCGCTCTCGAACAGACGTATCTCACCATGCGCTCTCAGTCAGGCGCATCCCACCATGCGCTTCCAGCCGAGCGCATCCCTTTATCAGCTCAGTTATGTGCATCCTCAGTTATGTGCATCCCTTCAGCAGCTCAGTTTTGTGCCACCCTTCCAGCCAGGCTCACCGCCGTCTAAATGCTTTGACTAATGAAGCATTTATTGAGCAGAACGAGGGTGGCAATCAACCCTCTAGCTGGAGGAAGAGCTCCCCAAACCGAGGAAGAGAAGAGCACCGTAAGTCAACCTGTGGCCAGGGGAGGCTTCAAAAGAGCCTCCAAAGACCAAGGAAGACCGCAATCGAAACCGCGGCTAAAGGAGCAGCTTTCAACACAACCAGAATGGGCAACACCCACTCTGACAGAAGAAAGAGCCCCCAAAGCCGCAGCACCGCAATTTTGATCTGCGGCTCTTTCCACATAACGGAGACGAGGCTCGAGCATCCCGATCTTTGGATGCAACAGGCACCTTCCGCCTGCCTCAGAAGCCCTCGACTCCGACTTTCGGATGTAACAGTCACCTTCAAGTGCATCAATGAAGACATTGCGTCACATCTTTACCCTCAGGAGCATCTCGTCAACAGAATGTGCTCGAGTAAACAAGTTTATTTCGGGAGGACGTAAGAGAACGAGAAGCAAACTCTCTCCATGCCACTATTTATAGGCCGAGCAAATCAAACACATGCACCAAGTTGCTGGCTCTCCGAATCCCGTACAATGAATTTGTATTAAATGGATGAACCTGACGCTTCGAATTCAATTTAAAGCCCTCGAAGAACGTAACAGTCGTACCAAAAGACGTGTCAAGCGGAGCGGATGCGCCGGCCAGACCGTGCATCACACAGACGCACCCCTCAGCACCAAGCGCTTCACAAGCATGCGCCTCCATGCGACCCCATGCGCCTAGTAGAACGCCGATCGATGTGCCCACTCGACAATCCATCACCTGTCAAAGAACATTAAATACTGAAGTCTGACAGAGTTGGCAACACGTCCCCCGAAGACTGCAGTTGACAGCTTTTTTAGAAAACGAAGCGTCGTCGATGTCAGCATCATGATTACTTCCCTCCGACGGTTACAAGCCACGTGGCCGCCCAAACCATCTCGCATGCGCCTCCGCAGCCATGCGCCCAAAGCTCTGCATGCGCCTCAAAAGCCATGCGCCTTAGACTTTTCTCTGATCCCTAAAGACAGAAGTAAAGTCACTACTGAAGCTCTGCATGCGCCTCAAAAGCCATACGCCTTAGACTTTTCTCTGATCCGTAAAGACAGAAGTAAAGTCACTACTGAAGCTCTGCATGCGTCTTAAAAGCCATACGTCTCAGACTTTTCTCTGATCCCTAAAGACAGAAGTAAAGTCACTACTGAAGCCTCACATGCGCCTCAAAAGCCATGTGCCACAAATTGTTCGTGACTCCCAAAGAGCCAAAGTCTCCTTATGCGCCCAATCCCAGGCACATCCTACCAGATCATTCTCCACTAAATTCGAGATCTTCGAGCCATGGGCCTACGACACGTGTCCTTTGACTCGATTCACCCAAGATCTCAGCAACAGAAAGATTCTCCCTCCTGCTATGTGCCAGCCCACAACAGCAGTATGAAGAATTCAACTCCTCAATCAGGGCACATCGTCCATGTGCCTCCATCAGTAATCACCACGTGGCGTCCCCGTATCCAGGCACATCCTACATATGCACGCATGAGCAGCCAGCCTGCAGACTATAAACATAGGGATCATTTCCTTCTTACACACACACACAGAGACAAACATACATATAACGACAGAGACATCGCACAACCACCGAGGCAGATACAGACACTAAACATCTTCTTCCTCTCCGCAAGCTCCAGTACCCAGAGTAACCCAGATCTTCAGAGAACCGAGAACCGTCGTCAGATCGTCAACGGAGTCAACGCATTACCACTCGCTCCATCGGCACAAGGGACCCAGGTAAACAAAAGTGTACTCCTAGGACTACGTCTAAGTCCTATATTGTAATACTGTTCTGTTTATATTGAAATTTCCATCAAAAGATTTTAATGGCAAACAACATCCAACATTCTGATTCCTACAAAATCATCATATGATAACCAATTACGTTATTTTTGAACTAGATAATTTACGTTATTTCCTCAACATGTCTCAGGCAAAATGATATAAAGATTCAAGGGTTTCAAGGTATAGCTGACAGAATTAGATACAAGATAGAGAATTGATGTAATCATGACAGTTATATAAGACAAGGAATGATGGTAATAAAATATTGGCAGGAAGAGAATGATAATAGAATCTGTTCTGCTTTTCTGTTTAAAAGAGGGAACCATTATGAAACCAGAACTATAATATCAAATCCAAAATAAGGTCTTAGCAAAAATATTATTGATTCATTGTATTATGAAGAAATTCATAGCAAAGTTACACAAAGGTTTATAATAACAGCTAAAGCTACTCCTACTTCTACTTCTAAGTTAAATAATGAGAAGCAAAACAAAAACAACCAATAATTCTTTTTTCTGAAAGACTGAACAAAAGTAGAGAAAACATGTTCAAAAGTTTTCAAGATACAATCTGATAATCATATGCGTCTATCCAAAATCATGTTATTCAGGGTCTTCGTCATGCTAGTGAGCAAGGCTACGATAATCACAGAGTCCTCGACTAAGGTACATACCTCTAGAATCATGGTATTTAAAATTTTCACATTGTCGCATGCGACGGAGAAAACCTTAAATTCCCACACCCGAGAAATACGTCCAAAATCTGACTATATGTTCTCACTATGCCAGCTAACACGACTATCGAAGATTCTAGATCCCATAACTGAGGTGACCTAGCCCATATGATTTTCTTAGAAGAAAAACAAACATAACAAAGAGCAACATGACAAAATTAATCAATCAGCAAGGAACAGATGGAATCGGATTTCAAGGTAGTTATAAAAGACAATTACGGGAATGGAATAGAGAAGAACGAAACTTGCAGCAAGATCTCCAATGGTTTGTGCATCATCGACTGTCCTGACGATAGCTCGCCCCTGCTGGTTTCCCCTGGTCTACTGCTGATGCTGCATGAACCGCTGCTGCTGAGAGAAATTGGGAATGACGGGAAAAAGTCTCTGTACAGACAGAGGTGCACCTCCAATGTAGCAGAAGTGCCAACCTGAGTCGGCACAACAGGAGCTGCGGTCTCGAAGTGTAACACCTAGTTTTCCAGATGAGGGTAATTTTAAAATTTTATAATTATAATTATTAATTATTGATATTTATTTCACATTATGATTTTTTGTGATTTTTAATAATTTTTAAACTATTTAAAAACTGCTTTAAGTCATGACTTGTGATTTTGACGTACTGCTAGTGAAACCCTAGAGACTGCATGACCTAGAGCCTAACCATGTCATTAGGATGATTTAATTATTATTTTTAGCCTAGAGGTAATTTGGTCATTTTGACTTATTTGAATTATTTGATGATTTATTGAATTGGTGAATTCTAGTTTGACCTTGACTTGTTGAGACCTAATGAACTAGCCTAGAAGCTAACCCTAGCCATGGTGACCCTAGTCTAACTTAGGTTAACCTACTTTTAGTCATTAGAAACTAATTTTGGATTAGGAGGCTTAGTTTAAGTGAAATTAAGTCATGGCTTATGGTTTAAGTGAAATGACTTATGGCTTAATGATTGTTTGATCATGACTTAAGCCCATGGGCCATTTTAGTGAACCCTAACCCTAATTCCTTCCTTTATGACCAGCCATAGGGATCCCCACCCTATATAAACACTTATTCATTAGGACTTGCCTCCTTTATTTCATTCCAACACTTGGAGAAAGAAAGGTATTTGTTCCCCTTCCAAAAATCCCCATAAATCTATTTTAATTCCTTTTTAATCCTAGTTTCTTGCATTAGAGCCTAATTTACTCTTATTTTCTGATTGTGGAATTTAATCCCAGCTTTGGAAAATTTAGGAGCATTTGGCTAGCAAGGAAGAATCCCCCATTTGAAGCTTTTCCAAGCTTTTTGCACATATAGGTAAAATCCTTTAAATTGATTTAAATTTTGGTTTTCTTTTCATGTAGGGCTAGATCTAGGAGTCCCCTAGGTGTCCCTAAAATTTGGGTGAATTTTGTGTCCGTTTGGTGTCCATATCGGACACGTGTCGTAGTGTTGTGTAGGTGTTTGTTGAAATGCCTCAATGGATTGAATGTTAATTTTTTTTGAAACAAATTATATATTTGGATAGCTCTTTATATGTAGATTATGTTTGTATATGACTGAGCACATATTAGGTTGGTTTTCGTGTCCAAAATTGGACACGAACGCGTACGCGAGGACACCGTGCAGTGTCCTGCTGTTCGGACACTGTAGCGGACACGATACTGCACGTCTTGACACAAAATTTTGCACACACCTAGGACACATGACTGACAGCATGCACACCAAATTTGAGGCCAAACCATCGAGTGATTTGTGAGAAATCTCACTCGCACGGGTCGATGCCTGTCGTGCACGCGCGCAGAAAGTGCGTCTGATATGCATTGATTTCTTTGGATACGGCTTGATTGGACACAATGCAGACACTTAATTACGAAGCCCTACTATGGGCGAACCCATATGCACGAGCTCGACCCACCTCGAGCTTTGTGTCGAGCCCACGAAGGCTCGACACGCACGCACGAGGCCTGAGTACACTGGTTTTTTCTGATACTTAGATTTCTGCTTTTGGACATGTCGTATCCACTTTTGTGGACACAAAACGACCTGTGGAGTACCCTTACACCTACACGACTCTACCCTAACCTTTTTTTATGTATTTAAATGCGTTTTCGAATTCAGTTGAGAATTCCCAATTTTCTGATACCTTCTTTCAGAGTTTGAATGGTTGTGGTTAAATTTCGATTTCATTTGATAAATTTAAGGTTTAACACGTTAGTTAGGATGCTGTATACATGTTAGATTAATAGGGTTCATCTTTGTGAGTTGTGTTTGGTTTTGAGCATTGAATCCCCATTTTTCTTTCTTTCCAAGTTTACTGATTTTGATTACTGAGTTTTCAAATGTAGGTTTAACTGATGATTGATTTAATTCGTAATGTTGATTCACTAATCCATCCCTGGATTAACCTACCATGTATGGGTCTTATGTTTAAGATGAAAAATTGTTTCGAATTGCATATGGGGCTTTGAATGACATTGGACTGATATCTCACAAAATCTGATAATTCACAATGAAACACACATACTATTCACTGTTGATTCCTGAGAACACAGGAAACTGTCATTGACCCTATGGTTCAATACCCCCACTTATTCCCTGAAAATGACATATTAACACACACACACAAATCTGAGTTGACACTGGTTGTGTTCACTATTGAAATCTGAAATTTGAGAATGTAAATACCCATATGCCTATGCTACAATGGACACACACACACGCATGATTGATACTGCAAACTGGAATTCTGAGAGTGTGCAACAATGGTTTTACCCACATTGATCTCTATGTATTTAAACACACACTCACACATTGCAACCTGAACTATTAAATCTGAAAACCCCCTCTCCTAAACTGTCATTGACAGTACACAGACACACATGCTGGTTAGGAATTTGTGTTGAAATGGGATCTTCCAATTGGATAGACTGATAATTTATATGTTGAAGTAGTGTTATGTCCTGGGTTATGGTTGAAATTGATTTGAAATTGAAATTGGTTTGAATGTTAGTTTTAAATATGAAACTGGATTGTTGGGATTTCGAATTGGAGTTGGAACTTAGTATATTAACTGTGCACTGTCATGAGTTTCAGTCCATATCCTTATTATGCATATTTCCCTTACCATTTGCACTGTTCAGTCTTATTTTTCCTTCTGTCCAGACTGAGTACAGAGCACAGTCCCATTGTGTGCTTTGATTCAGTCTACCTTTTGATGATCAGCTACACATTTAGTTAGTGTAAACCTTTTTAACTGCAATGCATTTATGTATGTCCCCTGCATTAGCCTTGAACTTTAGGTGTCAACCCTCTTTACAATTGAACTGTTTTGTGCTAAATTTTTCCTGATAACTCACTGCCGCAGGACATCAAATCAGTCCTGCCCCATCTTAATGTTTAGTTATGCATACATAAATGATCTGTTTCCCTGCATCAAGTGATGTTCTGTTTTCCTGAATTTTGTTTGACACATCTCCTAAACTGTCATGTTACACACTGAAAATTCCTGTCACACACATGCCATTACCCCTCTCTCTCTCTATATCACTCTATGAATGTCTATATATCTATCTATCCACTTGTTTGCCTATCTATCTATTTATATATATAATTTTGTATATATTTACCTAAATATCTATCTATGTGTATATATATCAGGTTATAGCTATTGGGTATATGTGTGAGGTATATGGGATAAGGTTGGGGTTATATACAATATATGATGTGATATATCTTAGGGTATGATATGGTATGGGTTAGAATTTAGGAGATTATTTTTAATGTAGAGTTGACTAGATAGTTGACCTTGACTATGTTGACTAGATAGAAGTCCAAATCCTAAATGTTGACTTGGGTTGACCCAGAGTTGACCAAGTTTGACTTGGACCTAGTTTGACCTAGACAGTTGACTTGGGTTGACTTAGAGTTGACTTTGACCTAGATTTGACTTAGAAATCATGTAGTTTGCATTGTAGCTTTCAATTCTCTTGTATTTTACATATCATGACTCATATTACTCTGTTTAGGACATTGTGACTCTGGTGCAGGCATCTGATATTACACTACTCTTTTCAGAGTGTCAGGCGAGTACATTCTCTGATAGTTCTCTCATTTATTTGTCAATTACTGTACTTCAGTTCTAGTTAGCTGTATGTGATTCTCTGTTACAAATACGTATTTCTTTTATTTCTGAATCCATGTATACGACACACATACTTACTCGTCTTACCTCTATTATTCGAATCACCATATGAATCACTATTCGAACCACCTATTCGTATCTTCATATGCTGGTTGGACTTTTATTTGATTGATGTGTCGGATTTTGGATTCATTTGTATTAGATGGGCGGAAAAATACTTGATTAGACATGTGAACATTCCCACTATTCGAACCACCCCCTGTGAATAATATTCGAACGATAGCCATTCCACACCCGGCCAGGTGTGTGATGTGCCGGATTTATCCTTAGCCGTTTACATGTCTAACTAAGTATTTTAAAACACACTTGGAGAATTTATTCGAATCATTATTAGAACATCATGTGAATCACTATTCGTATCACCTTATTCGTATCACCTTATTCGATTCACCTTATTAGAACAATGATTAGAATCACATTCGACTCATCTTATATTAGACTCATATTGGAATTACACTCGACTTATATTGTACCATCTGAACTCATTATGTTACTCTAGTTCAGCTAGATCTTATTTTACAGTCTTCTTTGCTATGTTTCTCTTCTTGTTTAGTTACCTTACTTTCCTTGTACCTTAACTGCTCTCTACATCATTACTCGTACAAACTGCCATATTCATCAATACAACTGTCTATAACTGCTTTATAGTTCTCTGTCATTTACTTGGGATTTCTTGATGAATTGTACTCGTTCCTGTCCTGACTGGACCTGTTGAAAAAATTACAGATGCTTGCCCTGAGGATATTTGCCCTACTCGCCTTGGAGCAGGAGATGGCTTAGCTACCTATGGCCCCGACACTCAGGAGTGATCGGGAGACTAGCTAGTAGACTTGGTTTAGTTTTTATGTTTTAGAACTTGAATTGTAATAACTGAGATACGAGTTTGTATTTGAGTTTATTTGAGATATTATTATTTAGTAGTTTATAAATGTCGTTGTTTAGTATTTATTTATAAACTTTTGTGTTATCTTATCGTGCTTAGACTGTGATTGAGATTTTTATTATATCTATACTTGTCCTCCGTTCGGAGTTGAGTTTTGACAAGTACATTATATAATTGCGTAAGTTGTTGATTAGATAGTAACCTAGGACAGCGTTCTACCGCCGACACTGCGGCGTAGGCTGGACGTACCTACTTCTCGTGCCCCTACACAGGGTGCGGGTCGTGACACGAGGCCCTGATGAACAGGACGAGAGGTGGCCAGCCTCTCGATAGTATCCCCCGAACCGAAGCGATGAGATCATGTCTCCATAACCATCATGAAGACGGATCAAAACAACAAGCAATTACTGGGAATGAGTCGAAATATCAAAGGAGGACAGTTAAAAAAAAATTTAAGGGAAGACGATAAGTAGCAAATTTAGATAAAAGGAATCTGATAAGGAGTTTTTTCTAATGTGATTGAGTACCATCAAAATATCCTAATCCTACTGCAGGCTGTAGTGATACTCTAATTTGAATACCACTACATAAACTCGACCTGCATGGGCCACCACTAAAAACGTGTCACGACCCGCACCCTAGAGTAAGGGCACGAGAAGTGGGTACGTCCAGCCTACGCCGCAGTGTCGGCAGTAGAACGCTGTCATAGGTCACAACATCTAACAATATAATGCTAAGCAGTTTATACTCCCCGAATGGGGGTGTCATAGCAGAATGTAAACCCAATCACAACTAAGGAAGAAGAAGCACGATATGATATAGAACTCAAATGAAATACAGATGATCAGAAGAGTCTAAGTGTCTAGGATAACAACTCAGCAAACATCCAGATATACAAAGTCTCAACTACAGAGTATGAAAGAATGTATACAATCCAGATCTCAATGACAGAAATAAAGCCTAACTAAACTAGTCCCAAGACAACATAAGTAAGATAAAGCCTAACTAAACTAGTCTAGGCAGTATGGGTAATGTCATCAGCTAGAGCTGGGTCCTCCTGAGAGTCCAGCTCACAAGTGTCGTCTAGGGCAGTCCCATAGAAGGTGTCAACACCAGCCTCATCCTCGTCCTCTGTAAACATTCAACGGTGTCCAATCCGGACGGAGCAAGCACAATACATCTCAACAGTTCATAGCAAGTTAGAAAATATAATCATGCAGTAAAGTAAGATACAGAAAACTGAAAAAAGTACAGAATGTAAACAGAGAGAGAACTGTAATAGAAATATCTACTATAAGTAGAGAACTAACAGTGGCTAGTGAGTCAGAGTATATATAAACATGTGTATGGCATAGGAGATTCTGATACTACACTACGGAAAAGATTCTGATGCTATACTACTTAGATATTATTCACATGTCTACTTCTACTCCCCCGTACCCCCAATCAATACACAAGGATCCAGCCAGGTTATGTTATGATTCATGTAACGGGCCCCGAAGGATGTACATGATAGGCCCAAAAATGGGTGATTCTAGGAATGCCCATAAATGGGTGATTCAAGGAAGACTCTGTGATCATGAGAGTACATGTCACAAGTGATCAATGAACCATGAAGCATAGTGATACACAATGTAAGTGAAACGCACAGAACATGTAGTACCCGATGCTCCCTGAGGGAATAACATCTCAAGAAAGGATCCATATAGTACTAATCCGTGTGACCAACGTGACAGCATCAAGTAATTTAAAGCAGGAGAATAATTCTAACAGGATATGAAATGATCAGAGAATGTACTCGCCTGGTATCCTGAATGTCCAAAGAGAATATACTGTCCGAGGAGTGGTGTCTGTCTCCTATAGAACAGTACAAGTCACAACAAGTCTAAAATAAGGAAATAGACTGCTACAATGCATCTACATGAAGTTTGGGGTCAATCTAGGCTAAAGTCAACCTTTGGTCAACTCTAGTCAACTCTAGAAGTCAAACTAGGTCAACTAGGTCCAACCAAGGTCTAACAAGTCTAGACTAGGTCAATCTAGCCTATACTAGTCTATCAAGACTACCCAAGGCTATACAACCCTATACTAGCACCACAACTCAAAACCAAGACACAACAAGTCATCACACATATAGGGTAAACATATACATATATATAGATACATACACATTACATAGATATATATATACATTACATCACACTACCTAGTACACTATACATATATCAATATATATATCTAATATAATATAGTACACACATTATAAATATAGGCCACATGGATATGTGCATCACATATATACACGTGTATATATACATATACATAGAGATAGATAGAGGCATATGTGATAGTGTACATGTGAGCATGTGTGTGTGTGAGAGAGTGTCAAGGGTATGAGTGATAGTGTACAGCCTATCAAAACAGTGTGCATTAGAGTGTGAGGACAATGAGCATATAACAGGGTTTAGTTGTGTGTGTGAGAAATGTGTGTGTACATGATTTAGATAGGTGTAGATGACAGGGCTGTGTGAACATGTGCTCAGGTGTGTGTGAGTGAGAGTCATGAGGGTGTTGTCATGCCCCAGAACCAGAATACTGGAGAGCGGGTGAATGACTCAGCCAGCTACGTATTACGGCTAGATGAATACCGTATAATACGATCAATGCTGTCTAACCAGACGAGGGGGTGCATACTACATGAAAGTCTTACTATAGTCATTTTACATCTATTGTCTCAATCATTCAAACAAGAAGCAAAAATAGAGAACATGTAAGATAAAGCAGTAAGGCATCCCAAACGCTTAGTCAAAATGTTCTTGAGATCTGGCTTTATAAAACATAACCAGATGGTATAGTAACATATACACAATTGTTATCAGCTGCAGTCTGACTTAGTTACAATTATGTAAAAGTAAGTACAAGACGATTCGACTAATATGTCGGTGCCAAACGGCTAAGTATGAAGTAAATAACAAAACGAACGGTGAAGTAAGGAACCCACTCGAGTCCTCCTGCGATCATTCCCCTAGTATTGACCATCTTGGAGGTGGAAGTAAGCTGAGTCCTCGGGAACCGGCTCTAAATCTGGCCATGCAAAACCAGAGAGGTTAGACCTCTAATAGTAAGTACCACAAGGAAGCACGATATGAAGGATTAAACCAGTAAGTAAGAGAATATAATAATAGATCTCTGCTTTCCACTAGGATTTACATAACATCACGACACTTCGAACCAACCTCCCAACCAAACAAGGACAGAAGTTGGCCCGTCATGTCCTGATATTCTGATCATCTCAGTTAGGCAACAGAGTAGGTATAGTACACAAACAATCATCTTGAATGGCCAATCAACTCCTACGGCTTGCTATTGTGAGTCCCAAGTTATCCTGGAATTATGCAAATAAGGATTCCTCAGTTCTTACTATGTGCGAGCAAGGCTAGTCTATCCAGTCAATCAATTGTGCCAATCATGAATTAGACGAGTCCCAGCGGGACGCCCGTCATCAATATATAATATACAATAATAATATAAGCAGATACCGCTCCCTGCCCGTGTGGCAGGTTTACAGTATCTGTGGGAACCAGCCGGCCTGTCGGGCACTACTAGTCCCAAGAGGGCTACCATGTAAGAACTCGGGGATCCATTCTCTCCATGCCATCATTATTTTATTTGACTTAATAGTCTCTACGTTGAGTGACTTCCATGCCGTGGGTCATGGTCATTCAAATGAGTACTTTCGTACGGGGTACGATATGCGCAACTCTACAACGATACCCGTACGGCTAGGTTGTAGGTCTTACATAACGTAATGCAACAATCAAATCTAACCACAGAGTAATCATGCCTTGACCATAAAGTACACATGCTGCTTTGTAGAAAAATAAATAAATTGAAGCCTGCACATGCCTGTATGTCAATATTCGGGATCGGCTAATCGATTACAATAGTTCATTACATGAACGTGTCTCATTCATTTAATTCAATAAGACGACTAGTCAGTCTCTTAGTTCCAACTAGGAACGCATGATCAATTTTAGTCAAGATAACCATTATTATCAATGGTGACAAGGCATGAAAGTCAATTAGTACTAAACGGGGTCGAGTCTATAACTCTCAGGGTTAAGTTCCAGTCTTACTGGGTATCCATAAACCAAATCAAGACACAGGGCACGTTCTACACAACCATATATATTAAAAATATTAACATGCTAAGATTATCGAGTTCATAAAAAGGCGTAAGGATATAATAGAAGAATTACCATGCCACCATTAAATGAATAAATTATAGAACAAATAGAAACACCCAGGTCAGGAAGTCACGCCAACAAGTCTAGGCTAAGGCCAACAAGTCACGCCAAGTCTAGTAGGTAGGAGTGAGCGTATAAACGGCGTGAGCGTGAAGAGTGGTTCACGTTGGCACGCACAGCGTGAGCGTGAAGGGTAATTCATGCACTCATAACGTGAGCGTGAAAAGTAACTCACGCACGCACAGCGTGAGCGTGAAAAGGGTAATAAGAAATTCACGCACGCACAGCGTGAGCGTGATACGAAATCCATGCACGCACGCAAAGACGTGAGCGTGACTCAAAATTCACGCTAACACGTAAAGACGTGTGCGTGACTCAAAATTCACGCTGGCACGTAAGAACGTGAGCGTGACTAAAAATTCATGCTAACACGTAAAGACGTGTGCGTGACTCAAAATTCATGCTGGCACGTAAGAACGTGAGCGTGACTAAAAATTCACGCTAACACGTAAAGACGTGTGCGTGACTCAAAATTCACGCTGGCACGTAAGAACGTGAGCGTGACTAAATCTCCCGAACTCCAATCTTATGGAGCCTTCGTTCCAAGCCAGAAATGAGGTTCCCATGGTTCAGAATGGTGTGGAATGAGAAGCTCTGCCACATGAACTATCTATTCCGAAAAGCACGCCAGGTTGGGAGATCAAAACCCATGGACAACCGAAAACACAACAACTTAGATCTGGAAGAAACAAGCCAAAGAAATCAAAAATGCTAAGTACTAAACTCTCTTAGAATCACAAGAAGAAGACAAATAATCCATAAAAATGGGTAAAGGAGAAGCAAGATGTACTTGCCTTCTCCTGGTAGGTGGAAGAGAGTGATGAGGAAGAAGAAGAAGTAATGGTGAAGGAAAGTTATGAAGAGAGAGAAGGAGATGGGGGCTTTAAATGGAAGGGGTGGTGGTAGGTGGGGGTTTGTGGGGGTTTGGTTCATGTGAACCACCATGAACCCGAGAAAAACCCTCCATAGGCCGAACCTAAAAGCAAGACTAAAAGCAGAGAATAACAGCAGGAAATAAAATGCAGATAATTAATTAACATAAAATTAAAGGAATTTAAACACGGGATATTACATGATAAATATTAAATAAATATATATATGAGTTGTACATGTATAAAAATAAGCATTCTGGGAACGGGAAGTGACAGGTGTCAAGGGGCATGTGTGTGTATGAGTGAGTGCCACATAGAGTTGTGTCAAGAGGGTGTGAACTAAGAACCTGTGTGTGTGTGGCTGATGAGTTCACAGGGAACATATGTGTTAGAGTGTGTGTGTAGGAACATATTCAAGAGTGTCTCAGGAATGTACTGATCTCAGTTAAGACAGTGTTTAATAGGAACTTGTTAACAGTGTGTACTAAGGAAAACAGTGAAGGAAATTCAGAAACAGTGATATGCCAAAACAGTGTACGTGTGTCTCTGTTCAAGGCAACTTAGGCATTCAATTAGGAAGGAATCAATTCATGACATTCAACCTAAAACTAACTAACATTAAATCAAAGGAAAAGGCTTATATGCCAGGTTCAGTAATGGCCAAGGCCTGTGTGTATCAGTGTCTTGTGCGATTAGTTAGGCAGTGAGGGTTCTGTTTCCAGGTTCAAATGAGTGTCTCAGGAATTCAAAATTTACACAGGGTAACAGTTAAACATTTGAGTGTAAGGTACAAATCTTTATCAGGTTTAGGATGAACCCAGGTTTGTGTGAGATTGTAAACAGTGGCAGGGAATATAGGATGGCCTGTGCTCAGGTTAGCAGTTGCCATTTAGACTTTGTGACATGTACATGTGTCTCAGGAATTCATACAAGTGTCCAGTGTTCCAGGAAATCATTTTCCAGGAATTAGAAATCCAACGAATGGCAATGGTTCTCAGTTATTGGGTTTATCAATGTGCATTTGTGTAATAGGCTAGCTATGTATCAAAGTATGATGATACAATTCAGTGTATAAGTGAATGGAATTGTTTAAATCTCAGGCCTATTCAAGAACAGTGTATCAATGAAGAAAAAATGGTTTAATCCTCAGGAAATAAAATGTGATAGTTATATACATCATTGAACATATCATTTGTATGTAAAACTGAATTTAGACATAACAGGAACATTAGGAACTGAAATTAGATTCAATTTGCAGGAAATTGGAAAATCGAATGCCAACCCAAAATGTAAATTCGAACACACAAATCTACGATAAACACAAACCCTAACATGTTAACTAAATTCAGATGTGATTACAACATGATTTAAATCATTCAACAGCTATATAATAAGGAAAACTCAGGAACAGTGACAGTGTATCACACTGTATCAGAAAATAGGCATTCCCTATTTCGAATACAAAATAAACCAATTAATCAAACAATTAGGGTTGGTAATCATCCATGCATATGTGCACGTGTCATACACTCAAAATTGTGTCCACAAACGTGACACAATGTGTCCAAATACGCACACAAACTCAACATACTGGACTGGTTCAGTGCACAGCGTGTCTGTGTCCAGTACGGGTCGAATCCCTCACTCGACACGGACTCACATGACACGTGGTCTTGGGGGTGTCGTGTCAGACATTGCCCCAAGGCCTGTGTCAAAGGACACGTGTCCTTGAGCCCTAAAACAGTCGTACGAGCCCACGAGCAGCAGGGCACTGCTGATCGCACGCACGTGGCCGTGTCCATGACTCCAAATCGACACAACCAAGACACGAATCCAGCTCAGTCAAGTAGAAACCCATAAGCGACACAAAAACACGAATTTCCATTCAAACACAAATCGAAAACAGAAACAAAATGCCCACTGTGGTATTTCGTCAAACACCTACGACCCTACACTGATACGTACCCGATACGGACACGTACAGGACACGAAATGGCACGACTCCTATTCCTACAGCATAAGGACACCTAGGGCTTGGTGTTTATGCAAAGAAACCCTAATTTCAATGGAGGGATAGAGTTTTACCTAGGTGTGCTCTTCACAACAAAAAGTCTCTTCAAAGGAGATCTCCAAAAGCCACTCAAAGTCTCCAAATTGTTTCAATCCTGAGATTTGACTCCACAAATAGTAGGAGAACAGTATTTAGAATACTATAAAAGAAATCTCAATAAAAATGGAGCACTAATGATTAATCTATGAAGAAATAAAAATGAAGGCTCACCTAGTTCTTAGGAAAATGATGGAATATTAAAAAGAGGCACAACTTTCTAAAGAGATACTTTATAGGCTAGGGAGGTCCTTGGCCGGCCACTTAGCTAGGGTTATGGTTTTTAGGGGTGCATCTAAGGCTAGCAATGCATCATGACTATTTGGATGGCCTAGAATCTATGGCTCCTTCCTAGTCAAGTTGTAACCACTCAAACTAGCTAATCATGACTGTAACACCCAGTTTTCTAAAATGAGGATAATTTTGAAATTTTGTATTTTAATTTATTTAATTATGATATTTAATTAATAATATGATTTTTGGTAATTTTTAATCATTTTTAAACTATTTAAATTATGACTTATGATTTTGGTGTTTGACTAGTGTAACCTTGGAGACTGTGGACCTAGAGCCTAGCCATGTGATTAGGATGTTTGATTAGTACATTTTAGCCTAGAGGATATTTTGGTCATTTTAGGATTTATTTGAATTTTTGGGAATTTTTAGAAATTATTTTGGAATTGTTTGGTTGAGGGTTGACTAGGTTGACTTTGACTAGTTTTGACCCTTGTAGACCAACCTAGAAGCTAACCCTAGTTAGTATGAACTTGGTTAGGTTATATGACTCTAGTCTAACTTAAGCTAACCCTTGGTTTGGTCAATAGACTCTAGTTAGCAATAGGAATTAGAAAGTCATAAGTCATGGCTTATGATTTAGAACCTTTGATAAATCAATTTAAGTCATAGCCTTGTAGATTGGCCCAAAGCCCAAGAATTACCAAAACCCTAAGCCCTAGACATTATTGGCTGGCCACCCTATCCTCATTGGGAACACCACCCTATAAATACTCTCTTAGTTTAGGGTTGCCTCTTTTTAGGAAAGCTCAAGTTTAGAAAGAGGTTTGTTTCCTATTTCATTTAATCCATAGAAATTCCTTCTCATGTCCTTTTTCATTTAAATCTCTTCCATTAGGTTTTAATATACCTATACTTGCTGTTATTGGAGTTTTATTTCAGTTTGTTGTTGATTTGTTGGATTGGGATATCAAGGAGAAGAGCTCTACAAAGGAGGTTTTTCTAGAAAGTTCAACTATAGGTAACTCCTCATTCCTCAATGAAATTTCAATTTTTTTACATATTCAAGAAGCCCTAGGAGTCCTCTAAGTGTTTGCATTGGTTTCGTGTCGAGTTTCATAGGTTTCGTGTCCGTTTTGGACACGTATCAGGAGCTGCTCATTGGTGTTTGTCGAAATGCCTCAAAGGGCATTTCGATTCTTTTTGTGCAATGTTTTTGAATAGGAATCTAGGTTTTGTATTTGATTATTGATTTCTGTTCCTCTGAGGTGGTGTTTGTGTCGGGTCGTATCGGAATCGATGCGTGGACACGCGGTGCACACACGCGCGCGCGCTCGGATTTGATCCCCTGCCACTCGGGGGCTGTAGCGGACACGACACGCAACCAGGACACGCGAGACTCAACACACGCCATGGGGCTATGACTGACATGCCACGTGTCAAGTCTCACGTGTCCACGTGGCATGTCGAGAGAGTAATCGCCATCGCAAGGGGATTTGCCTGACTGTGCAGTCGAAAACTTTCGACTCTGATACGGCTCTCGTATCCGACACAGACACGACGTGGACACGTGGCAAGGTGTCCTAACCCTAGCCCTACACTAGGTCGACCCTTGGACACAACCATGTGGGTTGTGTCGTGTCGTGTCGTGCACACGGACACTGTGAACACGTGCACGAGGAGCAGTCTATTTGTGCAATGTTTTCGTATTTTATGTGATTGGACACGTTTGTGTCCACTTGGGTGGACACAAACTTGTGTGGGACACGTACACAATATGCTTAAACATTACCAACCACTGATTTATTGTTTTAATTTGATTTTGTTGATCAATTTTCCATTTCCCAATTAATTACTGATATCCTATTTGACAGTTCTTAATATCCTGTTTCCAGATTTTTGAATTGAGTTTTGACATCATTTTTAACCCTATATAAATTGTTATTTGCATGATATTAAGGCTCTAATATGTTCACCTACATGATTCCTAATAGTGTGTCGAAATTGGATTGATTTGGGACTGATTTATGGGTTAAAACTGAGAATACAAGTAGGGGCTGAAAACTGAGTTTAATTTGGACTGTTAAACTGATTTTTGGGTCTCATTTGAATTGTATATGTTGTTCTTCAATATGTATTGACCTGGGCATTAGTGTGGATTGTTGTAAACTGATTTTGGGTGGTATTGAAATCTGAGATTTGAATGGGAGGGTTTAAACTGAGATTGGGATGTGTTAATATGAGTATGGAACTGTTTTGATTCAACATATTATCTGAGTTTGTTCTCACTATTTTTCACACTATTTTCCCACTGAATTTTTCATCAACCACACACAAGCCCACACTCCTTGACACATCTGTTACATTCTCACTGTTTTGCCACTGTTTTGTTTCCTTTCACTGTTATGTTTCACACTAATGTGTATCACTAACACACACACACACACACACACACACACACACACTCTAGCCTAACATACTCTATCACACATGCATAGCTCACTCACTGTTAGCCTAGGTTTCATGTTACACTCATGTCTCCTCTCCACACACCCTCTACACACACACTTATGTAAATTGCCTCACATCACTCGCACTTGAGTTCATTCTCATGATACACACACACACATACACTTGGACACATAGTCATGTGTCCCCCTCTCACTTTTCATATATGTATATATGTGATATTGTATATGTGTGATATTAAGGGTACCTATATGCCTTTGTATGTACCATATCATATATTAATAGATAATGTAGGTGTGGTTTTCATATAGATAACCTGTATGTTATAAATTCCTATTTTAGATTATATTAATATTGTAATTTGTGTATTATTTAAATATAGGTATAGTCCTTGTGATATGATTTATGGGTTGGTTTAGTCTTTTAGCCTATGGCCTATGGTTGTGCCTGCTTGTCAGTATAGAGCCTAGAATAGACTAGTGTAGTCTTGTTAGACTTAGAATAGCCTTGTTAGCCTAGTGTAGACTAGTTTGACTTAGGGTTGACTTGGTTGACCTAGTTTGACTCCTAGGGTTGAGCAGAGTTGACCAAGAGTTGACTTTGGTCTAGATTGACCTAGATTCATGTAGAACGCATTGTAGTGCATCTTTTTACCATTTTAGACTTGTTGTGACTTGTACTGTTCTATAGGAGACAGACACCACTCCTCGGACAGTATATTCTCTTCAGACACTCGGGAGATCAGGCGAGTACATTCTCTGACCGTTTCATAGTTGTCTGGATTTACATTCTTGCTCTAGATTACTGTACTTGATGCTGACACGATTGTTATCACGGATTGGTACTATATGGATCTTCTTTTGAGATGTTATCCCCTTGTATTCACTAGATACATATTGTGATGTACGTTTCACTTACATATTGTATTTATTGAATACCCATATCCTTGTATACTCCTTGTGCATATTGTACTCTCAGTATCACATGAGTCCCAGGGATAGACCATTGTACACTATTGTATAACATTATACAACTATTGTATAATATTGTACATCTATTGTATAATATTGTACATCCATTGTATAACATTGTACACTATTGTGCAAGATAACGTAACTGGAGTGGATCCTTGTGTAATGATTGGGGAGGGGGAGTAGAATTGGTTATGTACTCAAATCCTATTGTACAATATTGTATAACTATTGTATATGTCTATTGTACACCCACGTACAATGGAGTTACCATTGCATTTTCCTAGACCGTTTACATAACCATATTGTACTCTAAATCACAGTAGGCTTACAGTTCTTACTTATCATATATAGATATTTCCTGTTATCAAATCTCTACTGTTTTTCATATACATTCTTCTTTCAGCGTTTTATGTACCTTACTCTATTGCATGCTTTATATTTCCTAACATGATATGAACTGCGTGAGATATTTTGTGCTCGCTCCTGTCCTGACTGGACCTGTTGAAAATATTACAGAGGATGAGGATGAGGCCTGCGTAGACACACTTACTATGGGACAGCTGTAGATGACATGTGTGACCCAGATTTCCAGCCTGATCCACTAGCTTAGAGACTGAGGCTCCCTAGTCTAGGTTTTACTATTTCAGTCATTTTGAAATCTGGATTGTACATATTCTTTCATATTCAGTAGTGAGACTTGTATTCTGGATGGTTGCTGAGATGATATTTTAGACACTTAGACTCTCTGGTTGTGATGTATATTCTTTCATTCCAGTATTTATCTATCTATCTTTTATCTTATCATTCTGCCTTAGATGTGACTGAGACTGTATATTGCTATGTCACCTCCATTCGGAGTGTATACACTGTACAGGTACCTTTATATTGTTAGATGATTGACCTAGGATAGCGTTCTACCGCCGACACTGTGGCGTAGGCTGGGCGTTGTTACGTTCTCGTACCCTCACAGTGGGTGCGGGTCGTGACAATGACTTAAACCTATTTAACCAATGCTAACTAAACTCAATGTGGCTAACTAGACTAGCTATGACTAATCTAGGTTAGGTCGAATCTAGGTTAGACTAACCTAAACCACATGGCAATCAATTAACTAGTATTTAAACCATACCATTCTAATTAATCATATTAAATTCCAAATAATATATATTAAATTCAAACAATTTAAAAATGACAAAAATATTCTCAAACTAGAAATGATAAATGAAATACCCTAATCACATGGCTAGGCTCTAGGTCACTTATCTCTAGGGTTACACTAGCAAAACACCAAATCACAAGTCATAATTTTAAATAGTTTAAAAATGATTAAAATTACCAAAAATTATAATATGAAATAAATATCAATAAATAATAATTATAATTACAAAATTTTAAAATTACCCTCATCTGGAGAACTGGGTGTTACAACCACCTTGCGTGGAGAAGTTTCACTTGTGGCAAAGAGAAGAAATCATCGTCCGTCTTCATCAGGGGCATCATAGACAACTGCCTTCAACGTTGATCGACAGCATCTACTGGAATAGGAATGGATTTACGACGATATTCATTAATCTGATGTGCACAAGGGAGGCCCAGTGTATGTCGATATACACACCCGCAAATCTCGGGATCAAGCCCGACAAACTTTGACCTTTCAATCTCATCAGCTATTAAGGCCAACGCCTTGTGAGATACCACGCGCATTAAAGCATCTAAGAGTACTTCATTTCTATGCTCATGCTTGACTATATTCAAACTCATATCAAATGATGCCTTAATTTTATTCACCGTCCGGTTTACTGATAAATGTATAGCTTGCTAAACAGAGACGAAGTTGCCGAAAGATAATTTTAGGTGCCTCTTCAATAAAGAGTGTGCTCCTTCGACACGGTTGGTAGTTGTCGTGCCGTAATGCTTCACCACATTTGACCATGCTAAGACGAATTGTTCTTTGTGCGGTTCAAGCCATGTATCTTTGATGTAAGAAATGCATGTCGGCTCCCTCGCCTCCCACTTTTGCTTGAACAAGTACCATGCGGCGTCGTAACTGGCAATCATAGATGCTCGCCACACACAATTCCAATCATTGTAGAATTCGTCAAAAATCTGCATGTCGATTTTACCATCCTCCTTCCGAAACTTCAACTTACATTGGGCTTGAATATTATGATTGACATGCCAAGTGCATAGCAATGTATCCGTTTGAGGAAAAACAATGCGAATATCATTAATTAGGGCATACTCTCTGTCGGTAACAAATACTGACGGCTCTGTATGACCAGTGTAAAGTGTTTTCAGTTTCTCCAACGCCCATGTGTAGTCTTCAAGTTTCTCACTCTTCATGAAGCAAAATGCCACTGGAAATGTTTTTCAAGTAGAGGTAAACCCGACAACATGAAAGAGAAGCATCTTGAACTTATTTGTCTTGTACGTGCAATCAAGGACTAACACGTGGGCAAAAGGCCTGGCCTAATTTGTGCAATCACACTACCAAAATAAGTCATATCAGCGACGTATTTAGCGAATCCAAAGAAAAATATCGCTATTTTTTGGGGTTTTAGCGACGTTTATACAAGACGTCGCTGTTTGTCGCTGACAGCGACTAATAGCGACGTCTAGCGGCTGCAATTTGTTAAATGAGAATAGGCGTCGCAAGTTCGTCGGTACACGTCGCTGATGTAGCGACGTGTAGCGACGCAATTTAAGTAGCGTCGCCGTTTCATAAATATCAGTGACGTTTAGCGACGTTCTAGACGAACGTCGCTAATAGTTTCATATAGCAAGGGTTTCGCTTTTCGATCTTTCACAAAATTTTCCCCCAAATATTTCGTGCCCTCCTCCTCCGCGACGCCCCTCCGGCGATTTCCCTCCTCCGGCCTCCTCCTCCGCGGCGCTCCTCCGGCGATCTCCCTCCTCCTTCTCCTCCTCCTCCTTCCTCAGGTAGCTCCTCCTCAGGTAACTCTCCCCCCCCCGCTTCCCAGTTTCTCCTCGTCTTCTAGCTCTCTCTCTCGCTTCTAGTTCGTGTCCACGAGAGCGTAGACTCGCTGCCGTGGGACACGAGACTCACAGTGGACTCGCTTCTAGTTAGTGTGACACCTATTTTGTTAGTTTGGACACGTCGTGTCCCACTGTGTGGACACGAGACTCACAGTGGACTCGCTTCTAGTTCGTGTGACACCTATTTTGTTGGTTTTGACACGTCGTGTCCCACTATATGGACACGAGACTCACAGTGGACTCGCTTCTAGTTCGTGTGACACCTATTTTGTTGGTTTGGACATGTCGTGTCCCACTGTGTGGACACGAGACTCACAGTGGACTCGCTTCTAGTTCGTGTGACACCTATTTTTTTGGTTTGGACACGTCGTGTCCCACTGTGTGGACACGAGACTCACAGTGGACTCGCTTCTAGTTCGTGTGACACCTATTTTGTTGGTTTGGACACGTCGTGTCCCACTGTGTGGACACGAGACTCACAGTGGACTCGCTTCTAGTTCGTGTGACACCTATTTTGTTGGTTTTGACACGTCGTGTCCCACTGTGTGGACATGAGACTCACAGTGTGACACCTATATACTGATACTGGGAGTTTTTTTGGGCATATCAACTGTCAATTTGATGTTTTGCTTGGATTCGAATTCTAGTTTAGGGTTCGAGCCCTATTTACTGATACTGGGAGTTTTTTTTGGGCTTTTTTAGGGTTTTGAAATGATGAATAAATTGACTAATAATTATTATCGAGCTCTATAAAATTTTAGCTATGTCACGAAGGATGGATACTAATCCTGTGAATGAGTTTTCTCCTAAGTATTCTCGACAGTTGAGTATGATTTAGCTTACTGACATTACTGAAATATGGAATGATTAGTGTAGGATATGTTGGTCAGGTTTTGGCAGAGTCAGCTATGTCACGAAGGATGGATACTAATCCTGAATACCATACTTTAAATCCTACAACGCTGCTTAGTTGAAAGTCTTATAATTAGACTTTCTGTTCAGTACCCTTTGACTGCTTAGTTGAAAGTCTTAATTAGTAGTAGATAATCTATGGTACGACATCGTGATCAGAACATAGTCCCTGCAGCCATTCGACTGGCGAGGCATAAACTATGTAGCCGTAGATAAAGTTGACTGTCCTCCGACCCCCATCCCTCGGCAATGATGATACGACAACCTATCACTACATCTTTTAGTAGTAGATAATATCTTAGTATTACATTATGTGGGTTCATCTTGATTCTGTTACATCCTTCAGATACTAGATTCGATAAGAACATATACTACACAATATGTACAGAACATAGATGATTCAAACTAATGTATGCTAGAATGCATTTTGGGTTGTGTTCTGAGCCATTCGTCCCCACACTTGGCAATTATGCAGAACCGTTTGTGGATATACAATCGTCATCCTGATGAATTATTATCTGTGTCAATCTTTGCAGAATTATCTTAAAATGGATATGAATTACTATCTGTGGAATCGTTTGTGGATGTACAATCGTCATCCTGATGACATGTGCGGTGTGCGGGATGAATTTATACAGGGTGTGCAACAGTTCCTGCAGTTTGCCAAGGCGTTCCTTCAGTACATGGACCGTACAAAAATTAAGTGTCCATGTATGAGATGTCGCAACTTGAAATATCATTTGGAAGTGGATGTGACATATCATTTGTATTCGAGGGGTTTCATGCCAAATTATTATCAGTAGACCGCACACGGAGAACTTGTGTCTTTAGCCTCCGAGTCGGAGCCTTATGTGGAGCCTTATATAGATGTCCACGAGCATGCTGATTACGACCAAGGGTGGACGAACATGGTTTTCGATGCTGCGGGGCCTAGTTTCGATCCGAACAATCAATATGCAGCTGAGGAGGCACCGAATGCCAATGCTGCAAGGTTCATGGAGTTGCTGGAGAATGCAAGGACTCCTTTATATCCTGGTTGTGATGACCATTCACCGTTGGAAGTGGTTACAAGATTGTTGAGCATAAAATCAGATTTTAACATGTCTCAAGAATGCTACAACCGAATCCTGGAGTTAATTATAGATATATTGCCGGAGGGTGGCAAGTTACCTAAAGACTTCTACCGATCCAAGAGAATGGTGAGATCGCTCTGGATGGGGTATGAAAAAATTAATGCATGTCGCAACGGATGCATGTTGTACTATAAGGACGACAAGGATGAAGACGCCTGCAGATTTTGTGGTGCCGATCGCTTCAAGGCAACTAGTACAACAAGGACTTCTGGTGCACGCAAGCCAACAGATTCGATGCACTATTTGCCTTTGACGTCGCGGTTGCAGAGGTTATTTATGGCAAAGGAGACAGCTGATAATATGAGTTGGCACAAGCGGGAACAAATAGATGGAGTACTGGATCATCCATCCGACGGGGAAGCATGGAAGCACTTTGATCGAGTGTATCCCGATTTTGCTTCGGAGCCGCGTAATATCAGATTGGGGCTTTCCTCCGACGGTTTTACCCCATTTGGACTTTCGGGCTCACAATATTCTTGTTGGCCAGTGATTGTTACTCCGTACAACTTGCCGCCTTGGATGTGTATGAAGACTCCTTACATGTTCCTAACTGTTATTATTCCAGGTCCGAAGAACCCAAAGAGGAACATCGATGTGTACTTACAGCCCTTGGTAGATGAGCTGAATCAGTTGTGGGAAGTAGGTGCAACCACATATGATGTTTCCAGAAAGCAGAACTTTCAGATGAGGGCCGCACTAATGTGGACCATCAATGATTTCCCGGCCTATGGAATGTTATCGGGTTGGAGCACCCATGGTCGTCTCGCATGTCCGTATTGCATGGATCGCACTAAGGCTTTCCGTTTGAAACACGGAGGAAAACCGTGCTTCTTTGATTGTCATCGACAGTTCCTGCCAAAGGATCATCCGTACCGGAGGAACAGGAATGCTTTTCGTGCTGGCGTGGTAGAGAAGTCCAGTCCACCGCCACGGTGGTCTGGGGACACGATATGGGAAGAAGTTAAAGAATTGTCAAGTGCTATTGAAGAGCCTACATCGGGGTACAAGTGTGATGGATTTGGCCGCGCTCACAACTGGACGAAGAGGAGTATATTCTGGGACCTACCATATTGGAGTGACCATCTGCTCAGACATAACCTGGATGTCATGCATATCGAGAAGAATGTATTTGACAATATAATAAATACTGTGATGGACGTAAAGGGGAAGACGAAAGACAATCCCAAGGCCAGGTTGGACTTAGAAGAAATATGCAGACGTCCAGAGTTGCATTTGATAAAGGAAGGCAGTGGGAAGTATAAGCAGCCCAGGGCCATTTTCTCACTGGACAAGGAGGACAAAGGTAAACTTTGTAGGTGGATCCAGGGCCTAAAATTTCCAGACGGGTACGTATCGAATTTGAGAAGATGTGTTGACCCGAAGGAGAACAAACTACAGGGTATGAAGAGCCATGACTGTCACGTTTTTATGGAGAGGTTAATCCCGATTGCATTTCGGGAATTCTTACCTCATGTCGTTTGGAATCCACTGACAGAGCTTAGCATATTCTTCAGAGATCTTTGTTCTACTAAGTTGCTCGTCGATCGGCTTGAAAAGCAGGAGAAGGACATTGCAGTAACATTGTGTAAGCTTGAGAGGGTGTTCCCTCCTGGATTCTTCGACTCTATGGAGCATTTGCCAATTCATCTTTTATATGAGGCACGTGTTGGTGGGCCCGTCGGTTATCGGTGGATGTACCCGTTCGAGCGCCATCTAAACCACCTGAAGAGGAAGGTGAAAAATAAGGCACGGGTCGAGGGTTCTATTTGTGAAGCCTATGTCCTTGAGGAGATTACAAACTTCTGTTCAATGTATTTCAAGCCTCATATTGCTACAAATAGAACAAGAGCTCCGAGGAACGACGATGGAGATATAGAATATAATGATGCATTATTGAAAGTCTTCAATGCTCTTGGAAAGCCTTCAGGAAAACTGAAAAAGAGATATTTGAATGATGAGGAACTAAAGGCGACCCAATTATATATATTACTCAACTGCGAGGAGGATGAAGTGGAAAAGCTAGAGTGGTAAGTGAAAATCTTCAACATTCAAGTCATCTATTTGTTGATTCCGTTATTATAATTTAACGAGTATATCCCGATATTTATTGGTTTTCAGCAAATTTAATGATGAGGTGAGGTCAAGTAGACCATACATTGCAGATGAAGAAGTAGAAGAAGAAATGAGACTTCATTTCCCGTCTTGGTTGACTGCATATGTACGTAAGAAGCTAGTTAGAATCTTCCTCCATTCACAACTGCACAAGAAATAACTTAACATTAAACTTAATTTTGTATCTTTTCGTGTTTAGGTCGATCGTCCGGACGTTATTCTTGAGAATGAATCTATTAGAACTCTTGCCAAGGGACCAATTTATGCCGTCAAAGTATGGCCAAGTTATTGCGTGAATGGGTTTAAGTTCAAGTCAACAAATGCTGTCATCAGAGATAGCTTCCTGGATCTTTATTCCACAAAAAACAGTTGCTTGTGTATCAAATCTACAAACTACAAAGATGTCACTCCAGGCAATGATTTCTATGGCGTCTTACGTGAGATCGTGGAATTGACGTACAACTATGGCATAGAGCCTGCCAAGATCGTGTTGTTCAAAGTTGATTGGTTCGATCCCATACAAGATCAAGGATGGAAAATTGACAAACATGGTCTTGTAGATATTAACTACCGTCGTCGATACCAAGGATACGAACCATTTATCCTAGCAAGTCAAGCTCAACTCGTATATTTTATAACATATCCTAGACGGGGAACAACGAGGTACGACTGGTGGGCAGTATGCAAGACTAAAGCCAGAAATACCTACGACGTCGACGAAGTGGCTTATCAGGAGGACGAGCTGCCTCTTGTACCTAATACAGTTGATGTCGACTCAGCAGAAGTTCCCCATTCAATATCTACTTGTGTAGAAGAGGTACAAGTATCCGAAGGGGAAGACGAAGGAGATGCTAGTGACGATGAGGAGGAAGAGGAAGAGGATGAGGAGGAGGAGGCAAACGAAGAAGATGAATTTTCAGAGGATGATTGAGAAACTGTGATTTTGATGTATTCATACTTCTGTAATCTTAAATTATGAACTATGATCACTTTTGAAAACTTAAATTATGAATTCCAATGTATGCAGATATTTCTAAACTGTCATTGTATTTATTTATATTTTTAATCATAAACTGTGATTTCGATGTATTCATATTTCTGTAGTCTTAAATTATGAACTCCAATGTTATTATCAGCATGGCAGGACGACGCGGAGGCACCTCAGGACGACGCGGAGATAGGCCAGCACGATCCGTGTCCTTAGGTGGGCAGAGAGCTCCGTTACAGGAGGATGGCTCTGGACCATCCTCTGACCCGAGCACTCCATTGTACCATACGGTCTCAGGTCCGGGTGGCAGTGCACCTGCGACGAGCAGTTCCAGGCTTGCTAAACATACTACTTCCCCTAGCCTTCCTAGCGCTGACAGCAGCATGGCGGGTGGGGAGCAGGTGGAGGAGGTAGTCCCTACTCCCGCCCGTCCCGCCCGGGCGGATCCATACCAGAGCGACCCTGCATGCGCACCTCAGGGCGAGACGAGGATGGAGATTTGGGCCGACGGTCCTACGAAGTAAGTTAAATCAATATTTTATGCATGTCTGTATATCTATATATATTCATTAATACGTCGGTTATCGTTGTATACAGATATCGTCCCTCGTCGGTACAGAGAGCGTTGGGCACCTTTCTAAGGTCCAACTATGGGGGTCCGTGGATCAACTACTCGGATGCCTCGGAAGAGAGGAAAGCATTCTGGTTTGCCCACTTCAAGGTAACTAAAGATAGTTAATTTAGTATGATTAATATAATTTTAAGTATTTTTTAGAACTAATTATTTTAATTTGTAATTCTTATAGATGACTTATTTTTATCCACCACACCGCGCCGAGCAGATTGAGAGACAGTTTCCTGCCGTCGCCGCCAAGTTGATCCGTGATGCTATTGACGATCAGAAAAAATGTCACCGCTCCGGAAAGCCGATTGCTGGTTGGATCACACCTGACCAGTGGACCACGATGAGGGCTCGATTTGAGGAGCCCGAGTACAAAGAGCGGTCGGAGAAGGCGAAGGCGGCTAGGACGATGGCCGGAAAGTGGTGTGGTGGATCGATTCCTATGACGGAGCATTTCCGTCGTCTGGTATGTAATTTATTGTCAAATATAAGAATTTATTGATAGTAGGAGTATATAATTTTCTATTTTACTAAAGAATAAAATATAACAAACATGCAGGTGAAGAGGGGTGAGGACGCAAACATGGTGACCGTCTTCCTGGCCACCCATCGGAAGGACGGGAAGCTCATCGACGACCGGGCTACTCAGAGCTATGTAAGTACTAATTTAGATTTCGTTAATTTTTAACACAACTTGAAGAATATACAGATAACCATATACTTAATAATAATTAAATATTTTAGACGTTTATTAGGCTAATTTAGGTAAGTACTGACGTATAGAGATGCACAATGATTTCTAGGAAGAGTATGTTAGGCTACGTGATACGCGTGCGAGTGCTAGTGCACAGGCAGAGGGAGGGGTTGGTACATCGCAACCCTCTCCGCCTCAGTCGGAGGACGAGCTCTGGAAGACCGCTGTTGGTGGTCTTCAGAGGGGTACGTACTACGGTACGGGGTCCTACGGCGCATTTGTTGCGACGCAGGCATCCAGGGCTCCCTCTTCCAGTGCGCATTCACAGCCGTCACAGGCCGAGTCGTCCCGAGTCGAGGAGACCATTGTCCGCCAGATTGCTGAGCTGTGCGACGATATGCTGAGGAGGATTGCTGAGCAGCAAGGGCCTCAGGCGCAAGAGGACGCTGCGTCGGTCACCGCACGCTTTGACGAGCTCGAGCGCACCGTGCAGCAAGTACAGGGGACA
Source organism: Iris pallida (assembly GCA_029216955.1). NCBI lineage: Eukaryota > Viridiplantae > Streptophyta > Magnoliopsida > Asparagales > Iridaceae > Iris > Iris pallida. The sequence goes on from JANAVB010014796.1 coordinate 43,904,373, forward strand.
CAAGAGTCCATTCACGACACCGTTACCAGGATAGCGACTTGCATGGAGCAATACAGCGCCAGACTCCGAGCCCTAGAGGAGACGCGGACGCACCCATCTCTAGCGGTTACACTGCCTCCTTCTCCAGCGGTTGCATTGCCTCCTCCTTCATCGTCGTCGGTGGTTCTTACACCGGAGCAGTATGCTTACCTTCTTTCCAGGAGCGGTGATAGGAGCGGTGATGCTCCTCCTGATCAGTCGTAGTCGGCATATACATTGTTGTGTGATGGCCCATTGTTGGGTCTTTTATGTGGTTTTACATACTTTATTCTTATGTGGACACATTATGTTTGACATTGTTACAAATTTTCATAAATCTGTGTTGATTGTGGACACATTGTGTTTCAAACGTGTTCGTGATTGTGTGTATGTGTTGTTTGATACTGTGTTCGTGATACACAGTCGTTGTTGTAACAAATGGTGCTGCAAATTCTGCAAATTCTGCAAATGCTGCAATTGCTGTAATTTTTTTTATATTTTTTTTAATATTAGCGACGTTCAGCGACTGTCAACGACGTCCAGCGACGATATAAACGTCGCTAAGTACGTCGCTAACATTAATGAGTACCGTCACTAATCGTCACTAAACGTCGCTACACGGACGTCGCTAAAAGTCGCTATATGTCGGTAATATAGCGACGTAGAAAAGTCGCAGAACGTCGCCATTTGGCTCTAAAGCCAGGTCAGCATCGATGCATGTCAAGTCGCTCAACGTCGCTAGATTACGTCGGTAAATTATGACGTTTTATGTCGCTGGCAGTCGCTAAATTAGCGACGTGGACACGTCGCTAAAGCTCGTCGCAATAGCGACGTATGGCGACGTTTTCTTGTTTAGCGACTAGGTTAATTCCGACTACTTGAAAACGTCGCTAAATACGTCGCTAATAGAAATTAGCGACGTATTTTCCCTTTTTAGCGACGTCTTGACGCGTCGCTGAATTGACAGATTTTAGTAGTGTCAGGATGAGCCCAAAAGATTGATAATACTTCATTACTCTGGGGATGTCTTCTATGGAACTCAACATAATGATTATTGGCAAGCAACTTGAGCACTTCTTGCATCGCCATTCTTGATTTCGTCCGGACAGCGTTTGAAGAAGCTTGGGCGTTGTATATTGACCTCATTGTAGACATGTTCTTCTCATCTTCATGTCGTATGACGGAATATATTTGTCTCGGTGCAACTCTGGAGGTGGACAAGTCTTCGACTATCTTCTTCTACGTATTGTTCAACCGTCCGACATACGGATGACCCAACAGTGTCTCGGCAATCTCATGGTTGTGGATTCCATTCTTTACTTCTACTGTCCATTTTCCTTCTTCTTCGTTTCTAATATGTATCGTGAATGGACAACCACATTTCCTCGTTCCAATATTTCTTCTTGGAACTTTACTTTGGATAACTGTGTTTTTCTTGTGCGTTCTGAACACACCACCTCTTTTACAGCCAACCACCACAGTTTGTCGTCCCGGTCGATTTCGGGCCGATCTGGATATCACTAGAACAATGTTATTTTCCCGTCCGACTTCTCGATACCAATGTACCGTACCCTCGCTTGATTCAAAACATAGATCGGTCCAGAATAAATGGACTACATTGACTGCAATTGGAGCCGGTACCGCAAAATCGGAAGATCTCAAGTCCTACAATAAAACTTAAAGGTTAGTACAATTAGACAACATCCTAAAGCAAATAGGTTTCATAGATTAGGACCGTGCATAAGATTGGTGTCCATAAATAGCAAATTGTGTTAATAGCAAGACCGTCTTTTGTACAACAATTGGTGTTCATAAATTTCAAATACCTTTACTGACTAAAACTATGCATTCAGGTATCATAAACTAGGACTGCCAGAGTGGTGGCAGTCCTTCACAGAAGAAGGACTGCCAGGACCCTGACAGTCCTACATATGTGTAGGACTGCCAGGGTCCTGGCAGTCCTTCTTCAGTGAAGGACTGCCACCACTCTGGCAGTCCTAGTCTATGATCTGGACTGCCAGAGTGTTGGCAGTCCTCTGTGTCACAGCACGAATTTTAATCCGATGACAAGTTCAAATGTAGTTACCAAGAGGGCTTCCGATGCATCAAAGTTGTCTTCGGACGTTGCGGGAACGTGTTCTTCGGACGTGGCGGGAACATTTGATGATCCCGGTTGATCCATGTTCAATATTTTTCTACATTTAACACATAATTCAACTTTTATATGTGAAATTCTTGTTTAAAATATGAAACATATTTTAGTTCGATGACTTACCAATAAATTGGAGAAGTCAATGACCTAGAGTTGAGGGAGAGAACAATTTGCCAAAAATGTAGGGAGAAAAGAAAAGATTTAGGGTTTAAATTCTTTGACCTAAGAGAAGGAGAGAAGAAAATAGTTGAGGGAGAAAAGAAAAGAGAAGAAGGAGAGAGAAAATGAAAAGAAAAATTGGTATTCAGGGGCGGCCCTGGCCCAGGGCAGGCCGGGCGACGGCCCAGGGCCCCCTGACGAAAGGGGGCACCAATATGAAACTGTCTATAATAGAACTAGTATGTATCATGTGCCCTTTTTTAACAAAAAGTATTGTGGTGTAGTGGATACAATGCTAGACTCATATTTTAAAGGTCCTTGGTTCAAATCTTGGCTACAACAAATTTTTTTTTTTACATTATTTTTGGGCCTATTTTCGAAGTTTTGCCTCGGGCCCCCAATTGCTCAGGGCCGGCCCTGTTGGTATTTATAGATTTGCTTGGGCCAGCCCCTAGCAAAAATTTTTGATGGCAAACTTGTAATATTTTTGAACTATTTTGGGCTAGCCCCTAGCAAAAAGGGTGGTGTCTTTAAAAAAAATTTTAGAAAAAATCTTTTGATGTGTCATATAACTTGCCTTCCAATAAAAATGTTCACATACTTTCGAGCAGCCCGAGTATAGGTCTCTGGCCCAAAATCCCAACCCACCGAACAAAAAGAGTAGAGAAGAAATAGAATTTCGTCCGATCTCCAAATTCTCGGTCACTGGAAGCGTTAGAGAGAGAGAGAGAGAGAGAGAGAGAGAAGGAAGACGATGATGATGAGCAGCAGCGCTCCTTCTTCTTCGTCATCATCAGGAGTGAGTAAGAATTGCACTCTTCCCATCCCATCTCTATTTGGATCTGACGCATCCGTTGGTAGATCCGGTTCTCGATCTCTGCTCAAACCGGAACTTTTTCTTTTCTTCGACAATCATCGAAACACTGTTCTGTACGGATCATTACATCTTGCGTTTTTATGCTAACGAGACGGACACGGATAGGACACGGGGGAGGGTCTGCTTGGTGTCCCGTACGCGTAGTTGGGTCGTGTCCGATGTTTGATTTTACTTTTGGGCTTGGGTGCCGAAGAAAATAGTAGCAGTTCGTGTTCTTGCAAGCTCCCATGTGCCTGATCTTGCACGTGTTCAACGAAGAAGTTATTTTGGTTAGAAAATTAATATAAAATTTGGTCCTTTTTAAGAGAAAACAAAGCATGGAACGATTTGAGGGGAAAGTTGGGACATTTATCGACAAGGTTGCAACTGTATAGACACGGAAAAGGATACAGACACGACACTTATTTGGAATGTAGTATCTTTAACTTTAAAAAAATGCTAGAAAATAAATGTTAGTTTCTCTATCTTTATGTGCGGTACGAGCTTGACCATGCCAAATTACTTCCGCTTGTGTTTTCACTTGTGCTTTTATTAGAGGGGAGTTAAGAGTTAAATATGTATTCACTTGGGTTTAAATGCAATATACCTTTCCCACAATGTCACAAACTCACTGGTTTCTACCACCACCCTCGGGGAGTGACCTTGCTAGGATGATGGAGCGCCACTCGTTTTTGTTTCTCGAGAGGTCAATACAAGAATATCTAAATATGCAACTTGAGAAGAAGTCTCCAACCAAGAACCTATGTATGGGCTTAAGGATCAACGGATATCCTTCTGTCATCCAGCGATTCTATTTTCATGTTTCAAGATTAACTTGGAAGTGATTTCAATAAGTGGGTGGAAGGAAAAAGGGTTAAATAAGAAGCTTGTATGTAGCTATGTGAAAAGAATAAAACTTGGTACTTCACAATACACAAACTGTATGACAGTAGAAACTATTTTCCTTTGTCAAAATGTACATGGGAAAGGAAATATGTAATCAAGAAAGCTAGAACAATGTCAATTACTTCTTCACAACTCATTCCAGGGCTCCTCATCAATATTTCCAACATTTACTAATTCTCAGTTATGCATCCATCGTTGTCAGATCAGACGTCCTTTTTCTCAGTTGGACCCTAACTGTAATCCCTGCCTCTCTGTAGACCAAGGCATTGTCGTAGTTTGTTGCAAAGATCGGTACTATCTGTTGGTTATTTTTCCACTACTTTATTCCAGTTCTAGCAGTTTGTTTATTCACTACTTCATCCCTGATCGAAGCAATTCTATGCTTTCTCAAGTTGCCTTGTTTCTATCTTACTCATCAAAATGTTCTCTCTACTTAACTCGTTCAAGCTATACCTTTTGTAATATTAACTCTAATGCCCATCTGCAGTTCATGTCTTTATTATGTCTTTATTCTTTCTCAAGCTAACTGCTTCAAAGTAGCTAAAATGGTGAAAACCCTGGTGTGTTTTGGCTAGCTATTTTATTGAGGTCTCACATTCATTTGTTTTAAACATGGATTCCATAATTCTTCTGATACAATGGCTGTTTGTTCTGAAGGTTATATTTGCATGGAGGAAAGTAAATTTTTTTGGATAGTTATGTTTTGAACTGTTTGGTTCCATGGAAAAAGAAATTTTAGTATACTGAAATGAACAACACAATAAACACAATAGACCTTTGCATGGAGAAAACTATATTTTCTACCTTTCCTTGCTTACCAAAAGGACCGTAACCAATAGCAATAAAGTACTGAAACTAGTGAAAAGAAAGTCTTGGGAGCCAAGTTTTGATGTAGGTCTTCTAGGCTTCAAACTCACCAATCATACAACTTATTTCTGTTCATTCGTTCATAATCTTTAGCTTTTATTATTCTAAAACTAGGCCATCGGTTATAGTACCTTTCAAGTTACTCATGGTATTCTGTTACGTGTTTTCAATAATTTGAGATAATGGTAATCTTGTTGTTTCAGCTTTCTGAAATGGGATGGTTTGAGCATTTTGACAGTTTCAGATCAATTGAGTATGGTTGTTTAATACATAATGACAAAAGTAATCAATGAGAACACTGCAAAAGCCAAAATATTTGGACAAGAAGATGAAAACAAGGAGAATATATATAGAGAGTACTGCTGAATAGTAACATAGAAAAAATTACTAGAAAATATATCAGAGAAAAAGATAATTATTAGAACTAACATTAATTTGAAATTTTGTACTAGTTTAGTACTTACAGAGCTAGCTTAGATATTATTTATCTTAGGAGAAAGGAAGAAACACAAATATCCACCGCAGATAAAAGAAAACTCATAAGTCATTCTTTGACCATCATAATGTGACCGATATAATGTCAAAAGTTATTGGCTTGTTTGGGATATATAAATTGTGCAGTACTTTGACAAGAAAGGAGCTGTAATTGGCTGATTTCGTTGAGGATATTTTCATCTTGTTGATATAGGATTTGCTTTTATTCTTCTCTCTCATTTTGGTAAGGCTTTTAAGGCAATGGCTTCATTTGTCAGAAAATCAAATGTCACTTTTATGCTTTATTGCATAAGTCACTTTTATAAGTATCGAAAAACTGATGCGACTTTGTAGTCTTGTAACTTGGTTATTCAATGATGCATTGTGATTGGTCATTTTTATATTAATTAATGATGATGACAGAGATTCAAAGTAATATAAATTGAGTGATAATTTGACCGATATACTAGAGTTACAACTTACAAGTGACTAGTTGGGAGGTTTTGACTAGTTGGGGGTTTTGACATTCAGAGAAGCAAATTTCTTTCTTTTTTGTTATTTACATTCCTTAAACAAGCAATACCATTTTGCTTTCTGGGTCGTGTAGTGAATTTATTTTGCTGACACTAATTAGAAATAACACACAGTGTTAGGAGTTACTTTGACAATGCTGTTTTTAGTGCAGGGCAGCAGTTTCTTCACAGGGTTTACCCGATTGTGCAAAGGACTCTGCGTAATACTTGTTGCAGGATACATATTACTTCAGTTTTTGCCCTCAGCTGTTTCTTACCTGGCACTTATTCCTGCAAGGTACCAAATAAAGTGCCACTCACATCAGTATAATGATAAAGTCCCATTCAGCACAAACTATATTTGCATTGTTGTGAATTATAATAAAACAATCAGCATACTGACTGGTGTGGTATGTGAAAAACACTTCGGCAACCATGTACACTTTGTTGTCATTGCTTGCACAGGACCAACAAAGAAGCGTTCTGTTATTCCTGTGCTGTAATCATTGGGATGGTATACAATATTGTCCCTTTGTAATCAACCAATCGTCTAGACTTGTTGGTAAGCAGAGGGTGTTCTGGTTGTATAATCTCAAAATAGAACCATGAGCATATCAAATGATATATTCTGCAAAGTATTTATTGTTTCAAACTTAGCAGTCCCTTAAACCCTCTCAATCAACGGTAAAAGTTTAACCTACCTCCCAATCCAACTGAGGGAAAACTTGGGTTGTTGAGCTCCTGAATCTCACTGGAACATGTTTTAGGCTTTTAATTGTTGTTGGCTTCTGATCTCATCAGAGTTGCATGTTGGCTTCTCACGCCTCATTCAGTGTTTTAACCATGGTTTATGTTTAACCTTTATAACTTTATGGTTCTTTCTCCCTAATAAACTGGCCATATAAGTTTCTAAACGAATTTTGGCCATTGAAAGCACAACTCCGCAGCAAACAAATTCTGTGAGTGCCTTAACTCAAACTAAACCACATCAACCATTTCAAAGAGTGACTTGCTAGAACCAGGTGTGGCTCTTAATTACTTTAGCTGCTTAGGTCGCAAACTTGTTCTATAGTTTATTAATTCTTGTACTTATAGCTATATCAGAGTACTATCAGTCAACCATTCATTGCTGAAGAGAACTTTGACCATGCAACAGCATGGAGGACCTTCATGAGTTAGCTGTATGTCACCCATTCTTTTGGGGGATTAAAGCTGTTACCTTGAATATACTATTAGAGTATGTATCATCTTATTTTCTGTGGAGGCTAGCCTTTCATAGTCTTAGAACATTTATATATTGAATGAGTTCTATAGCATTGCTTGGTATATGCCAAGTTTTATTTGTCAAACAACTTTGGCGTTAGACGCAATTCATATAATGTGGTTAATTATTATCTGGTATGTACTGAAGGATATTAGGAGATTAGTTGAGTAATGAGTATTGTTTTTGCCGAGAAAGCTGTTTGGTCATATTTTATGGGTAGGATCAAATACTTCATTTTTTAAAATTTCAAACAGACTGTCTAATCATTATCTTTGTATATTTCAGAATGATTCCATGTGTATTGCGTGTATCTTGAACATATTCCAATATTCACTTTGCGTTTATGTATGAACATATCTACAAGTTTAATCTTTATGATGTATTATTTATCAAGGTAATATAATTGGTATTCTTTCCCATCCTAACATTGACTCAAATAGTAAGGTGTCCGTTGTTTACGTAGACCATGGTAAAAAATATGATAAACTTGGTTGTTTACTGGCTAACTATTATTCTACTGATTGGCAGCCTGGTTATGTATAATGGTAACAAGCTTAGCATACCACTAGATGACAGATGGATATCCTGAAATCAGTTATGTACTTGGTACAGATTGTTGGACTGTGACATATGCCTCACTATTAGAAGTATTCAAAGATAAAAAAGTGTGTGTGTCTATATATATATATATATATATATATATATATATATATATATATATATATATATAATGGTTACTACTATGTCATATTAAGAGATTTCCTACTTTAAAATAAACCCTCTATTTTGTTTCATATTCCAAAGAATGCAACTTAATGTATCTCCATTTCCACAACCCAATCATTCATCGCTCAATCACATCCACCACGTCCCTCCACCCCCACCCTCTCCTACCACCTCAGCCCTCTCCTCCATTGTGTCACCCCTCCGCCCTCTGACCCCAATTACAATACATCCCCAACAATCCTCCACTGTTTCACTGTCTCCATATCCCACTCCCTTTGCTTCTCTCCATGTCACAAAGTTCAGGATGGATTGAGTGCATATTTCAAGATTATGGATCAATATAGAAGTAATTTGTTGGGGGTTAGTCAATCGTGATTTGTAAATCATAGGTTGTGATTATTAAATCCAGTGTTAGTGGTTTGAGATTTTGAAATGTGATTTCCAAATCCACTGTTAGTCAATTAAGATTTGAAAATCAATAATATTGAGGATTTCAAATCACATTACTTTGATATTGATTTTCGTGTATCACGATCACACCATAAAATTGGTTGGATTCTTGAAACCACGTCCCCTCTTATTTTCATTTCTCTCTATCAACATTTTCTTTTTTCACCTTCTTCCCACCGACCATCATCTTCCCCATCTAGGCATCTACTCTCTGTTTCATTGGCAATCACCACCACCACCACCACCACCACCGCCGCCACATCTTTCGCAATGTAAAACACAAAATAGAAAATATTTGTTTTCAATATAAACCGGAGACAACCAAAAATTTATTCATATTTGTTATTAACATGCAATTTCTTTTTGCTTTTTAACCAAATCGGGTTAATGGTACACAAAATATTTTTTTTTTTTACATCAAATTAGAAAACCCGAGTCTGATCTGGAAAAAAAAATCAATTTTCATACTTCTTAGTTTCATATATGATTTTTTTTAATATTTAATTGTTGATTAAAAATGGGATCAAGTCAATTGTTCATTTATAATTAAAATGGATTTTATTCACTAAAAGAAAACCCGAACCTGACCTAAAAATATATTTAGTTTCATATCATTTAGTTGAACCAAACACAAATTCATTTTGGTTGACTTTTTAATATTCAAACACATTTCGACTAAACAACTCGAGTTGATGTAAAGATTCATTGTTTACCGTTGACAGACCTACTCCAAACAAATTGTGAGATTTTTATCAATTTGTTGGTTAATATAAATAGACTTATACTACGTTAAGTCGGATATATATGTTTTACTTGATGAATAATATTTTAAATCTATATGCTGCCAAGAAATCTAATAAAGAAGTTTAATATTATATATTAAAATTTTAATATATATTATTTGTTTAGTTACGTTTAATATTTCCCTTATATTTATTTCCCTTAGGTGATGATTTCAGAAACAATACATGGATGGATTTCAGAATCACAACCACATGCATTATGTAATCTTTGTGTTTTATATGAAATCACTGTGATTGTGATTCTGAAATTACAGCCACAATGTGCTTCTGAAAGCCTTTTTGACTAATCCCCCCTTAGTGCAATTGTTGGACTCCTGATACAAGATCACCAAGGCAAAGTTTAACTTTGGGTTTGCATATAGATGTCTCGTAATTGCATATATGCTTATTGGGCATATTTCGCTACAAGGTGCTATAAATATGTTGTTGAGACCCTCATCATCAAGCAAATGTGGTTATAGTGGACTCTGTTGCCATGATTACTTCTAGATTAATGGGACTTGCAAGTTATGCATGTAAAGATTTCAAACTGAAGCTATTATTGGAGATGTTTGCTTCTTGAAAACCATAGCTACTCTGTATAGGATTATTGGATCAAAGATGAGGATTCTGGAACATCTGAATTTGATAACGCATAGATCACATGTATATGATTTACTTGAAAGTAAGTTAATTCAATTTATTCTAGGTGGTTTTTATATATACGATTGATCATCATTATATTAGAAGTCTAATTAAAAGCACTGATAATTATGTATAGAATATTTTTTTTTGATACACCGTTGTGGATGGATGCCACATGTTAAACTAATACCAAACTCCGTGTGCATGGCACCAAGCCATTAACATGTGGTGTCCATCTGTAAGTGCCGGACTCCACTGACAGTGTATGAATAAAAATTCTTATGTATATAAACAGATATTGATGTTGCATATTTATAAAGAATTTATATTTCGTTGACTTGTTGAAAAATACCATGGAGTCTCGTCTCTCTACAGGTGGTTACCCTAGTGCATAGCACCAAGCCTTGGTATATTGCAATCATCCATAACCACAAACTTCCCGTGTATTAATTTTTTATTTTTTTAATGAAATAGGTTTCAATTTTCTTGCGGCTTGTATCAATAGAATTACGGAGAGCCTTAAGATGATTCCTTATCAAGTTTTACACAACTGCCACTCCCATTTGCTGAAGCTTAAGTTGCAACATAGCATCTTACATAATTTCTGTCACAGCCCTTGGTCGCTGAGAATCATGGACATTCATTTGTGTATAGTAATTCTTAGCAGCCCACAAACAATTTTACAGTGGATGAAAAATTCTTAGGTTTCCGAAACAATTATATGGTGGATAAATTTTTCTTAGGCTACCGAGTTGATTAATTTCTAGAAAGATGCATTTCATACTTAAGAGGATTCAAAATCTTCAAAATTATGTTAATTTGAAGATGCGCCTCTATTGTTATATATTTATGCACAAACACAAATCATGTTAGGTTCTGGAATTAAGTTGAATTGACAGGAGACGTGTGCCAGCAAGAAATTGAACTGTAGTTAAGAGTGCTAAGTTGATATCTTCAAGTTGTGCATGTATCTAATTTTTTGGATCCCTGAAAGACCTTTGTGCCCCAGATAGTGAAGGACGAAGAGAGGGATGTGGATACGTCGCCGCAGTGGAGAGTCGAAGTATAGTGGGTGCTCTCTAGTGGTCTGGAGGGCCGAGGTGTAGGATGGTTGATGGATGGAGGGGTTGGCTGCGTTGGTTATGCGTGTGAGGGAAGAGGTATGGATGAGAGGAATGGAGTGCCGGGGGTGGGTGCCACGGAGGGATTTGAGGATCTGGCTCCAATGAAGAGGTAAATGGAAACAAAGGAGAAAGAAATTAATTTGGGAGGAAGACAGTTCGGTTGAGTAATATGGAAGGAGCCTAATATAAAAATGCCAGCTACACAAGATTCAGAACTAAAAAATAGAGGGTTTATTTGCATAAATTAAAATGAAGAATTGTTAAAGCAATCGGAAGGTGCCAACTAGGCGTCATATTAGGAAATCTCCTATGACATAATAGGAACCATTACCCCCCTTCCCCCCTGCGTCTCTCTTCATATTTTTTTTCCGTCCCTCTCATATATATATTAAATTCATTTTTTTAAAACTATTCTTGTATACTATACATCACTTTAGTCCCACATAGCCTAGACTAGATTAAAGGAGGATGTCATGACTTGCTCCTATAAATGTACCAAGGCTATTCATATTTTGTTCATATCAATAAAATGAGTTCTTTCTAAATTTCAAATTTTATTTTATATTTCTTGACGACCAAACACTGAGGTTCACAGTATCGGTATCGGACCATTCATGAGTATTAGGATCGGCAGCTTCGGATCGGACTATTGATTTTTTTTGGTATCGGAAAGCAAATAATTATTAATAAATTATTAACACTTCAGAAAATATATGTTATACAGTTAGGCATAAGTTTAAGTATTTTTAGTGTTGTTTCTCAGTAGTTTTGAAATTGGATGAATAGTAATCACCCTTGCCGATTGGTTTACATATGATAGATAGTTTCCTTCTTTTACATACTTTTACAACTTTACTATGCTTTTGCACCCTTGTTTGTTGGTCTTTTTCGTTCAATTTTCTTTGTCGAATTGAGCGAAAAAGAGACCCCCAATGTCGGTATAAGTCAGTATCGGGTATCAGTCGGTATCGGATCGGGACATGCCAAACCGTATCGGTATCAGCCGAATCGGATCGGTATCGGTTGATACTGCAAACTATGTGAAATACTATATTTCTGGGTTCGTGCCATTTGCTAGTAAACTAGCATATGATTGACTGTCATTGGCTGGTCTGATTTCTTGTCCTCGTTTTACTTGCTATAGATAGTTATGTTTTCTTTGTGTATGGTCAGCAACTGCTATGAACATCCATTAATGTGAAATGTAAACAAACTGAACCTTTCAGTGAGAATCCAGTTTTTAGGTTTCTATCTTTGGAGATAGATTTGTTTGACACCTGAACTGTATCGGTTAAATAATTGGCACATTGACAAAAACAAAAAGAAGTAATCATACTTTTCATTATACAGACTGGACAGAGCCATGATTAATCCTACTGGGAGAACCCAACCTCTAGGTAATATCTTCATGCTAATCCTACACAAGAGCAGACCCTATAACCAGACCTTAGAACTGCATTATGTACAACATGAAATTATGTTGAAATTAATAACATCTAAACCATCCAACATCAGTTTCCTCTATGTTTTCTTCTGCTTTTCCTCTATTATCTTTTGTCAGTATCATGCTCTTTCAATTGGCTTACTTGTATAGCTTGTGCAACTAATCTTGCTTCTTCGTAAAAATAATAGGAATCCTTTTTTGTTTGTACTTATGTCTTGTTGATTACAATTCTGAGGGTATGCTCAATTTCAGGACCATACCGTTCGCATGGAACCTCATCACCGCTGGTTATGTTGAACAGTCACTTATAGGGGTATGTTTTATTTTGCTTTTGTACACTTAAAAACTGCGCTTCAGTTATGGACCTTAATGAATGCAAGTATGCAACTGTTTCATTCTTATATCCATCATTTGTAAACCCATTCAGTTACTTTTTGCCTTGTTGTAGCCCCTTTCCGTAAATAAGGGAAATGTAATATTTCTGTTGCCGGTTTGATCAATTTGATAGTATAGAAATTTCAGAAATTAATTCACACATATCACCGACTTCTTTTCTAGATTAATTAAATATTTACGTCTTGTCAATATCTAGTTTTTTTTATATACGCCTATAATATATGCTTTAATTATATGCGAGAACAAGGTACATGTTTCCAGTTTCATTTACCCTGTACTACATATATTATGGTAACCTTAAGTGATGAAATCTCTCTGGTTTGGGCTTGGTTTTAATAGTCATAGTGCTTGAACTTTTCATTTCCATTTTGTTTTGTCCTGCTAAAGTAAGATAAACCTTCGGCAGCTTGTAAATGTTCAGTTCTTCCTTATTGTTGTCCATGTAGAAAACAACAAGGAAGTGTTTTAATGTTCAATTCTTCCTACTAAAGGCATTTTACAGTAGTGCATCAGTATTGTTGTCATATATATATACTTCTAAACCCTGTTGTTTTCTACATGGACAACAATACTGATGCATTCCTGTAAAATGCCTTTAGCAGGAAGAATTGAACATTAAAACACTTCCTTCTTGTTTTCTACATGGACTATATATATATATATATATATATATATATATATATATATATATATATATATATATAAAAGCCAAGGACCTCTATCTCAAGTGGTTAGAGTGAGGCATATCCCCCCAGGAGGTTGTAGGTTCGAGCAACGGGGAAAGCACATTTAATTTCCCGTGGGAAATAAATGTGAGTGCGGGACTTCGGGCTTGGGATGCGGATGCGGTGAGATACAAGTGCGAGCCTTCGGGCTGGGAGTGTGGCCTTCGGGCTGAGTTCCTAGGCCTTCGGGCCAGGAGTCTGTAATACAATTACCTGTTCCATATATATATATATATAAGCAGTGGAAAAGATGGAGAGCTCTGCTAGGGCTTCCCCTATGGCGGCCACCACGCCTCCCCCCCGTCCCATCGATCCGCTCGCGGGGGGGGGGGGGGGTTTCGGCGGCGGCAAGGGGACCCCCCCGACCGGGGGGGCGGTCGGGTGGCGGCGGCGGCGGCACCAGTGGGACCCCCCGTTCGGGGGGGGGGGTCGGGCGGCGGCGGCCACAGGAGGACCCCCCCCCCCCCGTTCGGGGGGGGGTCGGGCGGCGACGGCAAGAGGGGGACCCCCCCGGTCGGGGGGGGGGTCGGGCGGCTGGACCCCTCCAGGCGGGGAGGGGTCGGGCGGCGGCGGCGGCGGGACCCCCCAGGCGGGGAGGGGTCGGGGGGCGGGCGGATGCAGGGGGACCCCCACGGGCGGGGGGGGGGGGGGTCGGGCGGCACAGGAGGTTCCTCTTCCGGCGGAGCGGCTTCAGTGTTCGAGTTCGGGTCCGGGGGGGACAACACTGGTGATGCAGACTGGCAGACGGTGACGAGACGATGGGCTGGAGGACGGCGAGGGGCCCAGACCCAAGTTTCGGGACGGACGGGGCCAGAAAATCATGGGAACCGATCTTCGATCGGCACAGTGGATCCCCGCCGTCGTGGGGGAGGTACGGTGCGATCTGTTTCGGGTTGGAGGCCAAAGGCGACGGCGGCCGAGAAGGCTAAGGGTATTGCTACTGATACCGGCAGGACAGGCCCGGGTCCTGTGAACCCCCCGACCAGGACGCATGTTGAGGAGCAGAGGCCTCGGTCATGGAAGGAGGTCTGCACGCTAGTGGTTACGAAAAGTCCGATGTCGATGGAGTTTATCCCACCGATGTCGGTTGGAGGAGGGCTTCGGACGTATTTTTCCGTCGAAAAAATAGCGGTGGTTTCAGAATTCTGGAAGAACACCCTGGTGCTGTATGTGCTAGGGAACAAGCCGTTCTATGGCCAAATTCGGAATTATGTGGAGCGTGTCTGGAGACCCAAAGGTAGCATGGAATTCTTATCTCGGGAGAACGGGTTCTATTATGTCAAATTTGGATTAGCGGAGGATGTGTCCAGGATCCTGCAGGGAGGGCCTTAGTCATTTGATGGGAGACTCATTATATTGAAGGAGTGGACGCCGGAGCTGAGGTGTGAGAAGGAGGTGCTGAACGCTATTCCCATCTGGGTCAGATTCCCTGAGTTCCCAGTAAAGTACTGGAGCATCCCGCTTCTCATGAGACTTGCCAGCCTTGTGGGGAAGTCGATCAAAGCAGACGAGGCCACTACTTTTCGCACCAGACTGATGTATGCCAGGGTCTTCGTGGAGATCAAGGCGGGCTCGGAGCTACCGAGTATGCTTGAGTATCAGGTACCGTCTGGGGAGGTTCTGACATAGGCGGTGGAGTATGACTGGGTCCCTCCCATGTGTTCTTACTGCGAGTGCTTTGGGCACACTACTAGTGCGTGCAAATACAAGGGGAAGGAGACTGCCAGGCCACAGGCGGTTCAGACGGAGGCACCGGGGAAGGAGACGGCCCCCACTCACTTGCCTGGAGAGACGGAGCCAGACAGACATATGGAGGAGGACACAGTGATGGAGGTCGATAGGAGGCTGGAGTCAGGATCACCGCAGAGACAGGAGAGCACGCAGGGTGCTCTGGTCCCGTTCAGACCACAGAGGACCATCGTGACCAGGGGTATGAGCGCGGCTGGTAGTGGTCAGATGGTGATGGAGGCCTCCCCGACGATCATGGTATACAGCAGCAGGAAAAGGCACGCTCCGGCCACACGGGAGGATATCCCTCAGGCGAGGGATATGGATGACCAGACTGAAGACAATCTTGACTGGACACTTACTCTTAGCAGGATTCATGCCCATCTTGCTCCTTCCTCCATGGTAGATGCGGTCATTGATCAGGCGGATGAGACACTTCCCTCGAGTGTCGATCCAGACGAGTTCCAGGGGGACCCCTCATCTATATTTAGATGTCGGTCTTAGCATTGAACATTAGGGGGGGTGTTCCATTGGACGATGGAGGGAGATTGGAGGGGTTCTGAGGAGAGAGTCGTGTGACATTGCTATCCTGCTGGAGACCAAGATTAGAGGGGCCGCTATGCTCTCGCGTAGGACTCCGGCAAACTGGGATCACATTCACAACTTAGATCTTTGCGGTGTGGCAAGGATCTGGGTTAGGTGGAACAAAGGTAGCTGGGAGGGGGTGCAGATCCATAAATCAGAACAACTCATCGGCGTTACTTTCGAGAACAAAGGTGGGTTTCGGTTCAACCTGGGTGCTGTATATGGGCACAATGACCGGAGACTCCGGGAGGCTCTGTGGGAGGACATTGTGCATCTGGGTCCTATGGCGGACAACATGCATCTCCCTCTGCTCATTATGGGGGACTTCAATGCTATGCTGCTTCGTCAAGAGAAGGTGGGAGGTCGCCCTATTCCGGACTCGATCTTATATGACTTCCAGAGGTGTCTGCTTATGTCAGGGATGCGAGGGCTGGAGCGAGCTGGACATATTTGGACCTGGCACAACAAGGCTACTCATAATCGGATTGCTTGTCAGTTGGATCGGGCCTTGGGCAATAGTGAGTGGTTCAGATGCTTTCCGAACTCGGTGGCGGAAGGTCTTGCGGCGGGTACTAGCGACCATTCTCCTATCCGTGTTGGCCTCTGTGAGAGATCCACTTTGAGGGCGAGGCCGTTTCGGTATAACAACAACTGGTATCTGTCGGCTGGATATGAGGAGGTGGTTACGGGAGAGATGTAGCACTTCCGGGAAGGCACGGCTCAGTTCCGCATGGTTCACAAACTCAAACAGCTGAAGCGGGCCATCAGGGAGTGGGTGAAGACGAGACCGCGGACTTCTCTTGCGGATAAGGAAGCCGAGCTTCGGGACACTCAGGTGGCCCTCCAAGCTGACATTCTGAACGGGGAGCTGGCGGCTAAGAAGAAGATCCTGATTGAGGAGGTCAGCACCATGAGACTGCAGGAGGAGATTAGTGCGGCACAGAGGGCCAAATGTACCTGGCTCAAAGATGGAGACCGCTGCACCAAATTCTTCTACGATGTGATCCGCACCCGTCAGCACCGGAACATCATCCTCAGACTTCTGAATGCTGAGGGACGTCTTGTGGGGGACCCGTTGGAGATTCAGGAGGAGGCCGTCAGATTTTACACTGACTTATATCAGCAGACGGACTACACTAGCACGTTCCCAGCCCTTGTCACGAAGAGACTGGTGTCCCGCCATGGGAACAGTCTGCTTTTGGCACCAGTGAGGATGGAGGAGGTGGAAGACATTGTGATGAAGGCTAATCCCAACAAAGCTCCCGGGCCTGATGGCTTCTCTTCAGGGTGCTTTAAGCGACATTGGGGTGTGCTTAAGACCCCGGTTCTGGCGGCGGTCCAGGAGTTCTTTGTGGAGGGCAGGCTTCTGAAGGAGATGAACCACACATTCTTGATGCTGGTTCCTAAGAAGGAGGGAGCGACCTCACTTGCAGATTTTCGGTCCATTGCTTGCTGTAATTTTCTTTACAAGATTATCACTCATCTTATGTGCAGGTGTATGGAGGGGATTATGCAGGGATTGGTGTCCCATCAAGCAGCGTTCATCAAGGGCCGGTCGATAGCGGAGCACAGCCTGCTAGCTCATGAGATGGTGCGGGAGTTCAGCAAACCTGGGGGGATGAAGGCTTGTGTGAAGCTTGACCTCCGGAAAGCTTATGATACGGTCAACCGGGACTTCCTGTGCCACTTGATGCTTGCCATGGGGTTCGACGAGAGGTGGGTTGCGAGGGTGAGGGAGTGCATTTGCTCCCCTACTTTCTCAGTCCTCATCCCGGACACGCCGCATGGCTACTTCAGGAGCAACAGGGGGTTGAGGCAGGGTGACCCCCTCTCCCCATATCTTTTTACCTTGGTGATGGAGTACTTTACATGCATGATAGATACGGCAGTGCATAGCAAGAGGATCGTTCCCCTCTTCCGGAAGGTGAGTCCGGTTGTATCCCATCTGATCTATGCTGACGACTTATTGGTGCTACTCCAGCCTTCTATGCGGGGAATGAGAGCGCTCTCTGACATTATGGAGGAGTTCGGGCGGCTATCTGGGCTCCAATTAAACAGGAAGAAAAGCAGAGTCTACTTCAGCTCCCGGTGTACACAGCAGGAGGAGAGAGCCTTCGCCTTGGGAGTGGACAGAGGCGAGCTTCCAGTGAAATAACTGGGGGTCCCGCTGACGGTCAACTATGCCAGAGAGCAGGATTGTCACAGCTTGGTGGATTTTGCTCAGAGGAGAGTGGAAGGCTGGCAAGCTGCGGGTCTATCATTTGGCGGACGGATTGAGTTGGTGCGTTCGGTTATTGCGGGCATCACGATGTTCTGGCTCCAGTCTATCCAGATCCCTACGGCTACTATTCGAAAAGTGGAGGCCATCTGTGCTGACTTCATCTGGAGGGGAGGGGTGCATGCGATCTCCTGGGACCAGCTATGTCGGCCTCGGGAGGAAGGAGGAGTGGGGTTGAGGCCTCTCCATGCGGTCAGGAAGGCAGCTTGTGTGAAGATGGCCTGGAGATTCATCAAGGGGGGTCGCTCTGGGCGGAATGGATGGCGAACAGATACCTAAGGAGGACTAACTTCTGGGCCTGCAGGATAGACAACAATTTTTCGGTCACGTTTAAGGCCATTCTGAGGTGTCGACCGGTGCTTCAGACCGCTATCTGCAGGAACATGAAGGATGGGACGACTACCGACCTCTGGCTAGACCCTTGGTTGAGTTCCAGATCCTTGCTCGAGCTATTGTGATGTCAGCTGGACAGAGAAGCAGGCAGGGGGCTCACATGCAGTCGGATCATCAGAGATGGAGTTTGGAGGCCAGAAGGATATCCATATGCTGCTCCGCTTGCCGAGGAGATTCGTCTTATTACTATTGACGCTAGCCAGCATGAGGATTCCTGGAGCTGGGCCGGCCCAGGTACGGGGGGCGGGTCAGGCCTATTCTGCTTTCGTAGCTGCTACGACTTGGTTCGGACCCACCACGACCGGGCTGAGAAGGTGGACTTCATTTGGGGCAAGGGGGTTGCTCGAAAAATACAACTATGTGCATACCGACTTCTACGGGGTAGACTGATGACGAGAGACAGACTCCTCAGGTTTGGGATGCAGATCCCGGATGCCAAATGTGTGCTATGTAATGAGGATGATGAATCTATGGGACATCTCTTCTTTGTATGCCGGTGACCTGGCACATTTGGACTGAGCAGTGCGCGCAGCTGAGAGGAGGAGTTGGGGTGGATTGAGACATCCGGAGCATTCTCAGCTGGATTCGAGATCACAGTGGCTGGGATCCGGGGTGGGCCAGAAGAGCCAGAGTTCGTCTCGCCGCGTCCGTTTGGCACATCTGGAAGGAACGGAACAGACGTATTTTCGAGGGCTTGACTACCCCCCTATTGGAATTCTACATAACATAGAATTCGATGTATCAGTAATGGCCCCATAATATTATAATGTGGGGCATGGGAAGTTGTGATATTATGTATTGTAATACCTTTTCCGCTACATGCGAGGAATAAATTCACCCTTATTCCAAAAAAATATATATATAAAAGCAGTGTTTTAATTTTCTAGTTAAGCCTGTCAATCCCCAAAACCCTTAGTACTTGCTGCATTATTTACTGTATTTGTTTGTACGTAGAATTTTTGTTGTTTGTATCTTTGTGTCATATAATATAATTCCTTCAGCTTGTAGCTTGTTAATGATATCAACATGTGAGGAGTCTTCTAATGTCTGTTGATTATAAAGTTGAATCTTTTATGGTTGGATTTTAGAAAAGGACATCTAAGTGCGCCCTGAGGGTACCTCTAATTCTGTGTTTAGGGAGGGTTGAGATGCATGTAGCCTTACCCACATTTATGGGGAGGCTGATTCCGTTATTTGAACCCGATATGCCATCATGCCAAGCAGTTCCCTTTGTCACTCAATGTTTAGATTCTACGGTTCCAAGTTCCAAATAGCATTTTTTTGTTAGTTAACTTGAAATGGAAAACAGAAACCTATAATCTGGGAGAATAATGATACACAGTTCTATACTTGATTGAGGAACAACATTATGAGTCTGTTCGCTTAGCTGCAATCATTGTTGAAGTGCAAGATCAGTGCAGAACCACTTGCTGCAGTACAGTTGTGCTGCACTGTACTGCAGCAAAAGGAGGAGTAACTAGTGGCAGTGCAGGAATGGTAATGAGTAATTAGTTATGCATGAGGCTCATATGCAGGAAAGTGATTGGCCTTGACCATTCATAATTTCTGTGACATTCTGTAGAACCCTAGAAAGGGGGGGGGGGGGGGGGGAATAGGGTAATAAAATAATTACCAACAATAATAAGCAAATTAAAAGACAATTTAGAGAATAGAGAATCAAACACTCGATGTATCCTGGTATCCTCTCAAGGGGCACTCCAGTCCCGAAACTCTTTCCGGCTTTAATCCACTATTTGAGTAAATAGTTACAACACGGGTTTGGATCCGAAGAACTCGTCAACTTCTTACACACGAGTTTTCCTCCGAAGGCTCGTCAACTTCAAACTTGAGAGAAAAATGTTTCGATCTTCTTGAACACTTGGAATATCTAAGTTGCAACTCTTGAATACTAACACTTTAATGGATGACAACTTAAAGCTTGGTAGAGTAATGGTGGAGCTCTTTGGTAGATAGAAAATTTAAAGCTCAAGTGGATGAGTATTTATGAAAAAGAGAAAGTCTATTTATACAAATCCAAAGTCATAAAGAGCATTCTGTAGTTGATCGAATTATTCGAGAGAAATTCTCAGAAATCCTTTGGATTATTCGACTCAACAGTAACGGCTAGAAATAGAGCCGTTGGATGCATTAATTGCTCTGACAGATGGCCGTTGGATTTGAATTCAAATAATAGCCAGCGAGTCGTTCGGATTATCCGTCGGATTATACCGGAGATCCGTCAGATAATCCGAATGAGACAACAAAATAGTTGCTGTCTCAGTTCGGATTATCCGTCGGATTACTTTGGAGATCCGCTAGATGATCCGAACTAGCCAACAAGTACTTAGTTCGGATTATCCGATGGATCTCCGTAGAAATCCGTCTGATGATCCGAAAGAGGCAACAAATAGTTGCCGTCTCTGTTCGGATTATCCGACGAAAAATTTCAGAAGTCCGGCGGATTTTCCTTTCCTTCATAAAAATCCATTTGAATGTATAGTTTTTTAGTTTGTCATCCATGTTAGACACTTACAGACACTTTAGAGAGACATAGGAGCTTTTGATCTTGGATTCTTTTTGCTTGTCATGTCTTCTTTGAGTGCGATAGAGTTTGCTTTTGAAAGTGTTGGAATCGTCTTTTCTTTTAGCTTTGAATGACTTTGTTTGTTCCTGTAGAATAATATAGCTAAAACAGTACGGAGGTTAATTATAGTCAATATATCAAAATCATTGTGCCAACACATTCAAATGGCTGCCAACAACTAACATCTTGCAAGGTAAGTTGCAGACAGTTTTAACACACTTGTAGGCTCAAGCATAGGTTGCATATTCTTGCAGCCTATTTTGTATCGTGATTAAACTAAACAGCAAGCATGATGTGGGACAATAATGCAGCCAACATCAAATCTTTCAAGTTGGAAAAATAATTGGATTAGGATAGAATTTGATGACACAAATTTAACTTTTAGGAATTGGAGTAATGGTTATTGTATAATTTGTGATTGGGAAAACTTGGGATTTAGGTTTTAGGAGAAAAAGGATGTTTCCTGGACTGCAGAAAGATTAGCCTGAGACAGGTCTGTTGGAATGATTTTGAGATAAGTGTAGGATTTTGGGAAGACATAGTAATATTGCAAAGGGACCATAGGGTATACTAGAAGGACAGCTGTAATTTGGACTGCTGGGTGCAGGAAAGAAGAAAGGGGATTTGGCCAAACAGCAGGACAGCCAAGAATAGCTGAGGATAGGGGTTTATTGTAGGGGTAGAAAAGATGGACAAGGAAGAAGGCGACAATGAAGAATTAGGATATTACACCCAATGATTGCATCACACCATCAAGATAGAGAAAACTCTCAAATTTATTCATTTGAAAGTGCCTTTATATAACCTCTGACCAAGAATTTAGTACCACCTGAAACTCCTTCCTAATATCTGACTTGCTAAATGATAGGAAACTTAAATGTTTTAAGTCAATTATATTTTTATTGCACATATGATGACACAGAGAAAACATGGCTAGATTCTACTATGTACCTAATGTAACAAGGATTTAAATTAGGAAACAACTCAGGGGTTTACATAGAAAAACATCACTAATTAGTAAAAAGTAAAAACAATCATAGGAAGGTGTGAAATATGGATATAACTTCGTAAAAACGGAAAAGCTTCTAAAAGCTAATTATACCAACTAGATGAACTCTAACTAGATCCACAATTAAAAGATATATAAGTGCATGTGGTCTCCATCAATGCAACTTTGTTTGTAGCAACCAAACAGCCGTAACTGCATTGTTAGCTTTTACTCTACCGTGTTCTTACTTGTTCTCGAGTTCTAGTCGAATCTTCATTATGCCATATGTAATGGCAATATGATGGAGCATGTAAAGTTATTCCTTCCTGACCAGGGACCACAGTGCTATGTAATGGCTTGTTAGAAGCATAAGGTGTAATAACACGGTTCAGAAATGTGGTATGAGAACGGTATACCTATCTTCCTGTTGTGCCTTTGTATTGGCAGTTCCGAGTACTTGTGAAAATTAAACATGCAATTTTTTGTTAAAATATAAGAAAAAAATATAGTCTAAACATAATATCATAAATTGTTTAGTATGCTGAATAATTTCAAAGTTTTGTCTACAATTATTAGTCATAACATGATAATTGCATTATTTGATAGGCAACTTACATTACATGTAAAAGCATGAAGTTGAATCCAAATCAAATTAATGACGGTGACCAATCTTAACAAAATGCTGACCAACTTTTGGCCTTTTTTGATGTTTTCCCCTTCTAGTTTTGATCCAATTTAAAGGACTTTTGGGAAGTTTTGACTAGTTTTGGTCGCAAAGGCTTTCCAAAATTATCTTGATACCAGAGGTATGAACTGATACTGCTTTCATTATGCAGTATATTTAACTCAAAAGGAGCACCACAAAATGCAACATAGGTAATGTTTCTTGTTCGGAACTTTCATTCCTGAAGTTGGAAGTGTAAAACTAATGATCTAATAGTTCTACAGAGCCATGGAGAAAGCCTAAATACTGAACAAATAACCTGAACTAATAGATGCTTACATGATATAAGAAATATGGAACTGCAAATTTCAAATTTTACTATTACTGTAAAAACATATTAGAAAGCATGGCTTGTTCGAAAGAAGCCTACCTCTATCATTCACTATGTTGCAAGGATACAAATACAACACGTCACAGTAAGGAAACAACATGTATTAGATACGTAAACACCACGGACATGATAAATACAACACCATTTATTTGTGTTTTTAGATAACCTTGCTGCAAAATTAGAACAATTGTCACTGTAGACCCTACTTGATACTTGTACTTACATGTTGATCTTTGGTTTCGATATAGTTCGACTGCCATTCTCCTTTATATATGTGTGTGTGTGTGTGTGTGTGAGAGAGAGAGAGAGAGAGAGAGAGAGAGAGAGAGAGAGAGAGAGATCTGTTTTGGAAGTTGTAACCTGTTTACAATATAACCAATAGTTGTCACCTATCTTGCACGATTATGGACATGGGCACAGATAAGGACACGATACGGGATACAAACATTTTTAGGTAGACAAAATATGTAGTCTCCTATGATGCACAGTGCGGACACGATATGAATACGGAGACCTTTTCCTCTGTCAGTGCAACATAGGCTCTCACCCTAGTTTATCTTTTAGTTCACTGATTTGGTTAGAGAACTTCCAGAAGTAACTAAATGCTTGGTCTTAGAAGATTATTAATCATGTTTGAGTTTGTTCCATGTTTGAGTTTGTTCCATAGCATATATTAGATGACTACTTTTTAGAAAAGAAGTGCCCTCCCACTGCCAACCCTAATCTACAAATTTGTACCTCTGTTAAGATCCAAAAAAAAAGAAGCAAAAGGTCTCCACTAGGTTTTTCAAGTTGCAAGTTCTCGAAGGCTTTGCAAAGCTTTTATTTGTTTGCGCATTGGCTAAGTACTAAGATTTTTGGTGCATTTGACCCATTATTTTAACCATAAATTTTGCTAAAATATAACCATACAATTGAGTTCCTTTTAGAAATAACACTCCATTTTGCAGGTAGCCATAAGCACAGTCGGTCTTCTTTTCTTTGGGAAGTTGCTGGAACCATTATGGGGAACCAGGGAGTTCCTGAAGTTCATAATTGTAGTGAACTTTTTAACTTCAATCTGTGTCTTCGTTACTGCTATCGGCTTGTACTACATAACAACAAAGGAAAGTTATCTGTAAGTATCATCATGTTCCTACCACTTTACGTCAATCTTTAATTACTTTCTCTTTTTTGGGTTCTCTATATATCTTTTATGACATGGTTTTCTTCATTTCATTGTCTTTAAAAGATCATGCTAATGGCATATGTTTAAAAAAGAGTTTACTGTTTGTATGCTTACGAGTAAAATAATAAAAAGAAAATGAAAAGAGATGAAAAGGGAGCAGAGAGAAGGGGTAGGTGACAAAGATGCAATTTGATTTCAAATCCTGTAAACATGACTATCCATGAGATGTTTTTAACTTCAGTCTGTGTCTTCGTTACTGCTTTCTGCTTGTACTACATAGCAACAAAGGAAAGTTATCTGTAAGTACCATCATGTTCCTACCACTTTAAGTCAATCTTGATTCACTTTCTCTTCTCTGGTTCTCTATATATTTTTTATGACATAGTTTTCTTCATTTCTCATTTGATTTATTACAGCTTAAATAATATTCTTTTAAATGATCATGCATATGGCATATGTTCTGGAAAAATAAGAGTTTACTGCTTGTCTGCTTATGAGTAAAATGATAAAAAGGGAAGAAGGAAAAGAGAGGAAAAGGGAGCAGAAAGAAGGGGCAAGTGACGGAGGTTAGTTTGTCTGTGATGCAGTTGGACCTGTACCTATTGGCCAACTGGTCAACCGAGACATTGAAATATTCTGTGTTTTTTTGTTTTGATTTGTAATTTCCTTTATTTTTGTGTTTTCTAGCAACTAGTTTGACTTTTTCCCCCCTATTTTAAAACATCTTATGGGATAATTAATGTATATCTTATAGGATTGAGATCCAGTTGTAATCTTTGAATTTTTTTTCACTTTTTTATTTCTTTATTTTTTGTTTTGTAAGCCCTCCTATATAAAGTCTAGTAGGGAGAGAGTAGAGAGTTAGGGTCTGTTTGGATTGACATTTAAACTCTCTTTTCTGTGTTTAAACACAAAAGGAAACCAAAATAACTTTTGGATATGATAAGTTACAAGTGAACTTTTAATATTTTTTTTGGGCAAATCGATGTTTAAATGTAGTTTTTGGAGAGTAGGTTTCAACTCTTTTATGAGTTGGACTCTTCTTTTTCTCTCTTTTCTTACTTTTTTTTTTCTCAGCGCGAGCAGCAACAGCCTCTGCAAATGGAAGTGACTCTCCAGTGCCCTCTTGACCCGCGACCCCCATCTTCGTCATCCTCCATCCGCATCTTCGCCGTCGATGACAACTCCTCCAACTTTCAGGTCGCCACTAGCATCCTCCTCATCGTAGCCATCTCCGTCTTCCTCTTCTGCTCCCTCCGCCGCGCCAACCGACGCCACCTCCCCGCTCAAAACCCTCCCTCGGAGTCGCGCTTCCCGGGACCACCGCTATCATGCCTTTCTGTTTTGACAGAGCAATCGCCTACAGAACTCGCCGTGCTGCGCCCTCCTTCTCCCCTTCCGTGCGAGTCCCCGTCCCACCACCACCAAATCCGAAACCTCTCTGTGCCCTCGTCAAATACGGAAGACCCAAAACTGGAGAGCCCCAATTTTTTTTCCTTTCTTTGTGTTTGAAGAAGTTTTGAGGAACGGTGCGACGAGTTCCTTCCCCGAGCTTTGAGATTCCTGCGCGTTGAGGGAGGAGCTCCATCCCCCGGAGCTTCGAGATCTCGGAGGAACGACGCGGCAAGCTCCTCCTTCGGAGCTTCAAGATCCCGGACAAAAGTTTTTTTCTCAAGCAAAAGTTTTTTTTCTTAAAAAATAATTACGAAATAAAATCTTAAATTTTTTTTTTTCCTTCAAACTATTTTTCAGATAAAAGTAACCAAACAGAAAGTCAGAATTTGTACTCATTCATAGAAAACAACTTTGTAACATCTTCTTTGAAAATAGTTTTCCGAACCAATTTTCTTCACAACCTATCCTAACAGACCCTTTGCTTTTGATTAATTGATTATGATTTTCTCTTACCGAGATTTGAAATTGCTGGCTTTCGTTGTTGAAGGAGGCTATCATACCTCTTCATTCTTTTGTGATTTATGACCTTGATTTCAGTATGTGACCTTTGTTGTTGAATGGTACTCAAACATATTCACTATTATTTGGTGTCGATGTAAGATCTGGCACAAGGATGGTGATCTTGCAAGCCGAGTGGGATTTATGGTAAGACATGGTCGCATATCCGAGATAAACGTTCGGGCTGAAGAATAACTTGCTAATCATGCTATAGAACTTGAGATGTCAGTCAGGAGTTCGAGGGAGATACTGATCACAACTGTCAACCGCGTCAGGTGTTGAGGTCCTATGTTGTCATGGCGACGCCTAGGCGGCCTAGGCGTGCAGATTTTGAAATGGCCACCTCGACCAGTGGAAATTGATGCATGCACAGGCTGTGAGCGCCTAGGCGGGCGCCTAGGTGCGCCCAGGGAAAAGAATCGCGGACGCCTAGACGTGGGAAATGAGCATGGGCTCCATGGGCTTTATTACAATAATTTTTTTTGGGCTTTAGGGTTTTTCCAGGTACTGCTAATGCAACTTATGTAAAAATTGCTGCCGCTCCTCTCTTCTTCCAACGAAGACTCCAAGCAAGAAGACAAGAAGAAAAGAAAAGAAAAGAAAAACGAAAGGAAAACAACAAAGAAGTTACTGCTGCTGCTGCTATTCCTGGTATTCTTCTTCTCATTCCTTTTCTTCTCCTTCGTCCTCTTCTTCTCTTCTCTTCTAGTGTCTTTTTTTTCGACTGCTGCTGTTTTTTTTCCTGTGTTCTCTTCTCTTTTGTTGCTGCTGTCCTCTTCTTCTTCTTTTCTCTCTTCTTGTTTTTTTGTTGTTGTTCGACTGCTGAACCGCTAGTTTTTTTATGATGCTGTTGTTGGTCTTTGTTTTTTTTTAATGCTTTTTTTTTTCCGTGTAACTACGGCTTTTTTATGTTTTCTTTTGTAATTCATGTGTTACTGTACACTCTAGCTGTTGTACACTCTTTATGCCTTCTCCAAAATATTGCTACTGCTGCTACTGCCTGTAAATCTGGGCGGACGCCTAGGCGAGGCGGGCATGGTCTCGCCTCGCCTCGCCTAGCGTCCAATACAACATAGTGAGGTCTAAAGGCCGGAGATCTCAAGGAATTTCCATTTCAAAGGTCTTTCATGACGAGGACAATTTTTTTGTTTGTATATATTTTCTTATAGAAACATTAGATAGTAGCAAGCCAGGGAGAACCTTAGATTCACTACTCATCATATATTACCAAATATGAGACTCCACTGCAACCCCAAAACATTGCAACAAAGCATTTACGTACTCCCCATACTATATGTATACTAATCACAAATTCAAAACATTTACTACACTAGATAATTACATCTTATCATACTGAAAACTAGGAAGCATGGACACTCCAAAAATGTAGGCTATTTTGTGTCGAATACGTATCGTAGGCATCCTCGTCGAATACGTATCGGAGACAACAATGACACTTCAAAATATATTAGGACGCACCAAAATATGTATTGTATCCTTGTCACCGTGTCCTTACCATGTCATATCCGTATTGGTGCAACATAGACTGAAACGGAATATTTGTACCACTCTCCAAAATGCATTTCATTTTGCATATCTTCCCTTAACCATCAAGTACCGCGAGAAGCTCTCTCCATGCTATGTTTCTACTATCTGTAGACCCATAACAAGACTGCATAGCTGTGAGAAACAGTTTAGCTTTCTTGGTTGCCTAAAAAGTGCCTGTTCAAAATCGTCAAAGTTAAAATATGAAATATCCATGATTTCATATATTTATTTTCTTTCTTGGATAATCTCTTATATCTTTTCTAGATAATGAGCCTAAACTGTGACTAGAATGAGATGATTTTATCATGGCTCAAGCCTTTCAATATATAGAGGTTATAAAAGTAACAAGGATAAAAGTGGCTAGCTAGTAAGCTTGGCCATCAAGAAACTAAATAATCCTATTTTATTTTCTACACTCATGCAAGCTAGAGCTTGGTGAAAGCAAGCCCAGCTTGGAGAGTAAAAAAGAGACAATGTAGAAATCATCTGAAAGCAGAGGTCGAAGTTTCGAAAAAATCCCGAAAAAAGTTAAAAGAGAGTCAGACTTCAGAGCTGAAAAAATCTCATAAAAATATCCAAAAAGAGCACATAAGAATCTGAGTTGCGACCATCTAGAGCATGCGAAAAAGAGTTATTGTGGGTGTCTGACAAGAGTTGACTCATGAAGATGCTCGACCAAAAGAGTTGTCAACACGTCAGTGTTCGACAAGGGCCAGCACATAAGACACTAGACCAAGAGAGATGTTGAGGCACGAGGGCCCTCGACAAGAGTCAATGTATGCAAATGCTCAATCACGATAATAAAAGTGAAGTTGTCATCGCGAATGATAGTGATGCCAAGAACAAGTGAGACATGGGTAAAGTTATGCACTCTCCCTCGAGTTGGTCATAAATGTCACAACTTAGAACAAAGAGAAGCATAGACGAGGGCGATGCCAACGAGTGAGTTCTAGAAAATTTTGTGGAGGGAGAAATCACATAGTTTACGGTGATCCAGCCTAGCGCACAGGCTCCAAGAGCACAAAGAGAATCTTACCAAACAACAAAACAGGAGAAGACAGTCATAGATCTTCAAGAGGGGAGTCGTCGAGGGCACACGATGGTTGCGATGGTGCTAACGGGTCGGTAGCAATATGTCGAGGAGATCAAGGACAAGATCTTCAAAAATGAAGGTAGTCACAATGACATCGTGTCTATGTCCGGTTGAAGCAATAAAAGAAAATTTTGACATTGTCCTTGTGTCCATAATAGAAGATGAAGATGATCCGTGGTCAATAGAGTTGCGGTGGTGGTCAGCGGCGGAGCAGGAGTCGATCACGAGAACATAGGTAAAAGATAACACTAATTAGAAGAGTTCGAGGAATTTGTTCGATCAAGCGAAGTGCGAGCTTATCAGTGGACAAACAAAAACTAGAGTCCGGTCGATAAGGAAGGCCTGAGAAGAATCCAGAGATAATCGATCGTCGTCGAAGCTATCGCGACTGGGAGGACTAATAATAGTAGTTGAGACTTTGTCGGCATATTGGATTCCAATAAAAGAAATGACCAATGTATTGAATTGAGATGTGAGATGATGGTGAGGTTTCTGAGAACTTTTCGAAGAAGAAACTTTCGTAGATCCGACGAAAGTTAGCTGGAGAAAGGTAGGACGATGTTGCCTTTGAAAGAGGAAGACCAAATTTTGGCGAACTAGAGGGATGATGGCGAGTAAAACAAACACTGATACGACTAATCCTAACATAATATTAATAGGGAAATAGTAAGATCATGATTGTGTCAATCGGTTCCAATTATCGGACACAGAGAGCAGCAAGGCGTCGGACACAAAGAGAGTTGAAACTTTGTCACCTGGTCGTGTCTACTAAATCGAGGAGAACAAAGAATTCAAGTGGATGAGATAAGTAGTCATAGTTGGCATCAAGGAAGAATCAATTTGAATCAATTTTGGTATCAATGAGTGCAAAGATGAGGTCGTCAATATCGAGGAAAAAAAGTTAGAGAGGCATCAGCTTCGAGCGTCGAGATGGAGTCTAGATCTTGCAATCTGGAGATGATGAACAAGATGACTTTGAGAGGCAGCGGACTGCTTGCAGCTTTGGTCAGCGTTGCTCCTGGCGGAACATAGAAGGAAGAGGACTTGTCGGTGTTGGAGGCGGTTGTCGGGGGAGTAAATGATGGTAGCTCCTAGTTTGCAACAATGAAAAAACGGAAGGAGGAGGCTCGGGATGGGTTCTTGGTCTTGTCTAGTAGAAGGAGGAAGAAGAGGGGTGAAGAGGAAGGGATTAAATTAGGGTTACGAATTTGAAGAAGGGAAGGAGAGAATGTAGTGAGGAGAAGAAGAGAGAGGCTTCTCCTTTCGTGGTTGTCCAAAATGGAGAAGAGATTTTGGTAACGTGGAGTTGGAGGCTAGAGCAAGACTAGGGTTTGCTAGATGAGAAAGAAGATCGTGGATGGCTATGATTTATTCAACAACAATGGTAACGATCACCCCTGCTATGATACCATGTAGACAAGGAGACTACATTTTGACTAGAATGAGTTGATTTTATTATGGCTCAAGACCTTATTATATGTAGAGCTTACAAAAGTACTATAGACGAGTAATTAGCGAGTAAGTTTAGCCATCTGAAACTAAATATACCTATTTTATTTTCTCTGTCTTTCATGCCACAGTACCCAAACTATTGCTGCCATTATTAGGTCCCATGTAGTTTCATACTATTACTAGCATACTTACCTCTCTATGTTGTCTACCAATCTTCTACAGGTTTAATCAAAATACTAAACGCATCTAAAAATAATTGGATATGATAATTCACTTTGAAGAAATAACTAGCTTTTCCAAAATTTTCAACATAATAAATTAGTTGTTTCTTTAGTAAATTGTCCTTTGTTTGCAATCTATTTTTAACCAATAGCCAAACTAAGTTATAATTCACTTTGAATTTATCATAAATGTTCCACATCTACTATTTCACATCTTCATTAATAGGAACATGTAAACCCCAAATTGACATGTAACCTGTAATCTTAACCCTAAAAGGTTTAGAAAGGATTATAAATAACTCACTGTGAATTTATCATTCTCTCTCCAGTCTAGTAGGTCACATCTTCATTACCTAAATGATAACTATTAAGAATTTATTCATTTGACATACTCACCGATATTGTGTTCGATTATTCTCACAAACTGAATATTCCAAATTCTTTCGTTATCATACATGAATATTGAGAATAAACTGTGGCATTTGGTTTATAAGCAATAGTAAAAACTTCAGGAACCTAAGTTAGAATACTAGTTCTAATCCCAAAAATCCTTCCAAAAACTCACTGTTTTAACATTACAACAAATTTTACCAATACTAATTTTAAATATAAAAACTGATTTCCAAATGTCTTTCCAAAAAGATGTAAAAAGTATACTTTATTTTTTTTTGATAATTCTTAATGGTTCATTTAGTTCACAAAATAAACCACCCTAGTCAAAATTCTCCATATACATTTACCTAGAAAAGCTAAATTTTGATTTATAATGTTCAAAACACCTTAACTCCCATTCCTGTTTTTTAAAACATCTCTAATTAACAAGACATTTAAAACCAAAGCAATTAGCCGAACCGAGCCAAAGGAAGTTCCTCTGATTTTATCTGTGTTTGATTACCACAGAGGAAGATAGTAAAAAGACAAAATGTACGAAGGAATAGGAGATAGTACAACATTAGTCAAAACCAATTTGTCCCCTAGAAAAATAATGACTTCTCCCATAAGCTAGTCTTTCCACTTTATCAATTAAAAATTGCCATTCAGACTTGTTAACTTTACCTCTTTTGATAGGTATTCCCCAAATATTCATGGGGAAAGTTTCTATGGAACAATTAAAAAGGGTAGGCACTTGTCTGTTCTTAAATGTCACTACCATACAACCATATAATACATACCTTTCATACAAATATAAAATTACTTTAAGCTTGCCAGGATTTCTAAACCAATATCTGAAACTATAGTATCATCTATAAATTGAATCAGTAATGACCTTTTCAAATTGACTAGGACAATTATGAAAGCAGTCCGACAGAAGCAATGTGTATGAACATGATCATTCATAAGACCATGCGTTGTCTGAGTCTTTGGAGATACGGAGGTATTCAAACACAACTCCAGACATTGTTTAAAAGGCAACTTCGAGAATCCATTTCTTTGCTAATCTTCCATGAGAAAAAGATGTCAGGAATTTTAACCCCCAGTCACTATTTTATGGTTATTCCAATTATTCACTTTTTTTGTTTGGAGAAAACAATGGTAGATTGTGGTGATGTTTCTGAATCTTTATTTATAATGAGTATCCGAGCTGTATCAATTTTGTTTGGAGGATTCATTTGTCAAGGGTGATGAGCTTTGGAAGGAAAAAAAAATTGTGGTGGTTGTGTTAGTAAAGTCCAATACATTACTTGGGACCGAAGACTTTTCGAGGGTCTTGTGGGAGAACTTTCTTGAATTTTATATCCATATGGGGATGGTGCAAGAAAAAAATCTTGAGATTTTTACCGTCGTCTGAAAACACACCTAATTTTTCTGGGAGAGCCATAAAAGGCCAGCATGGCCTGTTGTAAGAGAGGTATTGGGAAAGTTTGTTTGTTCGTCCAGTTGATCCTGGATACTCGGATTTAAACTTGGCGACACGTTTCCCCAACCAGGTGATTCCGATGGTGGAGTTGGAGCTGGACCCGTCGACCAACTATTTGGCTGGTCCTTTGAGAGAGTAGAGAGTTTGCTTTTGATGAATTGATTGTGAATTGCTCTTTGTGAGATTTGGAGTACCGACTTCGGTTATTGAAGAAGGCCTTCCTACCTCTTCTTTGTCATTCTTGTTCTGTTATTTGTGTTTCCTCCCTAATTTTGTTGTGAGATATATGTTGCCACACAGCACCAGAATATGTTTGCCATTAGGTTACAAGGTCATCTTGCACCTTAGTGATGCACCTAAAATAGGCATTATGTTATGATCATATAGAGGATATAAGTATGATGGTGACCATACTTTTATTGTTCATAAGGATGTCCTATATGTTTGAAAAAAATAAAACAGATGTTCGTTGAATTCATTTCATTGACACATTCTTGGCTCTCTCTATTATAAATGAATAAATCAACTTGATCTGCTTGATCCCATCTGGGGTTCGAAGGCAGTACATTTTAGTAATATAGACTGAAATGCAGCTTAATCTGTTGTTAACTGTATGAGCTTACCATTTTCTTAAAGTTGCAACCCCAATTAACTCACGGCGGAGAAAATAATGGTGGCCATGGGTGATTGGGTGAAATAGAAGATCCAAGTTGAGCTGAGTATGGTTCTTTCTTTAAGAAAATGTTTTCTCCAATTTACCACAAGGAATTATACCTCCCAAAAATAATCAAGCATTAGACGTTAATTTCTGATGATGATATTGTTTGTAGTATGACGAGGATCATTTATTTAGAATCTTTTATTTTAGTTTTAGTTGTATATTTAGGATCTTCAGGATTTGTGATTATTTAGTACTGTCCTACTTGTATTAGGATTTCTAATTATACTAGGAATGATTGTTTATTTCCTTTGGAGGCAATTTCCAATTTGGAATCCAATCTACATTTGTTTTTACTTTTTAGTGTTTTAGTTTTAATTCAGTTTGGAGTTCTATTTGCAATAAGATTAATAGTTTGCCTGTAATGGAAGTATATGGCAAATGATTGGTAATAAAAGTTTTGAGTGTTATTTGGTGTGATGTCATTTTTCTTGTTGGTGTCATTGCAAATTGTTTATCCAGCTTCGGAGTGATTTTCTGCTTACTCTTCTCCTTTAATTTTTTCCCCCATAAAATCCACCTGAGATTTTTGTTTCCAACCTTGACTCTGATATCGCTTTTATTGCTACATCACAAGGCACGAACATCAAAACTCTAGAGGAGCCCTTCTAAATCCCTCCAAAACGAAACTGTCTACCTTGGGTCATATCAAATTTAAACCATAACTCCTCGGTTTGAGGCCAAATCACTTCTTTCCAAACCAAGGTTAGTAGTGTCGGAATTGGTGTCTAACCCTTATGAGTATAACTATCCGTATCGGGTTCTTTTGGCAGTTTCCGCAGTCTCGGATTGAGTTCGGATTTTTGGTTTGGAAGATAATAAATATTTGATATATTTTAGGCATAATTCTATTTATTATTCGTTTCCTATTAGTTTTGAGTGGAATAATATTCAAGATTGTCAATCATTCACCAGCACCGGTCACAAGGAGTTGTATACGGCTGAGGTCTTTTTGTTGACTACTAATTCATCAACTCCTTACGGTTGGTGACTCCTTTAATGGCTAAAAAGACATGCCCTAAACAGTGTTATTATAACTTCAGAGTATCATTACTTTAATGATAAATACATGGGATTTATACATCTGGACAAGCCATGGAGTATGACAAATTAGCTACTAAAGCAGCATGGAGTTACCTATATAGGGACTTGGGTAATAAGCATCATCTCTGGAAATCTGTTGTGAACATTTCTGCTGTAGCTTTAGTTTACCTTGTTTGCAGTTTGTATGATCACCCCTTAATGTCCCTGAATCTTGTTTTTTTAATCATTTTTACAGCTATACACCTGTTTCAGGCTTCGGTGGGGTTCTTTCAGGGTTCCTTGTGGGTCTCAAACAAATTATACCAGATCAGGAACTTAGTATATTGAAGATCAAAGTAAAGTTTCATGTTTCCTTGACATTATAATTGTTTGTCTCATGTGTTCATAAATCTGTGGATTAGATTACATTGTTCTTTGTAAATTTTCTTGTGCTTCCAGTGGCTGCCAACCCTCGTTATACTGGTCTCAGTTGCTATAAGTTTCTTTATCGAGGAATCTGGATCTTATATTCCAGTAATTCTGTTTGGCATTTACATGAGTTGGATATATTTGCGCTACTTTCAAAAGAAGCCAGAAACAAGCCACAAGGGAGACCCAAGTGATGAATTTTCCTTCTCCAGTTTCTTCCCTGATTTTTTGCGGTAATTTTCTGTTTCTGCCGAGTAGTATTGTGAGTACATTTTGTCTTTGATTATACTTGTCGTATATGGACTTGCAGACCAATTTTGGATCCAATAGCTTCAATATTTGATCGTGCACTCTGTGGAAGATCCAAGACTTCTGAGGAATCCAGAGACGATACATTGGATGCGTCCCATTTACCTGGTTCAGATTCTATTGAGGCAATGCGGAGAAGGTACATTACTTACCATATTGGATAAGGAGTCGTAGCAATAGAAAGAAGAGTCTGATACAAGGACATGTATCCAAGTTATTTAATAAGTAATAATTTCTCTTTGATTTAATGTTTATTTCATGAGCCAACTAAATAGAGCCCCATCCCTCCTGTCAGTGATGGTTGGGTATCATTTCACGTAACACCCTTCCAACCCCAAAAATTTGGGATAGAAGCTTTGTTATTGTAGTTTTAGTTCATGTAACTTTTATTTTGCAACATGAGCTTGTACTACATGATTGATGTGCAAAAAACCACAAAGTGTTCTGTCCATTTTTTTTTCCTCCACTTTGTTTCTATTGCATCAGACCCACGATGCTGTTCCTTATCTAACCACCCACTACACTACCCATAAGTTGATCCCATTTAATCAAAAGCTGGGTTGCGTAGAGCCAGAGAAGTGATCAATTAAAAGCGAAAAGGAAGGTCCCTCTGACGTCCGAGTCTTTTGGCCATTGTTGGTGCTGGCATTTGTGGTCAGGTCGGGGGAAGAGATGGAATTTTGTCTAGATATGTAAATTTTTATGTATTCTTACAATTTGTTACCATTTACCCGTAAATCACCTGATTCCTAAACTGAGAAAGCCTGATTCATATCTAAACCAACATAACCCCTTTGACCCTTGAATATGATGGGTGGTACTGCCAAACTGCACTCTCAATGAGTTAATGCATGGAGGCATAAGACCAACGGTCATGTGGTCGAGTCTCCCCAGTGGCAGAAGTAGGAGATTTCAAGCAAAAAAAAAAAATGGGGCGCGTTAGTTGAGGCGTATTACGCAACAAACAACGGTTAAAACACATGGAGGCGGTGTGCACATGGAGGTGGTGTGCATCTTGTGGAGGCTCGTTGTGACCCATACATTTAGTAGGATGAGCAATAATAAACTCATTCCACACTGAGTTTTTCCTTCTCGCCTCCAAGAATTTTCATTCATCCCCTTGTGGGGCCATGTTCCAAAAAGAAAGAATTGGGTTGGGCTTGGGAAGTCCCAAATAGCCTAGTAGGGTGGGGTTTGGTTGGAACCTGCCTCAGCAAGATTATTATCCCTATTTGTGCTACTTGAGTTGAATGGAGCAGGATACTAAGCTTCATTTAGCCAAACAGTATCAAGAAAAATTGACATCGTCTGTGATGTGACCTGAACCTGAATCCATGTCCAGCAACCATGGCCCGAGAAATCATCGTAGCTGGATCAGTGTGAAGCAAGCTTGTCAACCTGATCTTCCCTTTCTGGAACCAGTCCCCGAGACAGAATCCATCCTACCAAGTTATACCAGGATGACTGGATCTAGACTCGATTTACCTTTGATGCATTTGTTTACCTCTGTAGAAATGCTTATATTTTGGTTATTGTTGTGAGTACCATTATAGCATAATTCTACCGTCTCCCTGAACTTGTGCAAGAGAACTGGGTTTGGAACAGTTCACATACACATCAAGAAAAAAGTATTATTGCCATCACTCACCCACCACCCCCACCCCCACCCCCACCCCCCTGATACTCTCTATGGCTTATAAGTACGCGAAGGCTAGAAAAGCCTTCTTGGACGTGTTGCATGCTTCAGATTCATATCGTGCATAACGTCATTTGGCATTTGTACCATAAAGTATCAATAGATGTACCTGGCTGATTCCACCTTATGTTAAAGTAAAGCTCACGGAATCATAGAGTTGAATGCTGTCATTTTCATTTGAGTTTCTTCATGTTCTGATGAACATAAACTTGATCCATGATTTTTTTTTCCAACTTGTTGGTTGGGCCAATAAACCGGCCCATTTCACCTTTAATATCCTTGGGGGATGTGAGCTTTATCCTGTTTGGCTTGCATTTGGTCCCATGATTATATCTTTCTGAACACATGAATAACATAGAATATGGTGGAGAAAAACTGGCTACAAAATAACGATCGACTTGTTCCGTTGCTCAGTTGGGATAACACTCTGTTCTGTCCTCGATTAAATAATCACCATTTGGTGATACAAACGACTTATATTTTTGTTCCCTTAAGACGTAATAGATAGTTATTGTACAAGTTAGTTATGCTATATTTTCTTGATCAAAAGCATAATTTTCAAGCGGGTGTAGGGATAATGAGAATACAATGGTCACTATATTTGGTGGCCTATTGACTTAGTTGCTATCTTTTTAAAAGTGATATTAGCAACGTAAAGCGACTACAGTACAAATGACACTAGTACCACCACTTGATCTCAGTTCTGAAGTGTACTCCTTAGAACAAAATGGAGTCAGTCCGTGCTAGCTGGATAATTATTGTGTGCAATCTATATCTTTGTATTACTTAGATTTGATTGATTTAGACATTTTAATATTTCATTTATTAATGCTGCTGCCTGTCCCATCTCTTGCTTGACCTGTAGCACGTCTGATACAACCATTCTATCTTATTAGTGCAATGCAAGATCACAATGTCTACTGGATATTATGAAGTTTGTTGAGCCAATTGTAGACAAATGTTAAGTGCGGCAATACACTTTTAGCAGTCCTCTGTGAATAATTTGTTGGGCGTAGTTACACTAGGAAACGGTTTTGCTAGTTAGACTTCAGCCCTTGGATTTTCTTTATTATGCTTATGTTAAAGGGCGGGTCTGGGTTGGTTCATTAGCTGTTTTGAGTTAGAAGTGTTTCTCGCAAGTTTGTGTTAGAATTCTTTAGATTTGTTGGGTAAGGTTTAGTCTTAGGACATATCCAAGATTGCCATTTTTTTTTTGCAGTCCTTGCTATTTTAGGACTGCCAAAATATGCACAGGATTGCCAGAATTTTGGCAGATCTAGGAATGCCAAAAACTGTGTTGCAAGCCTAGTAATTCTAGTAGTGCCCTTAACATTTGTCCAATAGTACTACTGGATATGTAGCTAACTTCATAAAGGGGAAAAAAAAAGCAACAACATCTGTAGTAGCGAATGCTTGTCGAGCGAGTGTGATCGAAGTCTTCATGTTACTTTTTGTCTGGTCACTTGAGATGTTTTGATGAAATAAAAGACTCATCATGCAGCTCCTTGTCTTGCAGAGAAAGAGGAGCAAGGGCACTGGAACAAAGATTAGCAGCCGATAAACTAAATGCATCAGGAGGGACAGAAGGCAGTCCACATGTAGGTGCTGCTGAAAACGTCTGAGCGCTCTTTAAGAATTGCATTAGTAGTGGGAGGAAAGAAAAATCCAAATCTTGCGAGAGTTTTGTGCTCACATGTCTGTGTTCTGTTTTCTTCCCCAGTTTGTGTAAGATTTACAATGTTCAACTCACTGCAGCTCAATGTACATTTTCCTCTGGAACTTTGTTCCGAGACATAAAGCTAATCTTTTTTTTTTTTTTTTTTGGGTTCACCAAGTCATGTACTTTGTAATATCTGGATGCCCTTTGAATTATATATCATATAAGACACGGATGCAGTGTGTGAGGAGCGGAAAATGAACCAACAGTGGCAATGGGCCAAATATGAAACTAAAGTAAATATTCAGTTCTCGTCGCTAAACCAGGGTTTTTATTTGAGATATTTTAGCAAATACTCCGGTTTTAAATGTTAAAACTATCATATACGTCCACTTTTTTTTTTTTATTAAACTAGCATATACCTTCATTTTGTGTAAAATAGTAAAAATTTAAGTTAAAATAGTTGGGGCATATTTAAATATTTTTTTTTCCATACAAAGAAATGTGGGCACATGCTAGTTTTTATTAAAAGTGAGGGTATATGCTAGTTTCTATACTTAAAACATGAGCATTTGTTAAAATATTCCTTTTTATTTTGATTTATAGGTTTTTAAGTTATGTTTTCACTTGCACAAGTTGACTGTTTCGGCTAACCGTATTCTGGTAATCAGGTAGACTTGTAAGATGATTTCACATAGATGATGTCACGTATCGATGTCGTAATTGTTGTTGTGCTTGGGTGGTCGACCATTCTTCTAAGACCTCGGAAGCATATTAATAATGTACCCCCACACCCTAATCAACCCCCAAGCATACCCATCCCTCCCACTCCCCCCTTCTCCACATTAGCATTTTAGCCCTCACATTTTAGCCCCTTGTAGACGTTAGTTAGGGACATTTTTGTCATTTTGCAAGAAATGACAAAAAATGCTCAATAATAGTCATAAACGGATATATTATAAGATTATTTTGGTAATTTTAATCCTCTAAAACACTATAAATATGGTTTATATTATCTATTTCTATCATAAAAAAATCTTTTATACTCTTTTATTCACTGCATCTTTAGGCTATGATTATATACTTCTAGTATTCACTACTCAGTCTAAAGGTTATGTATAATGAACAACAGTCACCAGTCACCACAACAATCGTAAGGTCCACAACCTCAACCAACACGACCGCAAATGATACAAGGCCAAGGAGGCGAATGAGTGACTCGGTCGTCGTAGTCCAATCAAATTTGGGAATACTTTAGCGGGATTTATGAGAAATTTTTTCTAGTAGTCAAGCGGTTAACTCATTTTCAATGCATGAAAATGAGAACATGAATAACTAAAAAGGTACGGAAATGTCATTTAGGGATCTAGATCATTGTATCTAGTATCTGCCCTCTTTAGTAAGGCAATGCCAATGTAGGATAGAGTAGTATGAAATTTATATTTTGACGCCTGTTAGTTTAATTAGCTATTAATACTATAAATGCAGGTAGTCACAATTATCATGCATCAATTTTATGTTTTTATGTCTTTGTATTTATGTATTCTCACATTAACTGTATTCAGGACTACAAGGCATATTGTTTTTAATTAATATTTTTTTTTTATCGAGTATTCATTTTGTATATTTACATTTATTCATTGTATGTTCTGTATAATTATAATTTTTATGTTATAACATAAATTTATTAATCGGATCAGACTAATTGTATCAAAATACAATAGATCAATATAGTTCGAATTCTGATTCGATTTCAAATTTAGACAACCAATATAAACCAAGGACCAAAATCCGTATTAGTTTGCTAATATAAAATTACTCAAATTAATTAATTTTTTAAATTAGTTTACATGTATACAAACAAATAAAAAATTAATTATAATTAAAAAAATAGGAAACTTTGACTGTGTTGATGTTTTAAATTAAATTAATTCATTTTCCTAATGACTTTCTTTTTTCTTATTCTTTCATGAATTATGATTTTTTTAAAATAGTAATCGGTCGACTTGCGGGACCTACTTCCGAACGGTCCTAATCAGGCCGAAGGAATTAGTTGGGTTGGGGTATTTCAGTCAAAGCCTGGCCCAATTCGAACCGAATACTTTGATCGAGCGAATGAATTTTGACCGTCCTAGTTAAAAGAAAAATAGGACTACAAAATTTTTGGCAGTTCTTTGCATATTCAGGATTATCAAAATTTTGATAGTCCATATAAAAGCAGGACTGTAAATTTTTTGGCAATCCTAAAATAGTAAGGACTGCCAAAATTTTGGTAATGCTGAATATGCACTGGACTACCAAAAGCGGATATCCCTTATCAATTTCTGTAGTGCCCTTATCATATGCCAAAAATTAGTTGAGCGAAGGAAGGCTGAATCATATCCATCGAGGTATTTGGTTTTAAAGTTTGCTCTAGTCTTGTATGTTGCAACTGAAACTATTGGAAAAGCATTTTTGGCGATGAAGTTTATCAAGAATACACTTCGTAACTGAATGAATAATTTTATAAATATTGATTTGTGACATACATTGAGCAAAACATTTTTCTGAAAGTTGAGAAGGACGATATTTTACAACATTTTTAAAATAGGAAGCCTCGTAGGAGTTATTGTAAACAACTATTCTCGGTCATGATGTAATGCAACTATTATAGTATATCTTATCAAATTTTTGTGTGACTAATTTATTCTATTTTTTGTTATATATTATTATATAATTTTTTGGATTATAAATTTACTAATCGATTTTGACCCCGGTGGCTACACCACTGCCTATATGTAAGGTGATTTTGAATGAAGCAAAGGGTAGAAGCCTTCTATTTTGTTTCCATCCTAGGCTCGAGGAGTCATGCTATCAAATTAGAGAAGAATGGTCCTGAACAAATAAGGATTCCAGTTTCAAAGAAGGATATCATTTTGTTGGTGCCACGAAGGACATAAAAGTTGAATAGAGAGAACATAACCCTTAATAGAACTGAACAACAAAAAATGATTCAACAACCAACCCCAAAATTTTGGGTTGATAAATGACTCAATCAGTCGACCCAAAAATTTGAGATAAGTACATTTTGTTGTTGATGATAACTGATTTATAGGTGGTTCTGAGAAGTGTGTTTTTGTAAAAGAAAAGGAAAGACGAAGGAGGTAGAGAATCCTATGAAAACGGTCTCAGTTTATTCAAAACTACACGCAACCAAATTTATTTGTCAATCATCAGGTTGATGAGCTGGACAATCGTCTCATGCCCCGAAATAGACAAGGACCTCAAACATGACCCAATGTTACATAGTAGTCCTTGTAATGGGAAGGTCCAAACATGGGGTAAAGTGCAATTAAACCCTTCCTAGATTTGTCTCGTTTGTAAAATAAGACCTTTTAGAAAACTTAAGCAGTTTGCATCTCCTTAGATTCCCTGCGCGAACGGTAAAGCCCCTATCGTCTATGTTCCGTTAGAAATGACCGTTAATGACATTTTTTTTTTCAAAAAAAAAAAAAAAAAAAAAAAAAATCCTAAACTACCCTCCCCCCTTCCCTACCAGCCCCCCTCCTTCCCTACTAGCCCCCCCTCCTCCCTCCGCGGCCAGTCCCCCTCCCCCCTCCTCCCTCCGCCGGGCAGCCCCGACTGCTCCCTCCCGACCCCCACCTCTCCTCCCTCCGCGGCCAGCCCCCCGACCCCCTTTCCACCCTCCTCCCTCCGCTGGCCATTCCCGCCTCGCCCCCCGCACCCCCCCTCCTCCCTCCGTGGCCAGCCCCCCGACCCCCCCCTCGTCCTCCCTCCGCCGGCCAGCCCCGACCCGCCCCCACCACCGGAGAGAGGGGGGGGGGGGGGGGGGGGAGTGGGGAGGGGTAAAATCGTCTTTTTAGACGTATTTTAATGCCTATTAACAGAAAATGGACAATCTGAGCAAAAATAAAAATATGAGGGTTAGATTCAAACTGTGAGTCTTTAATTGCATTTTTGGCAAATCTAAGGAGGGTTTAAATGCACTTTACCCTCCAAACATGCTCTAGATCCATTTAAGTAGTACTTCGTATTAATGAATTTAATAGGAAGGCTGTCCAAAGAGGACATACTCACACTTATAAATACTAAGATTTAGTAACCAAAATGACAATAACATGGTTCAAGACATAGATCAAGATATGCATTAGAGAATCATTATTACGAGACCAACTAATTTACTTGTTATTTTTTTCAAATATCTTTTATTATTCTAGCATTTACTTTGTCCTTCTGTCTCCAAATGATCTTATTTTTATTTGGCTTATTTAACTATTAGAAAAAAAAAACGTCAGTAATGTTACTAAAATAGTTACTTTTTATAATATTTTTTAATAAGGTTTATTTGCTAAATATATTGATAAAATTGGTATCCCAGAATTTTTTTATAATATTCGTTTGAAAAAATCAAATATTTTTTTATTGTCCATTTAAAATGTCTTATTTTTAGACTCCGTCCTACTTTTCCAGAATTCTAGCCGATAGATTGATCGGAGAAGTGTGATGCCACATCACCCCAATGCGAGCCCACTAAGTACACTTGTCATCCCAATCACCCCATAAGCCCACGCCCCTCCACATGGGCAAGTGATCCATGGTGGCACACCATCACGAGCTCCTTGCCAATCCAGCTGTCACTATGCCACGACAAGAGTACACCAACTCCCCTTGCCCCATAATTCCGGGGCCAGGGAAAATCCCAAAACTGCAAGAGAGTCCCAAAAGAGGAAATATCCACTGTGAAGAAATCTGTAGGTCTACGTCCCATTGGAGGATCCTCCTGTTCACGTGGGCCCACTTATCCCTTCCCTCCAACGGCTATATATAAGCTCAACTATGGATAACGGCTACTCCACAACTCAAATCCCCATAATTCAATTTTGCCACAACTAGCTACACACTTCCCATGGCTCTTCAGGCTTCTTTCCTCCTCCCCTCCGCTCTCTCGGCACACAAGGAGGTGAGAACGAAATTAATAGTCCACCGTCACGACGAGACTCACTCTCACTTCTGAACAATAAGAAAATGTAAACGTAAATTTTGAATATTGTACGTGAACGTAAACTAAATAACTCTAAATAGATTTTTACTATGTATTTGTAGGGGAAGGCGAGCTGCGTGAAGGAATCTCTTTTCTTGGGCACTCCTGTTTTCGATCATGACAAGTCCGTGTTCAATGCCTCCCTACTTAGATGCAAGGTGAATTAGTTTTTTTTTATAACAATATAAAGAGGCGGAACTAAGTTGTGGCAGACTAAATATATATATATATTTTTCCATATGAGTCAGTCTACATCCAGTTTCGAATTTTTAGTTTCGCTCTTGACAATATATTTTGACATGCTGTTTCACAACCTTGCAGAGGAGGAATGCTTCGGTCTGCGTGAGAGCCCAGAGCACCTTAACCGCCACGCCGGCGGTGACCCGCACCGCATCCGAGGGCAAGAAGACCCTGAGGAAGGGCAATGTGGTGGTCACGGGCGCCTCCTCCGGCCTGGGCCTCGCCACCGCGAAGGCGCTGGCCGAGAGCGGGAAGTGGAACGTGATCATGGCCTGCCGCGACTTCCTCAAGGCCGAGAAGGCAGCCAAGTCGGCCGGGATGCCCAAGGAGAACTACACCATCATGCACCTCGACCTCGCCTCCCTCGACAGCG
This sequence comes from Iris pallida, assembly GCA_029216955.1. NCBI lineage: Eukaryota > Viridiplantae > Streptophyta > Magnoliopsida > Asparagales > Iridaceae > Iris > Iris pallida. The sequence continues at coordinate 43,948,263 of JANAVB010014796.1, forward strand.
TCCGCCAGTTCGTCGACACCTTCAAACGCTCCGGCATGCCCCTGGACGTGCTAGTGTGCAATGCCGCCGTCTACCAGCCGACCGCGAGCGAGCCGAGCTACACTGCCGACGGTTTCGAGATGAGTGTCGGGGTCAACCACCTGGGCCACTTCCTCCTTGCTAGGGAGCTTCTTGACAACCTGAACGCCTCCGACTACCCCTCTCGCCGCCTCATCATCGTTGGCTCCATAACTGGTATCTATATTTTCTATGCATAGCTAGCACGGACACAGATACAACACGACACTGCAAGGACACAACGACACGTATGACACTAAAATGTTTTGAGACTATTGATTCCTTTGTAGCTCTATCAAGTATCCGGAACAATCAAGTCAGCATTTGTTTGTACTTGAAATCACATTGTAAGTACAAAAATGAGATCCTAATGATTTTGGAACTAACAAATGTGTGCGTAAAATTTTTTAAAATTGCAGCAAGCATCAAAACAATTTATCTACACAAATGATAGTATAATGTAAAAAGTTCTTGTACTCTGTATATCTATAATACTACTATATAATATAATTGAGAAAAGTACCGTAAAACTTTTTCTTTCAAAATATACCTTGCATTAGAGCCGGTCTTGAGCTCATAGTGAGCGGACGAACTTTTAAAATAAAATCCCCGTATATAATGTAAAAATATTAAAAAAACTTTAAAAATATAGCTATAACGAAGGATTGAACTTAGAACCTTTTGTAAGGAGTTTAAATACTAATCACTATACCACAATAACTTTGTATCTAATGGGGCCCATGATATATACTAGTTCTATTTTGAGATACAAAATTATTAACATGTTTATCTTTAAACTATTTTTTTTAGTCCCCTCATGATCCTGGGGTCCTGGACGTCGTCCTGGCCACCCTGGGTCAGGGCCGGCCCTACCTTGCATAAGTTTATTAATTAAAATTATTGATTTCTATACTACTTTATAATGAGAAAAGTTGAGCTCCACCGTGAATCTTTTCTTTCCAAATATACCCTTACATTATAAGTTTATTAATTAAAATTATCTATACTACTATATAATGAGAAAAGTTGAGCTTCACCGTAAAATTTTTCTTTCCAAATATACCCTTGCATAAGTTTATTAATTAAAATTATTGATTTCTATACTACTTTATAATGAGAAAAGTTGAGCTTCACCGTGAAACTTTTCTTTCCAAATATGTCCTTGTATAAGTTTATTAATTAAAATTATTCATTAAAGTTAATAAGGACAGTTAGGTGATTATGGAATTTGATCTTCTAGATAGTCTTCCATGATATATTAATATAATAATAAATTTAGAATAATTAAAATAATTGTTTTTTTAGTCTTCAAAAGTAGTCTTAATAAAGATTAGATAATTATATAATTTTATAAAAATAATTTATGAAATACGTGCAACGCATGCGGATATATACTAGTATATACATAATACAAACTGTTAAAAAAACATAGAGCTGCTAGTTTCATTAATTTGCCTTCTACTTGGAGGTGTATTATCAAATAGGAATGATGCAGTCACCTATGTTGTACGAATACACAGACACATGGATACAGACATGATATGGATACGGATACAAATTTTTCGTGATCATGCAACATATGTTGCTACTAATATCATATTTTGGGGGATCATCAGGCAACACAAACACGCTAGCCGGGAACGTTCCACCGAAGGCGAATTTGGGAGACCTGCGGGGGCTCGCGGCGGGACTGAACGGCACTTCCAGCTCGACCATGATCGACGGTGGGAGGTTCGACGGGGCGAAGGCCTACAAGGACAGCAAGGTCTGCAACATGCTGATGATGCAGGAGTTCCACAGGCGGTACCACGAGGACTTCGGCATCACGTTCGCCTCCCTGTACCCGGGGTGCATCGCCACGACCGGCCTCTTCAGGGAGCACATCCCCTTGTTCAGGGCCCTCTTCCCTCCCTTCCAGAAGTACATCACCAAGGGCTACGTGTCCGAAGAAGATGCTGGCAGAAGGCTCGCACAGGTACAACAGTGTACATATTGCTAATGCACGAAGCTCGACTATATCTTGAAAAGGGACACAAATCTGACACGAGATGATACAGACACATCGACATGGACACGATGCCAAATTTAGAGTGTCCTAGTGTATCTCGTCCAAAATGTTGGTAGACCGGGAAAGAACGGAAAGATCAAATATATATCGAAACTATATATCATCACTAATCCTTTATACATGAAGCTCTCTGACTTGGGAAGGGCTATGTTGCATGGACACAAATACGACACAACGCCAAGTTCGGAGTCTCCTAATGTCTTTAGTACTTATAATCCAAACCTTGTGTAAACTCAAACGAAGAAGAACGAGGTAGTTTACAATAAATATGACTGTAATTTGAAAAGGGATATGTTGCATGGAGACAAATATGACACGATATGATACATACACATCGATGCAAAGTTTAGAGCTTCCTAGTGTACTAAGTAGTTATCGTCCAAAATGTTGGTAGACTAGGACAGAACAGAAAGATGATCAAATATATATGGAAACTATATATCATCACTAATCCTTTATACATGAAGCTCTCTAATTTCGAAAGGGCTATGTTGTATGGACACAAATACGATACATACATAACACAACACCAAGTTCGGAGTCTCATAATGTCTGAATTTTGTGATTAAAGGTCGTAAGCGATCCAAGCTTGACTAAGTTCGGGGTGTACTGGAGCTGGAACAAGAACTCTGCGTCGTTCGAGAACCAACTTTCGGAGGAGGCCAGTGATCTGGAGAAGGCCAAGAAGGTCTGGGAGCTAAGCGAGAAGCTGGTTGGCTTGGCCTAACGGTCAGATGTTAGCCTTAATTAGGAGGGATGGGTGACTGCAGCAGCAGCTATTTGCTATGGCTATTGTGTAGTTTGCAGTGAATTTGTTTTGTAAAATTTGAGTTCGGTTGAGAATAATAAGAGCACAGCAATCCCTTTTTCTTTCTGAATAATGCTTTCAATAACTACGGATTCAACAACCAAATAATCCACAAATCATGGGCATGCCATAAAGACTAGGACACACCAAAATATGTGTCTTGTCTTTATTGTCTCCTATCTTGACATGTGCATGCCCCTTCCATAGACTAGATACATAAGAGTGGATCATCTGATCAAGATAGTCCCTAATGTACAGATGAGGCCTGTTAAGTCCATAAAGGACTCGATGGGGAGGAGGTGAAATACCATAGGAACAAAAATCTCCTCATGATCAATCCCATATTACCACCTCTTGCATCAAAAAACTAAATCACAGACTTCTGATAAAACAATGAGCAATTCTAGTAATACCTTCGAGCTTCATAGAGATGGAAGTGAGTCAAGACTCCTATAATGATCTGTTCTTGCTTTGAACTGTGTTGTGATTCCGTCTAACTTTTGGTTCGATACTGTGGTTCAACTTTAACTATTATCAAGTTAAGAGATTGAAATAAAATTGTCCTTATGTGTTAACTTAAAATGTTGGATTGTTGGTTGATTTACTAGTCGAAATTGTGCTCATGTGGATTAGGATCTAATATTCTATGAAAACTCATGATTTTAGTGTTGGCTTAGAGACTTGTTTAATGGGAGTAATTGGATGGTTTATTGAGCAATTTGTATGGTAAATATTCATTAAGGAGAAGTCAAATTATATCTAAGAAAATTATTTTGGTATCTCTTGATATCTTTCGTCATCTTTGTAGATATTTGAGATCTTGAAAAGATCTCATACATTTTGTATTTTTGTTGATAATTGCATACGCATGGTCGTGAACAATATGGTTTAATTTCTCGGACGGTGTCTATGACACTAGAATCATGTCGACCTATATGGAGAATATTATGTTCGTGGATGATGTCTATGCACATGTATTATGAGACATAGCTACCTGCGCTAGAAGGGACGGCAAAAAACCATTGACTAGTCATTATTTGTGAGTTACACCATTAACCGTCATGTAGTCAAGTTGCATTCCTAATGATGGTTTTGTAGGTGTTGTATACTCTAGTCCTTATTTTAGAGGGAAGACAAGTTGGCCACAAATGGCGGTCCTATGCTGTTATCATTCTCTATGTCTAAAGTTGTTATCTGTTAAAAAAGAATATGATGTTATCGAAGAACTTAGGAATAACTGAAAGACCGATATTAAAGAATTTATATTTCACATGATTATTGTGTTTGGTTTAAGTGGATTTGGTTGATGCTGTAATGCCCCATGCATTCGGGTCAATCGTGTTGCAAATTTTTGCAGATCATGTGGTTCGATAGTGAGGCCTAGCTTTGACTCAGTGCAAGTCAATGTGTCGTGTTAGAGATTTTTGAAATAATTGTTCCTTGGTGTTAATTAGCTTGGAATTGTGCACGGTGATTTACTATATCGAATAGCCTAGTCAGATTGGAATCACATAAGCAACGGATCCGAACTCTACCCTTCTCTTCTGAGTTTGATATAAATTGCGAAGTTCGAAAAACGCAAGTAATGAAGTCCATCGAAAATATTCACGAAAACACATAAAACGAAAGCCAAAAAAGTAAATGCGATATAAAAAACCAAGCAGCAGAGAGGTCCCTCGAGCCTCAGTCGAAGAGTCTTTCCTCGAGAGGCAACCCGCTGATATAGGACTTGATTTCGAAGAAGCTGATCCATAATGTGGAAATGATCTTGATTCAATCTATCCCGATCAATCGATAGCGATAGTATTCCTTAACCGTGCTCCCAGCTAACGAGGAACGAAACACGATGTTGGGACGGGACACTAAAAGTGGTAGGAATGTCTATTCAACGAGTAAAAGAGATTTGCCTACCCAAACTAAACCTCATATATAAAGTAAAAAAATGCCACTCCTACCTAATCGGTCTATCTAGTAGGGTGTCTATCCAAACCTTTATCGCCTTAGATAATCAATCTCCTCTAAAATATTCTATCCACCTTACTCATATCCTACACGAGTGTTCGTCCTCCTGAAACAGGGAAAGGCGGGAATATATAATAAGGAGTTCAAGAAAGGTATGGTTGAATTCAAACACAGAGTTCAAGGGCGATAGTAGAAGTCGAAGATATTTTAATAGCAATTGAGGATTGAGATCCTAATACACTATCATAATGCAGGCTCGTTCGGTACAATAATGTAACCAAAATGATTTATTTTGGACCTGTATGGGCCACCACAAAAATTATTTCACGTCCTAATCCCAAAATACATAGGACCAGGCCTCGTGGTAATGGCCAACTACGTATCAAGTGGACTCCATTCCAACTCAAGTACGTAAATGCTATCTAGAGCTTAAGTATTCATGTTTAAATTGACAAGTCAACTATATCTTAATCCACACAATGAGTAAAAGCCAAGAATAAACAAAGTGCATTAAAGTCAGCCGCCAATAACATACTTGGTTCGATCAAGCTCGAGAAAAGGTTAAGCTTGCAAAACTAGGCTATAATAATATATATTTCTTTTCCCTTTATATATATATATATATATATATATATATATATATATATATATATATATAGATATATAAAAAAATATAGATATATAGGGTGTCCACTTCTTAACGGAGCTTGGGAGCATGCTCCCAAAGAGGCTCGAACCCGCGCCCTCCATGCGGGGGTGCCTCACTGTTCCCAATGGGCTAGGGCCTCTGGGACACACACACACACACATACACACACACACACACACACACACACACACACACACACACATATCACCTAAGCGTTATGTTACCCACGCCCTATTCTCGAATCTTGACCTAAAACGCTTCAATCTTCGTGTATGATTGAATTCAAACACAGAGTTCAAGGGCGATAGTAGAAGTCGAAGATATTTTAATAACAATTGTGGATTGAGATCCTAATACACTATCATAATGCAGGCTCGTTCGGTACAATAATATAATCAAAATGATTTAATCTGGACCTGTATGGGCCACCACAAAAATTATGTCACGTCCTAATCCCAAAATACATAGGACCAGGCCTCGTGGTAATGGCCAACTACGTATCAAGTGGACTCCATTCCAACTCAAGTACGTAAATGCTATCTAGAGCTCAAGTATTCATGTTTAAATTGACAAGTCAACTATATCTTAATCCACACAATGAGTAAAAGCCAAGAATAAACAAAGTGCATTAAAGTCAGCCGCCAATAACATACTTGGTTCGATCAAGCTCGAGAAAAGGTTAAGCTTGCAAAACTAGGCTATAACAATATATATTTCTTTTCTCTTTATATATATATATATATATATATATATATATATATATAAATATAAAAAAAAAAATATAAATATATATATATATATATATATATATATATATATATATATATATATATATATATATATGGTGTCCACTTCTTAACGGAGCTTGGGAGCATGCTCCCAAAGAGGCTCGAACCCGCGCCCTCCATGCAGGGGTGCCTCACTGTTCCCAATGGGCTAGGGCCTCGGGGACACACACACACACACACACACATATCACCTAGGCATTATGTTACCCACGCCCTATTCTCGAATCTTGGCCTGAAATACTTCAATCTTCGTACAAAAGATGGCTAAAATACGGAGACCAAGGAGTCATGATGAACTATGCTACTCATGCCTCACCGAGGGTGCATCTCTCCTTCTACTTGTGCCTCACTTATATAGGCGCATCCAACCCTCTATATCTCCACCTACACATCAAAATTGCTTCTTTTGAGGCTGCATTTAATGAGTTGGGCTTCTCTTGAGACTTCAGTTGAGCACTTCGATCCTCGTACAAAGAATTTACATAGAAGAATGGTCATTCACCTTGGAAATAGTGTAGACATGCTTGAGTTGCCTGATTACTCAGGCGCATGTTGTCAAAAACTACTAAGGCACGTGTTCCCTGATCATTCAGGCGCATGCCACCTAGATTCTCCCCTGAGCACGTGTGCTTCTACCCCCGTGCTTGTGGTTCTTCTCCACTAAGAACACACACCACCAAGGACTGTGAATTCGTAGGCACGGGTGTCTTGTAGGCAGAAGTAGAACTAGGCATGCACCACGTGTCAAAGACCTAGTCATGCCAAAGAACGGGTTCTAAGCAGTCCAAGGTCTTCTCCAACAGCAAAATCCCAACCATCTGCTACGTAGCAATCGACCATAACCCCCACACCAATGCGCACGCGGTTACAACTGACTCCTGTTTAGGAGCTCCATGTGGCAGTTGAAGACCTACACGCCAATTTTCTCATAGGCACGTGTACTACTCTTCCCCTCAGCTATAAATAGGAGGAGTTCTCCTCTATTTCAAACCCTTCAATTCTTTCCATTTTTTCAAAAGTATTCGAGCATTACACACACACACAGAGACAGAGAGAGAGAGAGAGAGAGAGAGAGAGAGAGAGAGAGTTCTTTTTGATTCCCTTAAATAGTGAAGTTAAGCTCGATAGTTCTCTCTCACCATCAGACCATCAATGAAGTAAAGAATTAACCCTCCACAGTCACAACCTAGATAAAAACAAAGTATAATTAGGATTTTCGCCCATGGGTTCCTTCTTACATTCTCGTTTGAAACCTTCAAAGTTTTCCCTTCAAGATCACAAAGAAGATGTCAACAAGATGGTGACTCTGCTGAACGATAATTAAATTCATGAATATATAGATATAAGTATATATAAATGTTAACTAATTAACTTACTTTGTAGGCCTGTCGGACCAAATCTCCATCCTCGTCACGTTCGGAGGGGCGCATGGGGGATCGTTCGGATCATATGGAGACGGCGTAGGTGCGATCTCCTCCACCTGCTCCTCCGTCTCCATAGTACCATCCGCAGAAAGAATGCTACTGGATAGGATAGGATCAGGCCTGGAACTATCTGTCCCAGGAGTACTGTCACGTACCGTCGACCAGACTGAGATCTGAGTGGTTGGTACACTGGAGTACTAGGAGACGAGGGACCGGCACCATCATATTCTAAGAGTACCACTCCGTCCACCGGTGGTACCTCTACCTCCACGGAATACTCCTCTACCACTATGGTGGTACGATCCTCTGTGTCCTGCCATACCTGATATAAATAGATATCTACAAGATAATAACCATGCATTTAACATATCACGGTTTATAAAATAGACCCAGAGCAACCCTCCATTGAATTTTTAGATAATAACCATGCATTTAACATATCACAGTTTATAAAAATAGACCCGGAGCAACCCTCCATTGAATTTCTAGATAATAATCAAGTCTAGATAATAGCATCCAAAAATATCCAAGTCTCTAGAAAATAAGAAACATCAAGAGTTGTAAAAACATCCAAGTCTAACCCAGAAATAAGTCTACCGGAAACAAATTCGGTCAAAAGTCATATCATACTGCTCTACCCTCTACGTAGACACAGAAAGATCTCCCTCCTCAGCCACTGCGCATAAGTAGGATCCACGCCAGCAAGATCAATATCCATAGGAGCTAGATGACTGGAACTCCTGGTGCAGCTGCCTTCTGGTGCCTCCTCCTCCTTCACAGCTATCTCGACTTTAGGAATCACTTCCTCCTTAATAGTAGAGGAAGTTCTTCCTTGACCTTCATCTATGCTTTAGGTACCACTACCTCCTCAGCGGCAGGAGGAAGCACTACCTCCTCAGCAGCAGGAGGTACCACTACCTTTTCAGCAGCCATTTGTGCCTCTCTCAAGCGACGTGCTCGAATCATAGGTGCCATCTGGATAGATTTATGAAAACATACAGATTAATTAGGGATTAAACAAAATGACAGTATTAGACATGTGATGTGGAAGATTCATTATTGCATGGAGATTAATTAGTAGTAAACATATTTTACATTTTGTTTTATTTTCAATCATATTCTAAAAATTCAACTTCTTCGTCCTCCGCGTCCTCATCTTCCTCTTCCTCCTCATCTTCGCTTTCATCTACTTTATTTTCTTCTTCGGATACTTCTACCTCTTCTACACGATTAGATGTGTAATATAGAACTTCCGTTGTGTACACTCAACTGTATTTGTTATGAGAGGTAGCTCGTCCTTCTAATAAGCTATTTCGTCAACATCGTAGGTATTTTTGGCTTTAGTCTTGCATACTGTCCACCAGTCCAACCTAGTTGTTCCCCATCTAGGATAAGTAGTGAAGTAAACTAGTTGAGCCTGACTTGCTAGGAAAAATGGTTCGTATCCTTGATATCGACGCCGGTAGTTAATATCCACAAGATCATACTTGTCAATTTTTTAACCTTGATCTTGATCAAATATTTTGCAGCATGATAACAAATATTAATATTTTACCTGATGCTTCCCTTCCCAAGGCTTAGATTCACGAGGATATATAACATCACAGCCACAACCAAGATAGGGAAGCAGCAGATGATGACAATGAGGCGTGCCCTAAAATTTGAAAGCTCTGTATAAAAAAAACTCCGGAGGGCGGCAGACACAATCTAGAATAAAAACATCAAGGAAAAAAAATGTTTAATTGTCCTTGATTTGTCATCAATACTGATAAATATTTTGTAAGTCTCTAAGGACTCGTCTCAACCAAGTCTTCAGAGACGTGCCGTAAAATTTGAATGCTCAAGTTATATTTCTTCCCTAAAATTTGTCAAAAAATTTCTTCCCTAAACTTATTTCCCAAACTTTGCCCTAAAATTAGACTTGCCCTAAAATTATACTGTGAGAAAAGGAGGGAGAGAATGAGGAGGAGAAGTAGATTTACCTTCACCCAGGCGAGAGAGAGAGAGAGGTTCTCAGATCTGCGGCTTCACCAAGAGGAGAGAGAGAGAGGTCCTTGGATCTGCGGCTTCATCCGGAAAGAGAGAGAAAGGTAGGAGACCTGCAGCTTCACACGGAGCCTAAGAATGAAAAAAGGTCCTTGAGGAGAGCTGCTGCTTCTCCCACTATATGGAGTGGTCAAGGTTTTCATCGAAAAAGTTGGATGAAAAGAAGAGGGAAATGAAAAAGTTCTCCCCCACAACACATTCCTAACACATCCCTCTAACGTAAAAGGCATCTGATAAAGGATTTTTTTCTTGTTCATTTTTAATAAAATTTGCTAATGGTTAGAAAGTGTTACCAAATATATAAAAAGTGTTATTTATATTAAAATTTTAGTTTCTTATTTATACTAACGTTTTTTTGTGTTGCTAATGTTTTTGTACCGTTGGTAATTAGTAACGGCAAAAAACTGTTAGTAATTGAAAAAATTTGGTGTCAGAAAACCTCACTTTTGGTGTAGTGTTTGTGCCAAATTATGCGGACTTGAGTTGGGGAGTAAGCCATGCTAAAGTTAGCAAGTCACATGCGTGCCTGATTAATCCTACGCTGATATTAGCACACGAGCGTACGAGACCAGAGTATAATCCGAACGGGATGGCTACACATACAGCCTTTTGGCTAAGCTGTGTCACATGTCGCGCACCTAGACCTTATTGTGCGAGTAAGTTGCGACTGAAATTTAAATATCGCTCGGACGAGCCTAAGTTAGACTTAGAGAGTATGTCGATAGAGACGCTATCGGGCCAACGCTAAGACCAACATAGGCAATTGGTTGGGATTTTAAGGACTAATTTCAGCGACATGTTACGTCGAGGAGTGTGAATCATAAACATGATTTACATGATGGGCTATCGATAGAGATATACGAGACTTAGACTATCGAGGGGATGCGAGCGATCACGCAGGAGTTTTAAGACACCAATTTGAGAAATGTATTAGCGAATGAGGTGAACGTGATGGAAGACAAAATTGGATGACTTGATTCCTGAGTGGTGTATGCAATAGGCTCGAAGAAGAATAAGAGCAAATTTTAACGATTGGTCGAAGAAACCTAGTGAATCGCACGTACGATTTCAGATTTAGTCGAATGGAATGTGGCTTAAGTTTTGGACAAGAAATCTTAAAACTATGTTGGGGGATAATGATCAGATTTGATTTTGAATATCAGGGAGATTATGGTATATCCAATTTGAATGATAGCATCTGTTACACGATTCGAAATTTGTTGAAGGAAGATCGTCAGGTTATGCATATCATCGATGGTATTAAGACGTATCAAAGATCGATACGCAATAACTCGGGGGTACTCTAATTCAAGGAATGACGATCGGATAAAGTGTTATTGGTTTGATGGATGCTATACTTGGGATCTCGATTGAAATGAATGCTTGGATAAAAATGATCGCGTCTTGATTGCTTCGATGATAACCACAACGTTGACATTCTTGTCTTGTGTGAGTGCAACTCCTGCCTCGCACATGCGTCGTGCCAAATTTTAGGCGATCATTTCGCATGAGTGCTGACATGGTGATTCATGTCTAGCAGGAATAATCGAACTCGAGAGATTAGGGCATGATAATTTGGATTGCTTTGACTTGTGGTTTGATGCGAAGGTGAATTCGAGGATGGTTCAGACTTGTGAATGATGATTAAGTAAGTTTGAGGATTGAGTAGGACCAATTCGCGTATCGAGAATGAGTTAGTCTAGACTTGAAGCAAGAGTTACGCTCTAATGAGAATGATTATCATACGGGAACGTGGTATGGTGATTTATGTCCAACACAGATAGTCGAACTTGCGTGAGATTAGGGCATGATAAATTGTTGAGCTAAACAACCTTATGATCGAATACATGAATTGGATAGGATGGATAGGTAGATTATATTAAACACGTTTGAAGAGACAGACTATCTTCGCGACGAGTATCTTGATGTGAGTTGAATGATCATTGCTCGATGTTAGAATTCTGAGTGAAGCGAGCTTGGGTAGAATACCCCATAGGATGAACAATGGTTTGACCATAGGTTTGGGGCGAGCGTTGTGCAACAGGCTGCACCATGAACCACGAACTTAAGTTGTCACTATAGTCGTGTGAGCTGACCTAGCAGATAGACAGACAACCTTGTGTCGAGTGATTGAACCTATGCGACCGACTTTAGAGTATCTTTCGGATGAACGATAGGTCTGGGGCAACAAGACATAGAGTTAGGACGTGTAAACTAGGAGTGCGCGCTAACGGCAACTGATATCAGACCCGAATAAAATGAATAATAGTAATTTTTGAGGCACAAGTAAAGTTGTATAATGAATTGAATCGTTGCTTGGAAGATGTACTTGATGGTAGTGTAATGCTTGGTTACTTGGATTTTGGTCGACTCCGCTAGAAGAAATCGTATTAATTTCATAAAACGAAGAATGCTTGAGGAACGGACCATCTCATCTCGTGGATCGAGATAAACGATAACAAAATGAACGAAAGTTCGGTTTAGTCGGGTTAGTAAAACGATCAACCATTCGAAACTATCACAAGTAGCTTGTTCGACTTACCTATCGCAAAGCTTGGTTGAATTGTATATGTTCGGGGGACGCCTTAAATATGTGCACGATCCAGACTCGACGATATGATGAACTCGAATGCAACTACAAATGTATAGTTGAGATACGCCTGAATGATTAAGTTAGCCTCAGCCTAAGACCCTTGTATATGATAAATTCTAACGTACCTCGTGTGATCATTATAATCCCGTGTCAGGACACGATGATGACCAAGTCATAGGAATGGTAGTATGGTTGTACTCAGGAAGTCTCGAGGACGAGACTTATTCTGAGTGGTGTATAATATAATACCCCGTTCCGTTCAATTCAATCGGAGGAATCAAAACGTTCGGATTTAGCCATGCGATGGTCTACACAAAGTCTCGCTCGGTCGAGGCAACTCCTCGCTCAGGTGGGGTAGCTTCAGTGAACTTGCCTTAGCTTGGTCTTCGCACTAATAAAATGAAACTTTTCAACTGCACAAGTAGGCTTGAATAATAAAAAAGACGAATCCATATAGCTAAGGGTATAATCCCAAGTCGGGTCAAATTGAGTTAGAATATGGAAATGTCCCACGGTCGGCTTAAAAAAGTTGTATGGCGTGCTTTCAAAACGACACTCGGTCCTTCATCTCCTGGCTTGGGATAAGAAAAGTCGATCTAAGTTGCCACAAGCTATGAAGTTAGCTTAAGTCATAGGAGTCCCACGTAGAAATGCTTGATAAAGCATGGACGGTCCCATCGTCCAAGGCTTGGCATAGCCTTGGCTTGTCCCATGGGTTAAGTTGTGGTACGATTATGTTAGACAAGAGTTATGCTGGGTTATTGAAGTCAAAGCAAGCACTATCCCATATTTTCTGCGGTTGTCAAAGTCATTCAGTCCCACGATCTCAAGGCTCGTCATATAAAGTATGACTTGGGCGATAGTATCGCATAGAACACAAGTTGGTTTTAGGTACGAGCTATGGTTGGTTCAAAGATAAGTTACCATGGTCCATGGCACGTAAGGAACACGTTTTGTTCAAGTTAAGTATGAAGGCTATGCAGTAGCCATTCCCTGGGTTTCAAAGAATGAAAAGTTCACGCGACCGTTTGTCGCCGAGGTGGTCCCATGTTTTGGGAGTCTTTGAGGGTGCACGTTTTACATAATATGGTTTTGATGCACGTTTTGCATCGTATGGTTTTAATACATGTTTTGCATAGTATGAGGCGGTCCCTCAGTTGGGAGTCTCATGGTTTCGATACGCGAGTTGCTAAGTATGGTTCGAGTCATACCACAAATTAGGCCGTGTATTTACGTAAGTCTAGATGTCTTGTAGGTGCGTGGTCATGGACAACTTGTGCACAAGGATTTTTTTCCTCGACTGGTATTACGCCAGGGTGTCGGGGCCAGGTCGACCCAGGGGGAAGAAGTTATAGCATTGCTGGATTATACCGCATGGGTAGTCGGAGGCTTAACATGAGGGATAGCTACCTTGCATCGAAAGACCCGCTGCCTACTCGAGCTATGTCCCAGATGGCTTGGATTGCCAGTGACCTTTCATATAGATAAGTTGGCGTGCTGAGCGACAATCTTCATATATAGTGTCGGTCAAATTAAAAAAAGTATAAGCATGACACGAGTTATATTAAGAATGCAGGTTGTAACACCAATATGGAGCCTAAGATTTAGCTATAGCAAGGACACGTGCTTCGGTACGAGATGAGACGTTAAGTATCAAATCGATGACCAGAGTTATATATATTAGAATTGATGCATCATTGAGTTTAAGTCAGGAAGGGCTGTAGGTCAAGTTTGGTTAAGTCTTGTTGAGTTGCGAGACACGACCTCGATATATTATGGCACGACTACGTTGTTATGGCATAAGTGTATGCAAAGTTATTAAGTGGGGAGATATTGCCTCAATTATATTGAAGCACAAATAGAGTTTATGGCACGACTGAGTTGTTCGCTCCAAATATGGGATGAAAGGCAAGTACGATTCGATAAGTTGACGTTGTTGGCACGAGATCAGTCTAGAGGCATAACCTTAAGTAAATTTTTAGCGCACTTACACGGTGATGGTCTAGAGGCATAAATAGGCCAGGAGTATGTCCTAGAACTGATCCTAAGACAAGAATAGAAGGACAATCATAAGGGGCTTATGTTGCACAAAGTAAATGAATGAGTTAGTTTTGTATGTGTGGGCGAAGAGCTCACTCCACCAGTACAGTTGAGTACTGACATCCACACAATTTCCATGTGCAGGCACAGGTAGAAGCTCGTTGGCATAGAGCTCGCTTGGATGCGTCAAGGCATGGAGTTCCTTGGCATTTCGAGGCATACGGCCGCATGAAGTATGGACTTATACGGGACATAATGTATGGACATCGCCCTCTGAAGCATCCGCTGGCTCGTCATGTTGAATTGAGAGAAGAGAGAGAGAAGAGTGACTTGTATTACGAGAGAAAAGTCAGCTTGAACGACTTGTAATCTTGGCCTTGCGCCTTTGTAATCTTATTTTTATTATCAATAAAGAGCCACTTTTGAATGACTTGTGTTTTGTTCCAAATTTCTGCAGGCATATTCAATGTTTTTGCTGGGACTTCTGTGCGACGACTTTATCGTAGCCGCTGTAATCGACCGTTATGGAATCCACCTTGCACGAGCGCAATCTAGGCTCGTGCAGTATCATGCCATAGCGAGGACGATTGCTCCTATGGAAGCGGGCATGACAAACCCAATTCGTGTGTGCGTGTCAACATCCTGACACAGACACCCCTTTCCT
The DNA here is from genome assembly GCA_029216955.1 of Iris pallida. Lineage (NCBI taxonomy): Eukaryota > Viridiplantae > Streptophyta > Magnoliopsida > Asparagales > Iridaceae > Iris > Iris pallida. Next base: position 43,963,362 of record JANAVB010014796.1, read on the forward strand.
CGAGTCTCTGCAGACATGCCCATCCTTCGACTTTTTTGCCACTCGATATACCCTGTCCTGACCCCCGCCACCAGCAGCATGCCCACCAAACCTGCCACCACCATCTGACCCCATCTTCCGCCTCCCGTCCCGGCCACTAGTTGCCAACTTCACCACCGCTATCATCATAATCCCTATCTCCATCTACGGCCTCGGCCAAACCCAGTCTTCACTACCACAGGTCAGCCAAATCTTTCGACCGGCTGCCACAACCTTCATACATACCCACCGCCTAAAACCTTCCCGACGACCCAGTCGTATCATCATCACCACCGTCTCTCGTCCGGCCACCTTCTGCTGACGCTGGCACTGCCACCATTGCCACCACCACAGACACCTATCGCCGGCGACCCCCAAACACAAGCCACACCACCACAACCAACCGCGTCACCCCCAAATCTCACCATCAATACCCAAAAAATACCAAAAGAATAGAAAAATCGTACCTCCAACTTCCCGAGCACCGCCAACTTCGATTCCATGCCACCTACCTCCGTTGCACTCCGACGACCGCCCCTCACCTGATTCGTACACCCGACACTCGCAGAGATCCGTCATGTGCCATGCTCTCGGAGTCCCTCACCTGTGCTCTCCGACCACATCGCGGTGCCGCAACTATCGGGTGCCGTCTCCGTCTCGGCCGTGACTTTTCGACCGTCCTCATGGTCCTCTCTGCTGCTTCTCCAAATGGAACGGATTCGTTAGCCCAACCATCGGCGACCCACCAGCCGCTCCAATCAGCATCTATGCCGGATCCGGTTGGCCGCCCGACCCAACTCCACTGAGCCGTCACGTAATCGGATCTGCCGAGCATGGTAAGACTCCCCTTGCTCCGCACTTTTCCCATCTAATTATTCTCTCTCTTAAGCCTCAACTAGTTTTTATAAAGTCCATGTTTACAGCTGTACTTTAGAATAATACTCGAGAACTTCCGTCTTACCCTAGTAATAGTATTTAATACTATTAATATTTTCTTATTACTATGTTATATGTTTTATATACATATGTATTCCTATATTAAATGATAAATATTATTATCATGTTTAGTATTTATTATATGTCTAAATTATATGGAAAAAAATAGAATTGGGGCTTGGCCCTACCCTTTCTGAAATTTGTTTTACAGAAGTTTCATTTTAACCCTAAAAGAAATTTTTAGGCTTTCAAATAGTTGCTTAACAATATCTTCACCCGTAAAAAAATATAGTTTCCAGATGATAAAACAATTTCCTAGTACTTTTGAATTTTTATCTAAATTATTTTTACTAATAAGATAGAGTTTTTCTAGCTAAGATAATATTTTTGACAAGACTTAGAGTTTTAGCCTAAAACATTTTCTTTTGTTTTTATATACATTTATCAAATATATTTTTGACTAGTAAAACATAATTTCTAAATTATTATACATAAATATTTTCAAGTATTTTCGTAAAAGTATTTTTACAAATAAACATATTCTAGAAGTAATATAAAAATTTCTAAAAATTTGTATATGTATCCATCTCGACAAATTCCTCTTCAATTATCTCCATTGATCACGACTGATCGCACGTTTCTCTTTCTCGTGAAATTTGAACCTGTACACATCGACCCCGGCTATTGGACAAAATAGGACTTGTCGGATTATTGCACCACACCAGACGACACACCAGGCAAGATACATTGCCTTATTTTCTGTTTATATTTAGTCTGTATTTTTTATTACATATTTACTGCCTGTTCTTTCCACTTGTACCTTTGACTATTGTTCGTGATTTATTTACTTGCTTCCCGTATACTTAATGCAAGTGCTAGCCTTATTTTCTTGCTTGTCTATAATTTATGCATATGGACCTAGAAGTTATTGGACTACCGTTTGTTAGTGTACTTCATAAACTTTGTCACGATTGTACCACAAAATATGTGCGAGATGAGTAGCATATATAGGTACTTGCGTATTGGTTGATCACCCGTGCGCATGCGTTAGGTTATAACTGCTAAATAGAATCGCATGCTAGAAGGCTTAGCAGTTATTAGTATAAACCTGTTGTGGATACAACATGGTTATGAGCATTGGACAGGGAGGACATATACTATATGCTTGGGCAATGTTGTGTCGAGTCGTGTCGGATGGATTCGGTCTTGCTAGTGGCTCATTTGAGTACTACCTATGTATCTGATAGGGACTCTTCGAAACTCTACCCATGTGCTATGCTAGCGACACGCTTGAGTGCTACCCGTGTAGTTGTGGTCAGTCCTAGTCAGTCGGTCTGCCCTTGCGTTAAGTGTTGTTCTAAATTGCATATTAGAAAGGTTAGGAGACCTTAGTCAATGTCATGTCACACTTCGTTCTAGTCATGGCATTGGACAATATCATATCACGAAATAGTGTGCTACCCCTTGTCCTTGTTTGGTTGTAGGGGTAGTCCACTGTTTCGATGATAGGATATTGGGCGTGTTACGGTAGGGACACTTTACTTTTACATTGTGACTTTATGGCATATTTTATTTTTAGTTTATATGGCATGTTGTCTATTGCATCTTGTTACGTCCCTCTGAGGACCTAGTGAATTCTACAGGTGTTCTTTTATGACTTTCCGTAGGTGCTTTAGCCAAGGCTATGATTTACACTCTTCCTTCGAGATGATTGCTCTTGGATCGTCTTTTGCATCGCTCGACAAATTTCTTCTATGTATTTCATTTTTTTAGTAGTTGGTAGTGGATTTGTCTCCGCCCAACATCTTGTACAAATAATATCTCAAAGATAATTTTATATTTTTATTCATTTATTTTGTGGATGAGATTTGGTGTGTCATGGTTTACTACATTTTACAGCTTATGTATATATACGAGGATTCTATATATTGGAGTATACTTCGTATGTATGCAGTTGGCATGTCTACGTACTTAGTCCTAAGTATTTTGGGAATGGGGAGTTATACCAAGCAAGCCCCTCCCTTTTGCCGAACATCCTATTAGGAACAGGAATCCTAATCCTACATGCATACAACCCAAAAAGCCCATATATATATATATATATATATATATATATATATATATATATATATATACCCAAACACAAACACTAACCTAATTACTCCTTTCATCTTTCTCTCCATAGCCGACAACACCAACACCCCCATAGCCCTCTAGCATCATCTCCTCCATTATACATCTCTCTATCCTCCAAAAAAACCTATCTTCTCTACTATACATCCACCCAACCACTCAAACAAACCCTAAAAAAACTCCATCTTTCTCATCCAACCATATATAGCCATTGCCAACCCCTTCAAACTCATCAAGAAGGGATTAGCAAGTAAGGATAGCAAAAAAGGTGGAGTCTCCATGACCCATCTAGCAACGACTTTCGGTAAGGAACCCAACCTTTTTCCATCTCAAATCTATGTTATAATTCTATTATTAAATCAGTACAAATTATATTTTTTTAATGTATTTTCATCTATACAAGTTTCATAATTAATGGTTGTGATATTCATGTTATGGTATGATCGATTTTAGCCTCGTTGTGAAGGATCTATAAGACATTGATGGATATTTTTGAAAATGAATTTTATATAGGTTAATATAGAGAAAATATGATTTTTTTAAAAAAGTATTTTTCCATGATTTAATCAAGTCAAATTTGGTCAAAAAATAGGGGTCAAAACTAGTTTTTTTGGGTAATCTATCGACCTAGAATGTCCTAAAATAGTAGAGTAATTTAACCGTTATATTCAGGATTAAATTCTGAGAATATTTTAGTGTATTTTAGCCATTTTGGGTAATTGACAATATTTCGGGCAAGTTTCGGGTACACTAGCTAACATAGTAGTCAACTAGCCATATATTTTAATTCTAGAATTTCAGAGTTAATTCTGTAGAAAATAGATATTATTTTTATGAATTTTAGATGAATTTTATGTGTGTTATTGAAGTAGGGGCATAACCAAATAATTGGAAATTGAAAACCCTAAAACTGTGTTCCGATGCCTCGTGGAACATGTATGTGTGGTGTACAAATCTAAATAGTCCCATAGGAGATTTGAATATAGTTAAAGCGTTTTAAAACATTAATTTAGCTAATTAAGTCCTATTATAAGTTTCTTGAGTAATTACTTAAACAAGTTAAATAATTATTTAGGAGCATCGGATTCCGGAGGTGTGGACACGGGTGTGGACACACACAAAAAAGAAGAAAAAATGCTGTCATTTCTTAATTGGCGTAAGACACCACAAATCGAGTACACCTGAGAGATCCTATACCGAGGATCCCCGAGTACAAAAAAGAATTTTGGAGAATGGGACGATGGAGATCGAGTGGCAGTTGCTCCTTTACTCCGTTGACACTCCGATTACAAAAGTGTGAGAAAAACTAAGAAAATTGCTAACTCTTGGCTCACTGGCAAGAAGTGCAGCAATTTGGCCCTTGAAAATGCTCTCCGTTCTGTCCTTTGAAGAGGGATGAGACCCCTCTTTATAGTAGTTTCTGAGCTGGAATGATGTTATGCGCCCACATGAGAAAAATACATTAGTTTTCATGTGGGCACATAGTCCTGCCTTGGGCGCATAGGGCTTAGGCGCATGCAGGCTGCGAGATCGTGGGTTGGTCGTGGTGTTGACGTGGCCGCATGCTTCGGTGCACGACTGCTCGTGGAGACTGACGTGGCCATGCGCTTCGGAGCACGTTTTGATCATGGCTTTGACCGAGTCAGGCTTGGGCGCATAGCCCTGTTTTAGGCTATACGTCCTCCTTCATGGGGAGCTTGTCTTGGGCGCATAGAGCTTCACTGGGTGGCTTCGGCGCATAGAGCTTCGCAGGATAGCTTGGGCGCATAGATCTTCACAGGACGACTTGGGCGCATGTGTCCTCCTTGGCTGGGGCGCATATGTTCTCTTGGGCGCATAAGGCTTTATTTTGCTGATATTTTTATGCTTCTACAAGACCCCCTTCAAAGTTTTCGATACTTGAACGAGTTCAAAATACTTTAAAAGAAGCATGTAATGTCTTCTCGTGGACGCATAGCACAGTACTATCTTTGGTCGCACAACATTTGGCCAGCCTGTCAGAGAGATACGACTGTTGAAATCTTTTTCGAAATCTGAACTGACAGATTCATCGGGGTGGAATTTGAAGAGGTCCATCCTTCATACGTTGTCCACGTTAGCAAGTGGCAGTCGCATAGTATGCAAGAGTTTGGATCTTCACGTGGGCGCATAGGCCATTATGGGCGCATACTGCATAATGGGCGCATATGCGCATAAAGATAGTGGACGCATAGGAAGTGGCTTGTGCATATAAATAGGCTCTGAAGGAGAGAGAAAGTTCATTATTCTCCTCTCTTAGAATTTTAAAAAAGACTCTTCATCTCATTTCTTTAAGAACCATGTCTCCCAAGGTCGCGAAGAGATCTGTGAAGGGCAAGGGGGCTGCACCGAGTGGCTCTCCTCCTGCGACAGCGTCTTCGCCAGTCCAGGACCCGATTCTGGGTGAGGGTGTGCCTAAAAAACAAAGTCTCGAGCGTTAATTTGCGACGTTCAGACTTTTCTTCTGCCTGGGCGCATGCGCCTAAGGTAACATACTTCTGTGGGAATTCTTATGCGCTTACAGAAGTCATACGTCGACACTATGGTATGCTATGCGCCCACATGTTGCCATGTTATACGCCCACATGCTGTGGCATGCTATGCGCCCACGTACTGTTATATGTTATGCGCCCACATGTTTGTCTTGGACGCATAGTCCTTTGGACGCATAGCCCTTTTGGGCGTATAGCCCTTTGGACGCATAATAGCCCTTCAACACTTTGTTTTTCTTGCGGTTGTTAATTCTCCCCTTTTTTTTTCCTTTTTGCTGCTGATATAGTCCTATGAATGTAACTGATATTGAATAAACAGAATACATTCACTCTATTCTTTGCTTGTGGTATTTGTGATGCTTGTATTAGGGGGCCTAATACAACATTTGTGTAAAGGGTATCCCGCTGGGGGACCCACCCCTTTTTTTGTTTAGACCTATTGCCCCTCTGTGCATCTGGAAATGCGAGCAAATAGATTTGAATGATACTTTTGTGGACCTATTCCCTTCTGTACACTGGCGGTGCGGGTAATAGATTTAAAACAAGACCCAACAGAGGTAATATGGACGTGATAGGTTTTGTGGTCTCGACACCGTATCTTTTATCCCGGGTTGGGTACAGGCGTCGAGTCGAAAGACTATCGGTATCAGAGGTAATGTGGACGTGACACATGATAATCAGGAGTATTTTTTGGTGGAAAATATATTTTCTTGTCAGGTTCAGCTTCTTGTCAGGTATTCCTTCCTGGAGCGGAAGAAACTCTCCAAGCTTCCTCTCCGACGACCTCCACTGAAGATGACGAGATGGCCCAGGAAGTCGTCAAAGCTTTCTACTCTGTTTTGAAAGTGAAACTTCCTGGAGTCTTGAATCAGAATACTGCCTTTGGCCCTGTGAAGGCTGTGGCCGAATGACAAGTGGCGGTCCTCAAGAGCATTGCCGGCTATGAAGAGCGGGCCAATACTCTGAGGAAAGTTCTGAATGACTTGGAGGGTCAGGTAGCCAGGTTCCGGGATGCCAAATAGCGGAGCCCGATGTCACTGTTCCGTACAGAAGATGAGGCTTTGATGACGGCTCTTGCGACGGAGAAGGCTACTTTCCAGGCGAGGAAGGATGCCCTTGTTCGAGAGATCGGCGAATTGACTGACCAGTATGGTCAGTTCAACGCTGCAAGTGAGGCGTGTGCCACCTCGAAGAACAAACCGGTTGCGTAGATCACCGAGAGGTATAATCACGTTGTGCAGATCAAGAACGAAATTGCCCAACTGGAAGCCGACTTGAGGGCAGCAACATCTAAACATGAGGATTATTTGGCTCTGGCTGCCATGACCGTCACCACTTCTGCCCAATTAGAAGAACAGCTGGCAAAGTTGGAGGGAGAGCATCTGAGTCTGATCCTTTTTGAGGATGAAGCTGCTCGCCAAGAAGAGGCGCATCGTCGAGCTATCGCGAAGTCTGAAGCCGAAATCGCGGCTCTAAGGGACAACATCAATCGCCTATGTATCCCTTAGATTCTTTGTAACTTTTTTTTCAGCCGTCACGACTCTTGTACCTTTTTTCCGTCTCTTGGTAGACGTTCAAGTACAAAATAAAGAACCTTTTCAAAGTGAATGTGGTTTTGTGAAATATTGGAACTAGAGGTAATGTGGACGTAGTAAGGATATTTCTGGTGGGTATTCCGCTGGGAAATTTTGATGTTGACCTATTATCCATTTTATATTCAAGTTTTTTTTGAATATAGATAATAAGTTGAACGAAGCTGCTAGTAGAGGTAATATGGACGTAATAGCAGAGGATGTTCTATATCTGACCAGAGGTAATATGGACGTGGAAAGATATATAACGTTAGGTGGGAGTGGATAATTCAGAGGTAGTATGGACGTGATTATCCCTGACAAATGCTTTGCTCAGAGGTTATATGGACATGGCAAAACGTTTCTTAACTATTCCACTGGGGAAATAATTATCGGAAAATAATTCAGAGGTAATAGGGACGTGACTTGTTTCGTCAAACCGAGTTTGGACGGAGTCAAAAACGGAAATGATTCCACTGGAGAAATATTTGAGAGGACCTATTATCCAAGGCGTATTCAAGACTCTTAAAATACGGATAATAGTTAGATAATTTTCGAATCACATAAACATCGCACTGTACATTTACATGACTGAACATATGTGAACATTATGTAAGGGAGGTTACACATAGTATTTCTTCAGGAACTTGCCATTGATAGGCATCATGAGCAAGTCACCATCAGGCTTGGTTAATCGGTACGCACCGTTAGAATACACTGATTCTATGATGAAAGGACCTTCCCATTTAGGCTGAAATTTCCCTTTCGTTTTGTTTGTCATGACCATTGGTCTTCTCACTGCTAAGACTAGATCACCGACTTGGAAGATTCTTTCCTTCACCTTTTTGTTGAAGGCTCTGGAAATGCGTGCTTGGTATAGCTCAATACGCTGCTGAGCTAACAAGCATTTTTCGTCTAGCGCTTCGAGCTCCTGGAGTCGTAGACGGTACTTTCTTCGGTAGTCAACTCGTTTGCTAGGGCTACTCGAAGAAAAGGAATCTAAATTTCTAGAGGAAGAACTGCTTCGCTCCCATAAACCAGAGAGAATGGTGTACTGCCTGTTGGAGTTCGGACCATTGTACGATAGGCCCATAGACATTCGTCGAGCTTCTCATTCCAATCGTGCTTGTTTGAAGACACAAACTTTTTAAGAAATTTTATGATGGTTTTATTAAAGGCTTCTGCTAGCCCATTAGCCGCTGGATTGTAGGCAGTAGAGGTTACATTCTGGATTTGATTCCTATCGTAGAACCGATAGAATGCATGGCTTGCAAATTATGGACCATTATCATGGATGATCCTGCGAGGTAGGCCGAAGCGGTAAATAACGTGATGTTTGATAAAACTGATCACGTTTGACGCCTTCACTTCGGTGAGCGGTATAGCTTCCGCCCATTTGGAGAAGTAATCGGTTAAGGCTAGGATGAACCGATGTCCTCTGGAAGATGGCGGACTGATTGGTCCTATGACGTCCATGCCCCAGGCTTCATATAGCCAAGATGCTACCGTCGGGTGTAGAAACTCCGAAGGTTGATGAATGAAATCGGCGTGGAACTGACAAGCTCTACACTTTTTTGCATATTCAACAGCATCTGCTATCATTGTGGGCTAATAATAACCCATTTGTTTGAGGCGATCTTGTAATTTGGGGCCTAGTTGTTGTGCCCCATAAACTCTATCGTGAGCCTTCCAGAGTGCATATGTGGCTTCTGTGTCTGATAAGCATCGTAACAGTAGCCCGTCGTAAGAGCGTCGGTACAACATCTTGGTAGCTATGTCGTAGTAAAATTTGAGAGATCGCCTTTGGATAGACACTGCTTCCTTCGGGTCCTCGGAGAGGATTCCATAGACGGCGTAGTCTATGAAAGAAAATCTCCATTCTTTAACATCGAGGTTTGTTTTCGTTGTGTAACTGTGATGAATATGCAAGACATTTTTCACACAGAATAGTTCTCGACCAGACACCGTGATCGACTGCTGAGTATTAGCAGGGACAGTCAAAGAAGCAACGAGACTGGCTAGAGCATCCGCTTCTATATTCTGTAGCCGAGGCACGTGCTCGATGAAGAATCCAGCAAAAGTAGACGCCAACTCGATTATTGCTCTGTGATAGGGGATGAGATCTTCGTGACGAACTTCATAATCCCCTCGGACCTGACAAACTATTAGCTTGGAATTATCGTAAGCTTCTAGATAGTCAACTTCCAGTTGTTTTGCCAGTTGTAGGCGATTAATAGGGCATTATATTCGGCCACGTTGTTGGTGCACGGCTCCACGAGAGAATATGCATGATGTATAACCAGATGATCAGGTGATACGAGCATGATGCCTACTCCAGCTATAATATTTCCTTTAGGTCCTGTTCTTGATGCACCGTCAAAGATTTGCCAAATAGAGATTTCTTCAGTTGCAGTGTTAGACTCTACTACCTCATCGGGGATTTTATTGTAGAGTTTAGAAGATTATGGCACCGAATGAGCTGCTAGAAAATCAGCTAATGCTTGGCCTTTTATTGCCTTTTGAGGAACGAAGAGCATATCATATGGAGTCAACAGTATTGTCCATGTAGCTAAACGGGAGTTGAGAGAACCCGATTTAGTCATGAGTATTCTGAGAGGATTGACTTTTGAGATGATGTGGATAGTTTGCCCAGACACATAGTGGCGTGTCTTCTGGATGGCAAATACTAGTGCAAGGTATTCCTTCTCCACCGGTGTGTATCTGCGCTCGGCACCCACCATTGTACGGCTGAGGTAGTAGATTGCCTGTTGGTGGCCGCCTTCATTCTTCTAAGCTAATAGGGCGCCAAGAGAATGGTCCATAGCGCGGACATATAGTAAGAAATGCTTCTCCATTATTGGGGCTACCAATACTGGAGGGCTTGTGAGATATGCCTTGATGTCGTCGAATGTCTGTTGACATTGTTCAGTCTAGAAGAAAGATATGCCTTTCTTTATGAGCTGAGTGAATGGTTGACACCTTCCAGAAAGGTTCGAAATGAATCATCTGATGTAGGCTAGCCTTCCTTACAGTCCGCGTAGCTCTTTGAGGTTTCTTGGAGGATGCATATCGAGGATAGCCTTCACTTTCTCTGGGTCAAGATGTATACCCTTTGAAGTGATGACGAAACCAAGGAACTTGCCGCTGGAGACTCCCAGAAAATACTTGGTTGGATTCATCTTGAGTTGGTGTGCACGCATTAGTTCGAACACCGTTCTCAAGTCTTGGAGGTGGTTGCCCTTGAGACGACTTTTAACTGCAATATCGTCTACGTAGCACTCTACTATTTTACGCAAATGATCGCAAAAAATTGTGTTCATGGCTCTTTGGTATGTCGCCCCTGCAATTTTCAATCCGAAGGGCATCACCGTATAGAAGTATACCCCCAACGGTGTTCGAAAAGATGTGTGCTTCTCATCGTCGAGGAACATCTTAATCTGGTTGTAGCCTGAGAACCCATCCATAAAGGACATCCGCTTGAAGCCGCAAGTATTATCGATGATTACGTCGGTGATCGGTAGAGGGAACTCGTCCTTCGGGTATGCAGAGTTCAAATTACGGTAATCGATACAGACTCGAACTTTACCGTTCTTTTTTATGACTAGAACGATATTGGCAACCCAGTCAGGTATTGTTCTTCGCGAATGATTCCACTGGCAATGTGATTATTGACTTCATTCTCGATGGCCTCCATGACGTCTGGTCGGAATCGTCGTTGTTGTTGCTTCACTGGCTTAGCTTTAGACAAAATATTTAGGCGGTGCATGTCGACTTTATGGTCCAGGCTTGGCATGTCTTCATAGCTCCATGCGAAGACGTCGATGTATTCTCTTATAAGCTGTATAAGAGATTGGCGTTCATCGCCAGATAGGCTTTTGCTGATGAAGATTGGTTTAAAAGATGATTCATCTCCTAAATTGACTTGGATGACTTCGTCTTCGGTAGGTGGTTCACGTTGTTCGAAGTGCAGCTCCCACCTAGTGTCCATCTTTTGAGCCTATTGTTCAAGCTCGATCGATTGGACGTCGTCCGTAATTTGGTCAACGGAAACCATATTGACGGACAGGGTTGCTTTGAATATGTCACTAATGCTGGAGTCTGAGTCCTAGAGGGAGGAATCAGAAGAATGAGAACAATAATCTGCTTCGTCATCTGATCTTTCGGGAGTTGTTCGGGGAATGACATAACCCAGACCAATACCGCTTTGTTGATAGTAGTTCTCGGGTTTTCCGAGAAGAACGGAGTGTCGTATTGGCAACCGTCGTCCTCGACCGTAATTTAGCCCCTGGTCGCTTTTGATGTCATATCCCATATTCTGGATGATGTTCTTGGCCTGCCAACTATACTGAAAAAGTTATATTTTCCCAGAGTCATAGTCAGCTTCCCTGTTGTGCTTGGGAGAAGTAGAGTCTGGAACGAACTTTCTCTCGCCAATTATACGACAAAAGATTATTAGTTCTTCATCCTTCTTTCTGGCTAGAACGATGAAGTAGTAGATATCTTATGGGTAAACTTTTTCCCATAGGTGAGGCGTCGTGACCGGTATGTAGAGATGTGGTCTTATGCCGTGCTCCAGAGCGTATATCGTATCTATGTAGTGGTTTACAGATTGATAGACATCGGAGTAATTCAAAGATAAACCTTTACTAAGGAAATACGCAAGTTCTTCTTCAGGGATAACATCATCCGTAGAAGGTACATTATTATGAGTATTGATATACTCATTGAGAGGATCATTATCTGGAAGAGGAGCCACAGTCTTGGCCGAGTTCACCAGGTAGGGTAATTCTTCAGGATTGGGAGGACGGACATCAATAGATTTCTCCCGGGGTGTCTTGCTGAGAGTGATGGTCAATGGTTTGACCTTGTCAGGGTTCATCTTTTTTATCCAGATTGTGAGAGGCTTCAGAGTACTTTTTGGAGTAGTACGTCCTTTGACTCGGATGATCAGGGGACCATCATTGGAGGATGAACTTGCTTCAGCTTCATTGTCAGCTTCGTTGCCGTCATTCTTGGGGGGCTGAGATTAGTAAAGTACTGAATCTTCATAGTAGGCTTCGATGCCCTTAAAAAGATCGACATCGGCAAACTCCGTCTTTATGATACCGTCGCTGTTGACGTATTTGAAGCACTAGTGGAGTGTGAAAGGAACGATCATGTTCTCGTGCATCTATGGACGTCCCAACAAGATGTTGTAGGATATATTGGCATCGATCACATAGCAGGAAACCTCCATTCGGATATTACCGATCTGGCACTTGAGACGGATCTTGTCCAGCGGGTGGCTTCGACTAGCGTTAAGCCATGATAGTTGTGTTGGTTACAGATAGCTTGTGCAGAGGGATTCCCAGAATTTGAAGCAAACTTCTAGGAATGATGCTGAGGGAGGATCCTGGATCGATGTGCATGCGGTCCAACTTGATCGCCCCGATATACCCTGTATAGTATAGGGGTCTATCATGACGATTATTTTTGAGTAGCATGTCCTCCTGTGAAAAGGTAATGTTGGGCACCACTTTCATAGTACTATGGCAGTGAGGACAGGAGACAGGGTCTTCAGCGGGGGCTTTGACTTCAGCGAGGTAAGAATCGGTATGTAGTAATGCCTCATTTAAGGCCTTTTGCGTTTCTTTAGAGAGTCACAACAGATCGAACAGAGACAACCTGGCAGATGTATTGGCTAGTTGCGCCAGTATGTCAAAGTTGTAGGGTCGATCCATACCTTCGGGAGCTGGCGCCTTCAGAGACTTGTCAAACCGCGTCTCGTTCTACTTGGCTTTGTCCGTAGTTGGAGGCTTAGACGGGCCGGCTTCTGAGCTTGTGGGGGTAGCAGGAACTTGAGAATGTACTGCTTCTTCTTGTGCGGGATCGTACGTCCAAAGATAAGTCTTCGCCGATCGCGTCTCGCCAGATAGAACCTCGTAGATGGGAGAAGACACCATATGGTATGACTTATATTTCTTGCCCCTTTTTTACTTTGGGAGGTACCACCTCCTGCGTCACTTCTTGCACAAGGTCCGGATGGAACCACATGATCTTACCACGTTCAGTCGTGAGTGGCACCAAGGTTGAGTTGGGAGCTGGCGGTAGGTTGACGACTTCCATTATTGCCTTGGGAATCGGGATCATGCCGTCTGGGACTTCTGTGGGAGAAAAGTCACCAAGCTGAAGAGAGATCATGTTAGAAGATACGACCTTGTCTTCGGCTTCGAGGTTGATCACTTGGCTGTCGATAAGCTTTTGTATCTTCTTCTTCAGGACGATGCAGTCCTTGGTGGAATGATGCACGTACTGATGATAGAGACAGTACTTGGGATCGTTGAGTTGGTTCGCCTCTGCAGGACATCGTGGTGGAGGCAATGTCAGCTTATTACCCTTCGTCAATGTGTGAAAAATGGTAATGACATCGTCTTCGTCAAAGGAGAAGGTCTTCTTAGGCTTGTCGGAGGTGCCCTGAGAATTGGAAGCTCCTTTGGATGTGTCGACCTTCAGAACTTCTTTCCCTTTTCCTCCACGGACAGGGATAGTTTGAGGATGCTTGCCCTTGTCTTCGGATTTGGGTATTTTCAACCCCAGTAGTTCCAAGTTAGGAACGTCATTTTCAGCAGCATCAACGGCCCCAATAAAAGCAGGCCATGTATCATACTTATGTATACCCAGACAGAACTTCACTGTAGGAAGGAAGTTATGTCGACAATTATCCATAAGTTCTGAATCTGGTATGCCAAAGGGCATCTTCAGTGCTAGCTGCCTAAAGTATTCAATAAAGGAAATGACAGACTCAGTCCTCCTTTACTTGGTCTCGATGAGGGTGGACATACTAACATGCATGCCACTCTCATAAAACCTATTGAGGAACAACCTCTCCAAGTCTTTAAAAGAGTTGATACAACCGTCAGGCAGACTGCAGAACTATTCAAAAGCTATCACCTGTAAGGTGCTAATAAAAAGATTTGACAAGAACGGATCGTCCCTGGGTAAGTGCAGAGTTTGCGTGTTGAAGTACATTATGTGTTGACGAGGAAAAGTCAACCCGTCAAATGAATTCAGCGTCAGCGACTTGTAGTTAGGAGGGCAAGTAGCATTATCCCACTCAGGGGATAAGGTTGAGATATCCCCATCTTCTGAAGCTCGTCTTTGTTTGAGATGGTTTTGAGACGGGCGACCAGGGAATCAATTGCATCCTGTTGATTGAGCAGGTGTTGGAAAACGACTGCTGAAAGGTTGTCAGGCGCCGTTGGCGAAGGACCACCCCCAGCATTTGCAAGATTTGGAGAAGGCACAACAGAATGATACTCCTTTTGTAGTGAAGGAGGGTTGTTGCTATGAGCCGGACTAGCGTGAGACGAGACGTTTTGTTGAGGAGGAGGAACAGCCGCAACAGCTTGGACCGCCATGATACTGGTAAGCATATCAGTGATCTTGGCGAATGCGGTTTCAAGACCCTCTAACCGTTTGCTGGTCTTATTACTAGCTTCTTTAGGTCTTTCTCCGTCCTCCATATATGTAGATAACATGCGAGAATAAATAGAGAAAATAGTACAACTGGTGCTGATACTATCTGTCTTTGAGTAGACAAGTCCTTCATCTTCAGGTAGAGGAGGTAGATAGTCACCATCAGACTCTTAGAGATCGTCGTCATCTGGAAGGATACCCCCAGTGTGAAGATATCCACTTCAGACTCTGAGGGAATACTACCCTCAGCTTGGGAGTCTTCGTCATCTGTACGGAATTTTGCCTTTAACCGAGTACCCATATAGACTCCTTCAGATGTGACAGCCTGCTGGCCATCCGTTGGTAGACTTCGTCTTCTTCTTCTCGCGAAGCTAAGAGAGAAAGTTGGGTTTGTGGTCCACCATCTTTGATTGGGGCTTCCGTAAGGGGGACCCCACGAAGCCATGTTGAAAGAGACGTACAGTGGCTTTTTATCGTCAGAGAAATGCAGTCGTCGAAACACGAACTTTCTCTGAGGCATTCTTGTTGCTTTGGAGCAGCAACAGTTGATAACAATAATGGTGCACGAATGTGCACTATGAATTTTTATGTCCTTCCTTGCTTTACGCTTATGATTTATCATGTTGCGCAAGTCAGCGGAAGGGAGTTTTGCCTTATAACCCATGTTGCATGCATCGCCGAGCTTTGCATGCGGGTTCGTAATGAAAGTTGGCGCTCCAGACTTAGTTTACGTGCAGGGGAAACCCCACACCTAAGTTCTGTGATGTCCTTCAAGACAGCCTCGTGCTATATGTATTGGGGCTTGTCGTTTTGTTGTGGGCGCATAGGCCTTGGAGTGGCCTTGGACGCATGCTTCTTGGCAGCATGTCTGAGCCTCCTTGATGTGGGCGCATAGTATGGATCAAGTGAGCCTAGGCGCATAGCCTTGGGCGTATGACCCTGGATGCCCAATCTGTCAAAGACAGAAGCCTCCTGATTGGAGTTATGTGCCCAAATACCCCCTTGGGCGCATGGATTTGGGAGCATGCTTGGTGGAGCAGCGCTATTTTCTCCCAGTTTTGCCTCCTTCGTTTGTGAGCCTCGTTGAGTTCGTCTAGAGTGTCGAACACCCCGATTCTTGGCATCATAGTGCTTTTTTTTGCCAAGTCTCGAGCGTCGAACACTCTGTTGTTGGTTGTGCAGGAAAGAAGTCACTAGGCTAGTAGAGCCCAGAATGGTGTGAGCCTTCTCCATTTGGGGAGCTTATGTGACAGAGTCATGTGCCCATGTGACAGAGTCCTCCAGTTGCATATCTGCTATGATACTAACAGGATATGTACAACGAGCCTTCGGAAGCCAAGTCTTGCGAGACTTGTTTGGCTACGCTAATTTTGAGGGAGTAGAGCCATCCCTCGAGAGCATCTCTTCGAACGCCTGCTGATCGAACTTTACGATCAACATCTTCTGAGTGCTTCCCACTTTGTTGGTATCAGATTGCGTCACCACCTTCTCGTCAGAGGAAAAGATAGTCCCCAGCAGAGTCGCCATTTTTGTGGATATACACAAAAAAGAAGAAAAAAATGCTGTCTTTTCTTTATTGGCGCAAGGCACCACAAATCGAGTACGCCTGAGAGATCCTACGCTGAGGATCCCCGAGTACAAAAAAAGAATTCTGGGAAATAAGACGATAGAGATCGAGCGACAGTTGCTCCTTTATTCCATTGACACTTCGATTATAAAAGTGGGAGAAAACCTAAGAAAATTGCTAACTCTTAGCTCACTGGCAAGAAGTACAACAATTTGGCTCTTGAAAATGCTCTCCGTTCTGTCCTTTAAAGAGGGATGAGACCCCTCTTTATAGTAGTTTCTGAGCTGGAATGATGTTATACGCCCATACGAAGAAAACACACTAGTTTTCATATGGGCGCATAGTCTTGCCTTGGGCGCATAGGGCTTGGCGCATACAGGCTACGAGATCGTGGGTTGGTCGTGGTGTTGACGTGGCCGCATGCTTCGGTACACGACTATTCGTAGAGACTGAGGTGGCCATACGCTTCGGTGCACGTTTTGATCATGGCTTTGACCGAGTCAGGCTTGGGCGCATAGCCCTGTTTTAGGCTATGCGCCCTCCTTCTGGGGGAGCTTGTCTTGGGCGCATAGAGCTTCACAGGGTGGCTTGGGTGCATAGAGCTTCGTAGGATAGCTTGGGCGCATAGATCTTTACAGGACGACTTGGGTGCATGTGTCCTCCTTGGCTGGGGCGCATATGTTCTCTTGGGCGCATAAGGCTTCATTTTGCTAATATTTTCATGCTTCTACAACGGGAGCGAAACTTTACTTCACACTACGAAATCTGGCAAGTGCACGTTGCTATTGTTCATTTCTTATTTTACTTTGTCCTTTATTTTCTGTTATTTTATTTATTGTATTGGACCTTAGGAGTCATATCAATACGGGCTTCCGGATTACATTTGGGTGCCATTCAACTGATAAGTTGCCTAGTATTGATATATAGTTCCTGCCTGAGATTTATGGATTTATTTCTATAAAGACCTATAGGATACAACACGTAATTGACACATATATTACCCTGATACCTGAGTCTGATTACCTGAGATACCAGATTTTTTGATACCTATAGGTTAAGTTTGGTTGTGTCATTTTATCTTTCTTTTAGATGTCTCATAGGATGGCCATCTAGATAGAGGTCAGAACAGTAAGTTGTGGTCACAACTTATTGGTTCATGAGAGTTGAGGATGATTACTACTTGCGTGGGCCATGCTGTGCACATATACTTTATATATATATATATATATATATATATATATATATATATATATATATATATATATATATATATATATATTTATATATTTTTATATATATATATATATATATATATATATATATATATATATTCGGAGGGGAGCCTTGTTTCTTGAGTTACATCCTCTCTTAGTTACCGTTGAGATTCCGATACGGAGCTACGACTATATGTACGCCTGACCCGGATGTCCTTTACTTTTGGGATGTCTGCGCTTGCGAACGTTGTCCTCAAAGCGTCACGTCAGTTTGGTTTAGATACCCCGAGATACATTTATTTACTACACTTTAGCTTGTATATTATGTGCCTTGTTATGTCCTCTGAGGACCTGGTTATTCTCCAGATTTAGCTGACGCGGTCTTTCCTGAGGAGTACGGGCCGGGAGTCTATTCTTCTATTGCACCAGCGGTGGATGAGAAGGTTGATCCAGAGTAGTTCTTCGTGTATATCTATTTTTATTTTACTTTATTTCATGTCAGAGCTGAGGACTTGTAGTGGATATTTTTATACTTTCATCCGAGACTTGTAGTGATCATTATTTGGCTGAGACTGGTATCCATGGGTTTTCCACATAACTTTTATATTTCTATTTGACATTATTCTAGTTCTTTTATTCAGCACGATATGCTTTCATACTATTATGTGATTCTTTGTTCTGTGGATAATTATAATTTTTGTGCCTTCCATGTGATTATTTTACAACTTAAGATGCTTTTCACTGGTCCATTAATTTGGACATACGTATGGAACGTGTCTATTGGCATGCGATGTGTTCTAGTCTTTGTGGATTTTGGGACTGGAGTGTGACATCACATATACTACTTCTATGTAATAAAGCCCTTACACCAATGTACTTCCTAGCGTGCGCCTGACCCCTGCATAACTGACCAGAGCTCTCCTGCCAAACCTGGTGTCCAACCTCTCTAGTACTACAACCCGTCTCTTCCTCCTCTTCTTCTTCTGCTTCTTCTTATTCTCCCCCTTCACTCCACCATTCCCAAGTTGTGCTACACGCCACACCAGTCCCTCGTGCCATACTTTCCCCTCGTGCCTACACCGCCGGCCACCGTTGGACGCGATAATGTATGCCCCCTCATGTGCCAGAGCTGCGCTGTTCGCTCGTGCGAAGCCCGCGCTGTTGCAGCAATGCCTACTGCTATCGCCATAGTAGAAGCTGCTACGGCAACCCATTTTCGTCGGTCACGGTGGTGGCCTGACATAGCCGCATGGCTGCACGGCCTCCTTCGGTAGGCTGCGGTCCCCCGCCGCACGCTGTTAGAGCGCCCAAGCACGTACGAGCAGCAACGACAGCAAGCACTGCAGTACTGACCGACCGACCACCCCCCACATATCCATGCATCCTTGATGACCACCTCTAGGCCGCCACTCTCCTCTCTGACGCGATACATGGGCGATTCATTTGTTTTGCACGAGAGCCCGTTGTGATACGCGCAAAATCAAATCCAGAATCGTATTTCGGGACAACAACTTAGGACACATTTTTTGGGCAATCTGACCATTAGATTGTCGATCAGATTCTTTTATCTGAATCTCCGTATATACCCCTTCATTCATCTAAACTTTCAAACGTTAATTCGATCATTTGATAGATCAAAACTGGCCACCAAGTTTACCGTCTAAATTACGTTTATTTTGGACAGTTTCATGGAGCCAACTTCGCAGATTCATTTCTCCGGTTGACGAACTACCAACTCTGCAGCAAGCAAGTATAACCACCTTCATGGCATAAATTTTTTAGCTTCATAGGATGTCGTTCGATTGGTTGAAATCAACGCGAGAGTTGGCCTCTGAAAATCATAATTTCTAACTTGTAAAATTCTAATTTTGAACTCGGAACTCTTAATTCCAATTCTGATGCCACCAATGGACTCGTGGCATCGTTCTGGCTAAAATTCATATATAATTTGCTGAGTTTGGAGCAATGTGGCCCCGACACGTATTTTCGGTGCAAATCGGATCCCATAATTCAAGTCAATGGGTCATTTTGAGATTGACTCATCACAATCCAATTCTGGATGTACCGTTGGGTTCGTATCATCATTCTGGACTCGTTGACATATATTTTGGTCAATTTAGAGGACTTTGACTTCGGCACGTATTTTTGTGCAACTCGGATCCCAATGTTTGGGTCAACGAGTGATTTTGAGACCAACTCATTGGAATTCAATTCCAGATATACCGTTGGGATCGTATCGTCATTCTGGACTCGTGAACATATAATTTTCTAGGTTTAGTCGGCTTGTATTATGGCATATTTTTCGATGTAAGGCGGGGTCCAACGACGAACATCACTATGACCCAAAATTATCATTTTGTCCCTGTGTCCAAATTACTTATGAGTAGGGTATCTTAGCTAATTTTACCATTCTGGACACGTTGGTGATGTTTTTTTTTCATCATTCGATGACTTATGTAGATTTTCCTCTATGTATCATCAATAATTATAATTAATTCCTATGTATGTTCGTATATCGGAATCCGTGCATCGAAATTGAGATCAGTCGATTCCAGTGATCTTCCATCGTTGAAATTGACAAGTTAACCATGCGGTTCATCATGCTAAGATTTTTAACCTTATGGTTGATCATGTTGTCTCGATTTGCATGTCGTAGGTTTTTTTGTACGAATAACAAGATGCAAACTTGATATTTTGAATATACAAATTACAATTCATAGTATTAGCGAATAATGACTACAAAAGCTAGTGTGACCTAGCTCTAGACGATATAATTACAAGTGTCTTAGATAACAAAAGGTAATAGGTGACTAGAATGACCCAAGCTCCCTAGGGGGAGTTATTAGTCATACGTGTACTTTAGCGTGTGATATATATTTGTTTGTGATTTGGGTTGATAGATATCTGCATGGAGTTTGGTTCTCATGGATAGTGGGATAGGCTTTGGTACTGCAGTCTCAACACAGATTAGACAACTCCAAGCAAGTATACCTTACCAATTTGATATACAATATTTACATGCTTATTTCTTTATTAGTCTATCACTTGAATATGCTGCTATGATTCTTCTGCTCTCATCTGTATACTTACATTACTACACCTGCTGATACATGGACACGATACACGAATTCATATTGCATGGCATATAGGAGGTTCAGTTATGAATTATTGGATATTTACTCAACGATGGATTCTCTGTGTACTGTTGACTAAATTTATGGACTTATCACTTTCTAGAGTCGGACTGGTCGTGTCATAGATGCGACACCGATAGTATCATTGGGTGGGGGAGGTCGGTCACTAGGCAGAGGGGCTACTTGTAGCTTAGTTAGTGATGTTGTTGCAGCAGGTGATGAGCCACTGCAAATATAACCCTTAGAGAGAGCTATACTCCCCGAACGTTGTCCTCCAATGCATTTCACATAGACTAGATAGTCTGTATAGTAGTAGTATTACTGATCATCTGACTATTTTTCTGTTACCTGTCCCTGGATCACATGTTTACTCCCTTCATATGTTATTTACTGTACTTTATTTTGGCATGTATATTATTTATCTTGCTACGTCCTACTGAGGACCTAGTTTTCTTCCAAGTATATGCTAAGATCTGACATAGGATATTGAGGGTTTACTTCTTCGGATTCTCTTTCAGGTATAGTCAGTTGATGCCTTCTTATCATCTTTCTGTAGTATTACATAGTAGTTTAGTAGAATTGTGGATATATACTTGGATATTTGGATACTTGACAGCTTGTACATATTCGAGTTGGACTGGAGTCTGCTTGAATGCGTAGCTGGCCATTGTCACATGGCATGGTCTCGTATATTTTGGGACTGGGACGTGACATGGTTTTTGTGGTAGCCCATACAGGTCTCGTCTTCGTAAAGAATACGAAGTCGTAGTGGTACTTTGGATAGGTGTACTACTACGAGCCTGTGGCCAATTGAGAATAAGATTTGATAATATATCCACAACTAGGATTATAGGTTCTATAGGACTCTCCAACATGATTGCTCTCATGTTGTCTTCTTTTTCGACATGATCGCTTCCATGTTCTTCCCTTCATATGATTCAAATGTACATTTCTTAATGACTTCTTGAGGGACTCCTCTGATCTACTTCACTAAAATTGTTGGAAATGCCTTATGGATTGGTCCAAAAAAAAGTTCGAACAATTATATTTATCTTTGTGTTACGGGATCGAGAGTTTTGCAGCCAGAGAAATACTGGCGAGGCAGGACTTCAATGACGGCATCATAGTCAGATATATTTCTCGGATTCTATTTGAACTACGTCCTATGCATTTTGATTAACCAATTCACCTATAATTCGCAAAAGTTGATTTGGAAGATTTCATGGATTTGGCGAAGATAAGCTTAAGAACCTGTATTATCTGGCATGGCAGTTGTGCACTGCAGCCATCCACGTATTATGGAACAAGGAAGTTATTGCAGCCAGGTGCACACTGGCTCGGTAGTAACTTCACGTGACATAAACACGAAGGTATATGGTTCTCGAGTTTTACCAAGACTATATCCTATGCATCTTGTTTGGCCTCATACCATTCTTGCAGATATTTTGACAATCTTTCCTGTCCTGCTTGACCCTTAATTTGTGTGAATAATGATATTGATTGCTCGACCCAGTTTTATGCCCTTGTTACCTTCCATTTAATAGACAACTGAAATAGCCAAACCTCATTAATAGATTCTATAGTAGAACTATAAATGTTATTGTGTGATTGTGATGAGTAATTTTATTAGACATAAGTTAGGTTAAGCTTATAGGACAGATATGAGGACTGACTATAGTAGACTTAGAAACCATTAAGAATGATTGCATTGGTAGTATCATTTGATGGTAGGTATCTAAGATAGAGTGATGTGATATTATATTGTTGTGACTACGGATTGAGAGATCTGAATCCTGTACTTATGATTTGAGGGTTGGGCATTTGTAGGATTCTGATTGGTCATCTACAAACTATTTATATATGATTGAAGGGTAGATCGATGTGGAATGATATAAGATGATTTAAAGAGATATATAATATTGCATATAAGATCGGAAGATAGCAGTTAATATAAAAAAGAACAAGACAAAGACATACGTACATTGGTAAATTAATAAAACAATAAATGAAACGAAAGTTTGAAATTTAGGATTTATATTCCAAAGAGTTGTTGAGTAAAAAGAAGCAGGCTCTTCGTCAAGGATCGGTGCTGAACGTATAATTTCAAGGAGAAGCAATAGAAAAGGATTGAAGACAATTAATACAAAGAGTTTGTGGTTGATTGAATAGGAATACTTAGGATATGATAAGGAACCCAACTGTTTATAATTGAGATTGGAAAATATGGTCGATAACCAAGCAATGTCGATTTATATACATATCCCGAGGATGACCTATATTTAGGGTATACAAAAGGGTTCCATATTGGTATCAGGGATTCTAAAGGATAACGCATAGTATATAATAGAAGGATCTTGTTGAACCTAAATCAAAACAATTGTTAGGAGAAACAGAAGAGATGATCACAAGGGTAGCATATTGAGTAGTGTAGCCATAGTAGCTACATACTATAGCTTGACCTATTGGATGATTTTAAATTTTGAGGTCAAAATTCTTGTAAGGTAGGAAGAATGTAAAACCCCTGGATTTTAGGGTTTTTATTTATTTTTAAATTAATCATTTTCAATAGATATTTTATTTTAATTAGTTTTGATCATTAAATGTACTTCTCCGTGACTTTGATTTTTGGAGCGTCAGGGATGTCAATCTTTGGAAATTTTCTACATGAGTTTTGTAGTAGGCAAGATTATCTTCATTTTGATATATCATGTCCCACTCAACTTGTTTCTTGAATTCTATTTGCCCAGTGCAACTTTCTAGTTAATTTAGGCCATTTGACTATCTCCAGTAAAATTTAACCTAACTTCCAAGTTAATTTCAGGGCTAGATACCGATCAAACCTAATCGGCCTAATATATGATTTTGACCTATTTTGAGCCTACTATGTGCATGTCACTTGTATGCCATCTAATTGAGCTCCTGTATGCTATTATTTTATTAATGATCATTAATGACTTAAATTATTATCATGATCGCACTAAGCCTAAAACCTGGCCCAATCGAACCCAAACACCCAACCAAAATTCATGTGACCACACTCATAACACACCCCGAACACTCAACACCACTCATCCCCTGCAAAATACAAAATGATTCATCCAGCCCACTAATTTTTTTTAGTAAAGCCATATATTTATATTACATATTCTCATTTCCTTCCTAATACACTTCAAGGCCCATTCTCATACTAGCAATAACCTACTTATTTCCCTCCTCAAGCAAAACACACAACACCATTTTCCTAGTCTCCACAACACACAACACACAATACCTTTTTTCTAGTCTCCACAACACACAACACCATACCAGTACTACACCTGTAGTAGCAAGCAGTAGCCCCATTCAAACTCAACACTTGGCTAGCACTCCTCACTCACAATGGGTTTCCCACATGACTGACATTCTTTTAAAGATGCTAGTAAAAGAAAGACCTAAGAGTAAATTTTCTCCTGATATTCACACATACTACTTCTTTGTAATAGACCCCCTATACCAATGTACTCCCTAGCGTGCGCCTGACCATTAGACAACCGACTAGAGCTCTCCTGCCAAACTTACCTCCAACCTCTCTAGTACTCCAACCCATTTCCTTCTCCTTTTTTTTACTCCATGCTAAGGCGCTTCTTCTTCTTCTTCTTCTTCTTCTTCTCATTCTCCTCCTTCACTCCTCTATTTCCAAGCTGTGCTGTGCACCACAATGTCCCCTCATGCCACATCGGTCCCTCATGCCTACATCGTCCATGGACACCATCGGGCAAGGTGTCGCACACCCCCTCGCGTGCCTGCGCTGTGCTATTTGCTCGCGTGAAGCCCGTACAGTTGCAGCAATGCCTACTACTATTGTTGTAGTGGTAGCTTTTGCGGCAGCCCCTTTCCGTCGACCACAGTAGTGGCCTGATGCAATCGGGCGGCTATACGGCCTCCCCTGGCTGGCCACGGTCCCCCGCTGCACACTGTCAGAGCGCCACGCACGATAGAGCGCCCAAGCGCATATGAGCAGCAACACTAGCATGCGGTGCAGTACTGATCGACCGACCACCCCAGCGACCACCTCCAGGCCGCCACTCTCCTTTCCGACATGATACATGGATGATTTGTACGTTTTGTATGATATTCCGTCGTAACGCGCGCGAAATCGAATCCACAATCGTGTTTTGGGACAACAATGTGGGACACATTTTTTGGACAATCCGATCGTTGGATCGTTGATCCTATTATTTTGTCTCAATCTCGGTATATACCCCTTCACTTCCTAAAATTTCAACCGTTAATCCGATCGTTTGTTAGATCAAAACTGGCCACCAAGTTGACTGTCTGAATTGTATTTATTTTAGACAGTTTCGTGGAGCCAACTTCGCGAATTCGTTTCTCCGTTGTCGCAGCTTTGGCTGTCGAACCACTAACTTTGTAGCACAACAGGTATAACCACCTTCGTGGCATAAAATTTTAGCTTTGTAGGATGTCGTTCGGCTGGTTGAAATCGACGCGAGAGTTGGCCTCTCAAAACCGTAATTTCCAACTTATAAAATACCAATTTTGAACTCAGAACTCCGAATTCCAGTTTTGATGCCACCAATGGACTCGTGGCATCATTCTGGTTAAAATTTATATATAATTTGCTGAGTTTGGAGCATTATGGCCCCAACATACATTTTCGATGCAAATCGGGTCCCACAATCCAATTCAATGGGTCATTTTGAAATTGGCTCATCACAATCCAACTCTGGATGTAACGTTGGGTTCGTATCATCATTCTGGACTCGTTAATATATATTTTGCTCGATTTAGAGGACTTTGACTTCGGCACGCATTTTTGTGCAACTCAGATCCCAATGTCCGGGTCAACGAGTCATTTTGAGTTCGGCTCATCGAAATTCAATTTTGGATATACCGTTGGGATCGTATCGTCATTCTGGAGTCGTAAACATATAATTTTCTAGGTTTAGTCGACTTGTATTATGGCACATTTTTCGGTGTAAGGCGGGTCCAACGACGAACATCGCTTTGACCCAAAATTATCATTTTATCTCTGTGTCCAAATTACTTATGAGTAGGCTATCCTAGCTAATTTTATCATTCTGGACACGTTGGTGATGTTTGTTTCATCATCTGATGACTTCTGTAGATTTTTCTCTATGTATCATCAATAATTATAATTAATTCCTATGTATGTTCGTATATTAGAATTCGTGCATCGAAACTGAGACCAGTCGATTCCAATGATCTTCCATCGCTGAAATTGACAAATTAACCATGTGGATCGTCATGATAAGATTGTTAACCTTGTGGTTGATCATCTTGTCTTGATTCGCGTGTCGTAGGTTTTGTTGTACGAATAACGAGATGCAAACTTGATATTTTTAGCGTACAACTTGCAATTCATAGTATTAGCGAATAATGACTATAAAGGCTAGTTTGACCTAGTTCTAGACGATATAATTACAAGTGTCTTAAATAACAAAAGGTAATAGGTGACTAGAACGACCCAAGCTCCCTGGGGGAGTTATCAGTCATACGTGTACTTTAGTGTGTGATATATATTTGTTTGTGATTTGGGTTGATAGATATCTGTATGGAGTTTGGTTCTCATGGATAGTAGGATAGACTTTGGTACTGCAGTCTCAGCAGAGATTGGACGACTCCAGGCATGTATACCTTGCCAATTTGATGTATAGTATGTACATGCTTGTTTTTTATTAGTCTTTCACATGGATATGTTGCTACGATTCACCTGCTCCCATCTGTATACATATATTACTACACCTGCTGACACATGGACATGATACATGGATTCATATTGCATGGCATATATGAGATTCAATTATGATTCATTGGGTATTTACTTGACGATGGATTCTCTGTGTAATGTTGACTGGACTTCTGGACTTATCACTTTCTAGAGTCGGACTGATCTTGTCGTGGATGCGATACAGACAGTACCATTGGGTGGGGAGGACGGTCACTAGGCGGAGGGGATACTTATAGCTTAGTGATGTTATTGCAGCTGGCGATGAGCCACATCATATGTACCCCTTAGAGAGAGCTCCACTCCCCGAATGTTGTCATCAAGTGCATCTCACACAGACTAGGTAGTCTGCATAGTAGTATTGTTTCTGATCAGCTGCATTACAAGAAAAATGACGATTCTTGACGGTTTATAAGTTGACGGCCATTGAAACCGTCAACAATAGGGTTTTTCTTGACGTTTTAAGGCTTACGTCAAGAGATGACATTTTTTTATTACTTTAGCAATTTTATAGCATGTATGTTGACGGTTTCGAAGGATCCGTCAAGAAAGAGCATCTTTTATATTGACGTTTTGATAATAGCCGTTAACTATTGTATATGCGTTAAAGTTGCCGCAGTTTTTTCGTCTGCCAATATGGTAATTATGTTAAAGTTCTTAAAATTAATGACGGTCTGCCTCAAATAATTTTGAGGCCCATAAGAACGAAACTATACTCTTTCCCCCGCTCTCTCTCTCTCTCTTCTTTTCCTTGCTCTCTTCGAAACTCTCGACTTCTCTCCCCCGCTCTCTCAGAAACCTCATCTCTTCCCCTATCAGAAACCCTCGTCTCTCTCCCTCTCAGAAACCCCTCTCTCTCCCCCTCTCAGAAACCCCACCTCTCTCCCCCCATCATAAACCCCTCTCTCCCCCTCTCAGAAACCGCTTTGGCAAAAATCCTAACCGCTCTGGAGAAAACCCCTCCACTTCGAAACCGCTCTGGAGAAAACTCTAGGCTTCAACAACTTCGTGAGGGAGAAAATCCTAACCGTTCTTCATAATGTGGCAACCTCGATCTTCACTGTGCGATATAATGCGTTTACTTTTCTCTCTCTGAAATTCAATTTTTTGCCTAGGTTTTTTTTGTTCCAACTTTGTTCTTTCTTCACGTTAGGGTTTTTTTGGTGGCAACTTCATTCGTCAACTTAGAGTTTTTCTCTGTGCATTGCAACTAAGGGTTCACTTAGGGTTTTTCTCTCGCTACAAACTCTTTTTTGGATGTGTTTGTATTCTCTTTGTTATTTGCTGTTGGTTCAGCTTTCTTCAATGTGGGGGGTTTATAGTGGAAGAGAGCTTCCGGTGGCTTTTGTTTGTTTCTTTTCATTATGATGGGCCAAAATGAGTCCCTCTTTTTTTTGGATGCTATGTTTTGTATTGATACTGTTGGCCCATTCCATGGTCACACCCGATTTTAATAATCGACATGCACTTAAGTCAATACACAAAATATACGAACTGCTGCTAATCATTTCAGGACAAATGAAATCAATATCAACGAGCGTCGTACTGCATCATCAAGCATATATATCATCAAATCTGAAGATTACTTTCAATGGGATCCAGTTTGAGTCATTTTACAATTTATTCTGTATTTTATCTTTATTTAGTCTAAGACTTAAATTGTAAGATCGACTAGGTAATACTGGCTTAGGTTAATCTCAGTCCACATTTCTAAAAAGCCTATCTATTCCCATTTCATTTTTACAAAATGTTCAAAATTATTTTTGCAAATAGTTTTTGACAAACATTTCAAATTTTCCCTAGACAGAACTCAAAAATCGAGTTCAGCCCGAGTTCGATCCGAACTCTGCCCGAGTTCGGTCAGTTTGAATTCAAATGTCAGTTGCCTCCAAATCTGCATGCAACGTATATATGCTAAATATTTGCATCAGACCTCTGCCCGAGTTCGGTCCCAGAAAACACCTATAAATAGTAGAGAGTTTTTTTTATTTCAAATCACTCATTCATTCTTCATCTTCTCTTCTCTACTCAATAAGTGTTTTCAATGGATCTAAAGCTTTCAAATCACACCTATACTCCTCTTAGCCAAAAGCCAGTAATATCTATATTGATCTAGAGTCTTTTGATGTTCAAGAGTTGTAAAGAGGTTGTTCCAAGTACAGCAACTATCCTTGTTGTGGAGCCGGTCATGCGCTCGTCACCAAGCACGGTGTTGTGAAGTTGGTCGTGCACTTGTCACCAAGCACGGTGTTGTAAGATACTGCAAGCTCTCAATTAGCTTGTGCCTTAGTGGATTAACATCGAGCAAGAGTACTCGAGACTGGATTAGTCCTCTCAGAGGGATACCAGTAGACATCGCTGTGTCACTGAGTTTGATCACTCTATCTCTTGCTACATTTATTTACTGTCTCTTATTTACTGCCATATTTATAACTTTAATTTTTAAATTGGTGATTATTTTTTGCTGCACACATACACACTCTATTCATCCCCCCTCTAGAGGTGCTCAACGGTCCTACAATTGGTATCAGAGCAGTTTATATTCTAATATAACAAACCTCAGAGAGTATATATGGCAGCCGTGAAATCAATATTCAACGGTGAAGGGCAATCCACAAATAGACCCCCACTATTTGATGGTACAAACTATACCTATTGGAAAATACGGATGGCTTTCTTCTTAAAGTCTCTTGACTTTGATCTTTGGTCTATAGAGATTGACGGTTATAAGAAACCGGCACCTACAGTGGTTGACGGCCAGCTTGTAGACAAGCCTCATGATAAATATACTGAAGCTGAAAAAGCTAAGGCTAGTCTAGATGCTCATGCCATCAATGCACTGTTCTGTGCAATTGACAAAATGGAGTTCAACAGAGTTTCAACCTGTAAAACGTCTCACGAAATTTGGAAACTTCTTGAGGTAACTCATGAAGGTACTTCCCAAGTGAAGGAATCCAAAATTAGTAGACTAACATAGGAATATGAATCTTTTAAGATAAAACCTGGTGAGTCAACTACACAGATGTTTACACGTTTTTTTTGATATTACTAATCCTTTGCAATCTCTTGGTAAGGATTACAACAATCATGAGAAGATCAGAAAAGTGCTACGGGCTCTAACCAAGAAATGGAACCCGAAGGCAACTATAATCGTTGAAGGAAACGATCTCACCACCATGTCTTTGGAAACATTGATAGGCAAGCTCATGACCCATGAGCTTGATCTGCAAGAATTTGAAGAAGCAACTCCAAAAGAAAAATCTATTTCCTTCGAAGCTCAAGCCAAAAAATTAAGATGCAATGATTCTGATGAAGAATCATCAAGTGGTGATGAACAAGCCCTACTGGTGAAGAACTTCAGGAAATTCCTCAAGTTTGAGAAATCAAACAAAAGGAAGAGAGATATCCAAGAAAGCAATGAAGATGAAACCATTTGCTTTGGATGCAAGCAGACAAGGCACATGAAGAAGGACTGCCCAACTTCAAAGAAAAGCAGTCCATATGACAGATCAAGATCAAGCAAAAAAACAACAACCAGTCGAAAGTATGCTAACACAAGCATCTAGCATGAAAGTGATGCTAGTGATACAGAGGAAGAGGACAGACCCTATGGAAATGCTAATGTCTGTCTTATGGCATTTGATAAGGTATCCTCAAACCCTCTATATTATGATTTTACTTTCGATGAATTAGAAAATGCCTTTAGCAAATTACTTGAAGATCACAGAACTGGGCTTGACAAGTATAAGCAATCTCGAAAAGAGAATAAGGCATACACAAAAGAGATAGCTAGACTGTCCAATCTTATTGAAGATATTAAAGAGACGTCTACTACCGGTAACACGAAAGAGATAGCCAAACTCAAGGTAGACTATCATGAGGCTATCCTCAAGATTGAAAAGAAAAAAAGAGACTATGTCAAGATACAAGAGTTATATGACATAGAGAAGAAGAAGCACTTAGTTACAGAACAAAGACTCTCAGATATGACTGCTAAATATGAAGAGTCTGTTGCGGTTTCTAAAAAGTTAGAAATCAAGTTAGACAAACAGGCAATACCTGTGACACAGCCTAAGTTTAGTCCTAATACTAAGCATACACCTAAAAGGACTAAAAATAAGAAAGTACAGAAGAAACACGACTATCATCATGCTTTCACTTATAGGTTCTCCAAGAAACCAAATAAGCATATCAACACAGTTTCAACCACTACTGGTTCTAAACTAACTTGCACTTATTGTGGTACACATGGACACATATCACAGTATTGCTTAGCAAGGTAACTTGTTGACAATCACACTTTATTCTGAAGACCTAAAACTAATCATAATGGACCCTTCAGTAAATGGGTACCAAAGGATTCATCTACTTATTTTGAATGTGGACCCTCAACCCTCTCATGCTAAAAGCAAATGGATCCTCGATAGCGGATGTTCGCGGCACATGACTGGTGATGCATCTTTGTTCGCCACGCTATCGATGAAGAAAGAAGGATACGTCTCTTTCAAAAATAATTTGAGAGGTGATATTATTGGTAATGGCACTGTCGGTATTTCTCCTTATCCAGTAATAAATGATGTTTGTCTAGTAACAAAATTGAAACATAACCTACTGAGCATAAGTTATTTGGCTGATAATGGTTATGGTATCAATTTTGTGAAAGACAAATATACCATATATGATATGTCATCTGGTGATCCCGTATATAAAGGGATTAGAGAAGACGACATTTATGTTTTCTTTTTGGAGAGTACTAATAATGCAGGTAGATGCCTAGTAGCTAATCTAGATAAAAGCTAGCTATGGCACATGAGAATAGGGCATGCAAATATGGACACTATCTCATGACTAAGCACTAAGAAGTTGGTAAAAAGACTTCCCGAGATTCCATTCAAGAGAGGTATGGTATATGCTGACTGTGAAAAGAACAAAGCACATAGGTCTACATTTAAATCCATCAACGCTGTAAGTACTTCTAGACCTTTGCAGTTGATTCATATGGATTTATTTGGTCCTAGTAGAGTCGCTAGTCTTGGCGGTAAGCTCTACGCTTTTGTTATTGTTGATGATTTCTCTCGCTTTACTTGGGTTTACTTTTTATCAAACAAAAGTGATGCTATTTTTGAATTTCAAATATTTTGCAAAAAGGTACAAAACAAAAATGGCTTCATGATTACTCGTATCTGAAGTGATCATGGTGGCGAATTCGTAAATTCTGATTTCAAAAAGTTTTGTGATGATAGTGGATATTACCACAAATTTTCTTGTCCTAGAACTCCCCAACAGAATGGTGTTGTGGAGCGGAAGAATCATACTCTAAGCGAAATGGCTAGAGTCATGCTGAATCAGCATAATCTTCCCAAGTATTTTTGGGCAGAAGCTGTTAGCACAGCCTGTCATATTTTAAACAGGGTGTTAATTCGACCTATCTCGAAGAAAATGCCATATGAACTTTGGTTTGGAAGGATTCCAAACATTAGTTTTTGGATGTCGCTGTTTTATCCTGAACACCAAGGATAACTTGGGAAAGTTCGACTCTAAAGCAGATGAAGGAATATTTTTCGGATATGCTGCTAAGAGTAAGGGATATAGAATTTTTAATAAAAGATCTATGATTGTTTAAGAATCAATTAACGTTACTTTTGATGAGCTCAATAGTCACAGATCTAGCGATAGTGATGATAAAGATGCACATGCAAAAACTGAGAAGAGTCCTGTGGAAGATATGACTCAAAAGTTTGATTCATTAAAGTTCTTACCAGATCATCCAGAGACACTCATTATAGGTAATGTATCAAAAGGTGTAAGTACACGCTCCTCTCTTAGGGATTCTGAAATAGCAACAAATGTAGCTTTTATTTCTCAAATAGAACCTCAGAATATAGATGATGCCTTTTCTGATGAGTTTTGGATTGATGCCATGCAAGAGGAACTAAATCAATTTGAGAGAAACCAAGTTTGGAAACTCATTCCTAGATTGGTCAATCAATAATTAGTACCAAATGGGTGTTCCGAAATAAACTTAGTGAAGATGGACAAGTTCTATGCAACAAAGCACGTCTAGTGGCACAAGGTTATAATCAAGAAGAAGGTATTGATTATGATGAGACTTATGCTCCTGTTGCTAGACTAGAAGCCATCCGTATGTTTTGTGCATTTG
The DNA here is from genome assembly GCA_029216955.1 of Iris pallida. Taxonomy (NCBI): domain Eukaryota; kingdom Viridiplantae; phylum Streptophyta; class Magnoliopsida; order Asparagales; family Iridaceae; genus Iris; species Iris pallida. Next base: position 43,995,806 of record JANAVB010014796.1, read on the forward strand.
CATGTTTTAATGATTTTAAATTATTTCAAATGGACGTAATAGTGGATTTTTGAACAAAATTTTAAAAACGGAAGTTTTCGTGAAACAACCCCCTGGTTTTGAAGATTTTCAAAAATCTGATCACGTCTTCAAGCTTAAGAAATTACTCTATGGACTCAAACAGGCACCTCGTGCTTGGTATGGACGCCTAAGTGCCTTCTTACTTGATAATATTTTTTCAAAAGGAAGAGTTGATACAACTTTGTTTATCAAATCTTTAAATGATGACATTCTTCTTGTGCAAATATATGTAGATGACATTATATTCGGTTCTACTAATGAAAAACTTTGTCAAGATTTTGCTAAGTGTATGCAGAGTGAATTTGAGATGAGTATGATGGGAGAGCTAAACTTCTTCCTAGGACTTCAGATCAAACATCACTCAAAGGGAACATTCATCAACCAAGCTAAGTACACGAAGGACATACTGAAAAGTACGACTTCGAAAATGTAAAGCCAATCGGGTCTCCAATGGCTACATCCACAAAGCTTGATTCTGATAAAAGTGGCAAACCTGTCGACCAGCGTAAGTATCGAGGTATGATTGGTAGTTTATTATATTGAACCGCTAGTTGCCCTAATATTATGTTCAACGTTTGCATCTGTGCATGTTACCAGGCAAATCCTAAGGAATCACACCTAAGTGCCGTTAAGCGTATCTTTCGATACCTTAAAGGAACTTCTACAGTCGGCTTATGGTATCCTAAAACCAAAAACTTTGACCTAATAGGTTACTTGGATGCGGATTTTGCAGGATGCAAAGTAGATCGTAAAAGTACCAGCAGTACGTGTCATTTTCTAGAAAAGGCCTTAGTCTCTTGGTTTAGCAAGAAGTAAAATTCCGTAGCATTGTCAACTACTGAAGCTGAGTATATTGCCGCAAGACGTTGCTGTGCTCAAATTTTGTGGATGAGGCAAACCTTAGAAGTCTATAATCTGTACTACACTAAGATTCCTATTTATTGTGATAACACTAGCACCATTAATCTGACTACGAACCCTATTTGTCACTCACGCACAAAACATATTGAGATACGTCATCACTTTTTACGTGATCATCAACAACACGGGGATATCTGCTTAGAATTCATTGACACAGATCATCAACTAGCAGACATTTTCATAAAACCATTGGCTGAAGATCGTTTTAACATAATGAGGCGAGAGCTCGGTATACTTGAATTTTCAGATTCATAGTGTAGTATGGTAATTAAATTTGATTTTATGACTTGAAACTTTGAAATTTATTTAACGAAAATTATTTTGGGGTACAAGCTTAAAAAGGGTCTGTCTGTCACCAGGACTACGGTCGAAGCGAAGCGGTATTTAAGAGTTCCCCGGTGAACCTCCGTTAGCTGGGACAGTACCCCTACAGCTAACCCAAAAATAATACACGCTATTAAATATAGGAGTCAAACACTACTAAAATATCATCAAATAGCGACGTAATTTAGCGACGGCAAGAAATGACGTCGCTAGTTATGTAATTTAGCGACAACTTTATAAACACGTCGCAAAACGTCGCTGCCTAGCGACGTTCCGCGACAGGAGTTTAATACGTCACTGAATAGCGACGTTCAGCGACATATTATTAGCATCTGTCGCCAGTTTTGCGACGTTTAGCGACTTCAACACGTGACGTCGCTAAGTTTTTTTTACTTAGGGTACATCGTTTCCTTCTTTCCCCCTCACTCTCACTCGAAAATACTCGAAAATTTTAATTTCCCCCCACCCCCCCGGCGACTCCCTCCCCCTCTGTCAGTGCCCTCCCCCCCCGGCGACCCCCTCCCCCCCGGCGACTCCCTCCCCCTCCGGCGAGCTCCTCCTTCTCGAGATCCTCCTCCTCGAGCTCCTCCTCCCCCAATCCGAGCTTCTCCTCCTCTTTCTCAGGTAAACCCTAACCTAACTCCTCTCCTTCCTCCTCCTCCTCGTCCACGGACACACACACACACGGACACACGGACACACATCGTGTCCCCAAAGACTCGTGCCCATTGGATTCGTGTCCCCAAAGACTCGTGCCCATTGGATTCGTGTCCAGTTTTGGATGTGTTGAGTTTGGTTTGTTTTTGGACACATTGTGTCGAGTATTTGGACACGAGTTTGGTTTGGGAGACACGTACACACATGACACTTGTATATGCACACTTGACACTATACACTCTCTATCTCTCTAGTATATAAATGCATAAATTGTTGAATGTATATATTGTGTCCCCTTGGTTATAGCCTAGTATATGTAAATATCTTAACCTATATATGTATGCATATATATATATATAGTAAATATATAGGTAGTTGTATGATTGATGGCTTGTTTAGATGTGGTAGTGTGGTAGTATGGTAGTGTGAGTGTGAGTGAAGAGGGATATTGAGATAAGTGTTAGATTGTGTGTGTGTGTGTGTGTGTGTGTGTGTGTGTGTGTGTGTGTGTGTGTGTGTGTGTGTGTGTGTTTGAGAGTGAGAAAGGTGAGAGGGATTTAGATATGTATCCATAAGTTAGTATCCTAAGTTAGATATTTAGGATAGTAGCCTAGGCACTAATTTAATATCTTGTTTAGGATGTTAGTATCCTAGAGTTAGATAGGTGAGTTAATATCTTAGGATACTAGAAGTTAGTATCCTAGATAGGTTAGTTAGTGTCTAGGATAGGTTAGTTAGTATCCTATTTATCCTAGATAAGTTAGTATCCTAAGTTAGATATCTGAGGGTAGTTAGGTTATGCTAGTATCTTGAGGGTATCAAGATAATAGGATATTAGGATATGGGCTAGAAGTTAGTACCCTAAGTTAGTACCCTAAGTTAGTATCTTGGCTAGAATTTGGTATCCTAGGATAGTTAGATATCCTAGTATCTTAAGAGTGTCCTAGATTAGTCTATGGTAATTGGATACCCTATGGGGGGAGGGGGCAGGGGTAGGGGGGAGGGGGCAGGGGACAGGACCCTAACCCTATTTCGGACACTACTCTGTGACACAGGACACAGGACACAGGACACATGACACACACACACACAATACACACATATATACCTATATATATAAATACACATATCTACATATATACATGTATATATATACTCACACACTTACATACACAAATACATATATAAATATATATGTATACAATGTATATACACACAAATACACATATATATACAATCAAAAATCTATTTGAAATTCATTTTAAGAATCTGAAATGTTGACGATATATACGGTATACCATGGTTTTGCCTTTTAGTTGCAGGAATATGAGAGGGTAACATGGTTGTCACATTAAGGGTCTTTGAGGAGGTGACATGTTGTGAACAGATATATCCTTATAGTTCTCCTACGTAATGTTAAAGAAAATTCGTAGGAGAACTATATATAAGGATATATCTTTTCGCAACATGTCATCTTGTCAAAGACCCTTAATGTACCAATCATGTTACCGCGGTATTGGTATTTGGATACCAATAGCGATAAGATAAAGGGTACCAACTTAAGGTATTGGTATTGAGATACCAATAGCGATAAGGTAAAGGGTACCTTGGTAGGTAATGACTAGAAATAGGATATTTGACTTAGATTTGACCTTGTTTGACCAAGGTTGACTATTTTGACTAAAAGTCAAAGTAGAGTCAACATCTGACCTAGATTGGACTAAGAGTTGACAAAGTCAACTATAGGTCAACTCTTGGCCTAGTTTGACCTTGTTTGACTTTGTTTGACTTAGCTTGACCTTGTTTGACTTAGCTTGACCTTGTTTGACTTTGTTTGACTTAGTACAATCTAGTTTGACCAAGATTGCATATCATTGTTATTAGTAACTGTCCGCTACTAATGTGTATCCTATAATAAGACATAATATATGAATTTATGCCTGTTGGATAATGTGTGTCCATCTTTGCAGAATTATTTCCAAATGGATATGAATTACTACTTGTGGAATCGTTCATGGATGTACAATCGTCGTCCTGATGATATGTGTGGTGTGCGGGATGAATACATAGCGGGAGTAGAGCAGTTCCTGCAGTTTGCTAAGGCGTTCCCTCAGTACATGGACGACACCAAAATTAAGTGTCCGTGTGTGAAATGTCATAACATGAAATATTATCCAGAAGTGGAAGTGACATATCATTTGTACTCGAGGGATTTTACGCCTAATTACTATCAGTGGATCGCACACGAAGAACTTGTGTCTTTAGCATCAGAGCCGGAGCCTTACGTTGAGCCGTATATGCATGCGGGACCTAATTTTGTTTCAGATAATCATGCATACGACGACGGGTGGGTCAACATGGTTTTCGACGCTGCGGGGCCTAGTTTCGTTCATGATGCACCTGAGGAGGCACCGAACGCCAATGCTGCACAGTTCATGGAGTTGCTGGAGAATGCAAGGACTCCATTGTATCCTGGTTGTGAGGATCATTCACCGTTGGAGGTGGTTACAAGACTGTTGAGCATTAAGTCAGATTTTAACATGTCGCAAGAATGTTACAACCGAGTGTTGGAGTTGATTATAGAGATCTTGCCGGCGGGTGCTAAGTTGCCTAAAGACTTCTACCGGTCTAGGAGGATGGTGAGATCGTTCTGGATGGGATACGAGAAAATCGATTCCTGTAGCAATGGGTGCATGCTGTACTACAAAGACGACAAGGACGCAGATGTGTGCAGATTTTGTGGTGCTGATCGCTATAAGACAACTAGTACAGGAAGGTCTACCGGTGCAAGAAGACCGACCGATTCAATGCACTAACATCGCGGTTGCAAAGATTATTTATGGTGAAAGAGACGGCCAAAAATATGAGTTGGCACGTGCGAGAACAGATTGAAGGAGTGTTGGATCACCCATCCGATGGAGAAGCGTGGAAGCACTTTGATCGAGTGTATCCTAATTTTGCTTCAGATCCGCGTAATGTCAGGTTGGGACTATCTTCTGACGGTTTTACTCATTTTGGTCTTTCGGGATTCCAGTATTCGTGCTGGCCGGTGATTGTCACTCCGTATAACCTACCGCCTTGGATGTGCATGAAGACTCAGTACATGTTTCTAACCGTTATAATTCCTGGTCCAAACAATCCCAAGAGGAACATTGATATGTACTTACAACCTTTGATAGATGAGTTGAATCAGTTATGGGAAGTAGGCGCTAACACGTACGATGTTTCCAGGAAGCAGAATTTTCAGATGAAGGCAACCCTTATGTGGACCATCAACGACTTTTCGGCCTATGGAATGTTATCTGGATGGAGCACTCATGGCCGTCTCTCATGTCCGTATTGCATGGACCGTAGTAAGGCTTTCCGCTTGAAACACGGAGGAAAACCGTGCTTCTTTGATTGTCATCGACAATTTCTGCCAAAAGATCATCCGTTCAGAAGGAACAAGAATGCATTCCGTACCGACGTTGTAGAGAAGGGTGATCCACCGCCAAGGTGGTACGGAGCCACGATATGGGAGGAGGTTTAAGATTTTCCAAGTGCTATCGAAGATCCTACAACTGGGTACAAGTACGATGGATTTGGTAGAGATCATAACTGGACAAAGAGGAGCATATTCTGAGATCTGCCATACTGGAGTACCAATCTGATCAGACATAATCTTGATGTCATACATATTGAGAAGAATGTGTTTGATAACATAATTAATACTGTGATGAACGTAAAGAGAAAAACGAAAGACAATCCCAAGGCCAGGTTGGACTTAGAAGAAATATGCAAACGCCCTGCGTTGCATTTGATACAGCAGAATGGAAAACAGTTCCTGCCGAAGTTAATTTTCTCGCTGGACAAGGAGGATAAAGTGAGACTTTGTCGGTGGATCCAGGGCCTAAAATTTCCAGACGGATATGTGTCAAATCTGAGAAGATGTGTCGATCCGAAGAAAAACAAATTGACGGGTATGAAGAGCCACGACTGTCACGTATTCATGGAGAGGTTAATTCCGATTGCATTTCAGAAATTCTTGCCGCAGGCAGTTTAGGATCCATTGACGGAGCTTAGCATATTCTTCAGGGATCTTTGTTCTAAGAAATTGCTCGTTGATCGTCTAGAAAAGCAAGAGAAGGACATTGCGGTAACACTGTGCAAGCTAGAGAGGGTGTTTCCTCCTGATTCTTCGACTCTATGGAGCATTTGTCGATTCATCTATCCTATGAGGCACGTGTTGGTGGACCAGTCGAATATCAATGGATGTACCCGTTCGAGCGACATTTGAATCACCTAAAAAGAAAGGTAAAAAATAAGGCACGGGTCGAGGGTTCTATTTGTGAAGCCTATGTTCTCGAGGAGATTACAAACTTTTGTTCGATGTATTTTAAGCCTCATGTTGCAACTAATAGAACGAGAGCTTCCAGAAACGACGACGGAGATCATGAATGTAATGATACAATACTGAAGATATTCAATGCTCTAGGAAAGCCATCGGGTAAAATGAGGAAGAGATATCTGAACGATGATGAGCTAAGGGCTGCCCAGGTGTATGAATTACTCAACTGTGATGATGATGAAGTAGAGAAGCTGGAGGGATAAGTAATTAATACGTCTATATTATTTTAATAGTGTTGATTATTATACTATTACATTAATTGAACGATGTTATTTTCAGCATATTTAATGATGATGTGAGGTCATGTAGGCCACACATAATAGAAGAAGAACTAGAACAAAAAATAAGGCATTATTTTCTATCATAGTTGAGTGCATATGTAAGACTTGAGAACTCTGTAATTACCTTTCTGTATATGCACTTGAGAATGAGCTTAATTTATTTTTTTGTGGTATTTAGGTCGATCGTCCATACGCAAGACTTGAGAATGAGTCTATTAGAATGCTAGCCAAGGGACCAATTTATACTGCAAAAATATGGCCAAGCTACTGTGTTAATGGGTTTAGGTACAAGTCAATAACTTGTCCGATCAGAGACAACTTTGTGGATATCGATTCCACCAAAAATAGCTGTTTGTGTATCAGATCTTCGAACTACAAAGATGTTGATGCGGGCAACGATTTCTATGGCGTCCTACGAGAGATTGTGGAGCTGACATATAGTTATGGAATAGAGGCTGCTAAAATTGTGTTATTCAGGTGTGATTGGTTCGATCCGATTGAAGGTCAAGGTTGAAAAGTAGACAAGCACGGTCTTGTGGATATAAACTATCGACTTCGATATCAAGCCTATGAACCATTTGTCCTATCAAGTCAGGCTCAGCTCGTGTACTTCACAAGTTATCCTAAACGGGGAACAACAAGGTCGGACTGGTGGGCAGTATGCAAGACCAAAGCTAGAAATATCTTTGAGGTTAACGATATAGCTTATCAACAGGATGAACTACCACTTGTAACAAATATTATAGAAGTGGACACGACGGAAGTTCCTCATTACACATCTAATTGTGTAGAAAAAGTAGAATTATCTGAAGAGAAAGATGCAGATGAAAGTGAAGATGTAGAGGAGGAAGAAGAAGAAGAAGATGAGCTAAACGAACTAGATAAATTTTCAGAAGAGGATTAAAATCTGTGATGTCTATCATATAAATATGTATTTTTGTAATAACAAATCTGTGACACTTTAGTGACACTTTAGTGACACTTTTATCTGTGACCATGATATTTTTCAAAAATCTGTGATGTCTATCATATAAATATGTATTTTTATTTTATTGTCATATATTATTATCAGGTATGACTAGACCAGGAGGACGACGCGGAGGATTTTATATTAGGCAGTCCCGTCAGCCTCGGCCAGGGGATGGAGAGGGAAGTTTCGTACCCTCATCTTCATCTTCGAGTATGCTAGTGTACCGTTCTGTTCCCGGTCCATTACCGGGACAGGGCAGTTCCAGCAGGTTGCCGATTTCTCCCTCGTCGTCCAGCCTTCCTGATCCCGCATCCAGCATCCCTGATCCCCCGTCCAGCATTCCTCCTGTCGACGACTCTATGGGGGGAGCCGACGTCGAGCATATAGAGGACGGCGATCAGACTGATCCTGCCCAGGCAGGAGGTGAGAGCGACCCTCCATGCGCTCTCCCGGGCGAGACGCGTATGGAGATTTGGACGGACGGGCCTGTGAAGTAAGTTAATTAATTAATATATATTTCTCAAATGATGATATGTACATATATTTTCATGAAAAATTATTATTGTATAGATATCGACCTTCTGTAATACAGAGACAGCTGGGGTATTTCTGAGGCAGAACTATGGTGGGCCTTGGATTAACTACTCTGATGCTCCCGCAGATAGGAAGGCCTTTTGGTTCGCCCACTTCAAGGTAAAAAATTTGTTTATTTTTAAATTTTAATAATTATTTGTGTATATTATACAACTTTTGTATTTTACTTCTTGTAGAGGACCTATTTCTATCCACCACACCGGGCGGCGAGGGTCGAGGGCCAATTTTCTGCCGTCGCAGCCAAGCTCATCCGTGATGCGATCCACGACCAGAAGTGTCGTGATCGCTCCGGAGAGCCGATCCATGGTTGGATCATGCCAGATCAGTAGGCTGCGATGAAGGCTAGATTCAGCGAGCCCAAGTACCAGGAGCGGTCTGACAAGGCCAAGGTGGCACGGTCGAGCGCCGGTAAGTGGTGTGGTGGCTCCATTCCGATGACGGAGCATTTTCGTTGTCTGGTACATTTTCTATGACGGATATTAATTTATATATAGTTCGATAGAATGTTTAATACTAATAATAGATAATATATTTTAACAGGTAAAAAAGGGTGAGGACCCGAACATGGTGACCGTCTTCCTGGTCACCCATCGAAGGGCTGGGGAGTTCATTGACGAGAGGGCGACGCAGGCATATGTACGTTCTATTCTTTATATTAATTTACTATAATTTAGAAAACGGGAAAATAGATATCAATATAGACTTTAGCAAACACTTACACGTTAGCAAACATATTCTAGGCCGAGTTTGTTCGGCTACAGGAGGAGGCGGCTGCTGCTGCTGTTGCTAGTGCGCAAGCAGAGGGAGGGGCTGGTACTTTCTCCTAGCCGCCTACAGCTCCATCGTCGGACGAGCTCTGGATGACCGCCGTTGGCGGTCTTCAGAAGGGTACGTACTACGGTACGGGATCCTACGGCACGTATTTGGCTTCGGAGTCATCCCGGGCCCCCTCTGTCAGTGCGCAGTCTCCGGCTTCGCAGGCGTCGTCACGACCTTAGGATGTTCGTCGTCAGATCGAGGAGCTGCGTCGCGAGTTGCAGCAGCAGATTTCTGATACGGTCGAGCGACGATCCGACCCTCCGATCGTCACCGGACGATTTGATGCGGTCGAGCGCAGTATACATGAGCTGATGAGTCTGCATCAGGCTGCAGCTGCCATTTGCACACGCTCACCGAGTCTACGCAGCACAGAGAGCGTAGACAGGTCGAGCTGGAGGGATCGCAGAGGAGCATGTCTGCCTCACTCACTCAGGTTTCGGCTTCGCTTGAGGCGAGTACTGAGAGGGTGGTGAGTACCCTTGCTGTTTATGGTGAGCGACTGCGAGAGCTGGAGCAGATACGTCCTCCCGGTCCATCGACGGCGTCGACTCCAGACATTGCACTGCCTCCTACTGCCTCTACGGTGCAGCTCAACCAGGAGCAGTATGACTACATTCTATCCCAGTTGTGCGGCAGAGGTCCGCAGTGATTTTATTGATTTTTTTATGACTTTTATGTATTGGCCCTATAGGCAAATTGTTTATTGGTACACTTTTGTTTATACACTTGGTGGAAGACTTTTTATCATCTTCCATTTTTATTCGACTCTATTAGATGTTTGTGAGGATGTGTGTCTGTGATATTTACTTTGTACTGCCTCCTATTTTTATTGTGATATTTAATTTATGATATCTGCGACGGAGATGACAAATATACCTACGCTGGGTTATAAGCGATGATCTGATATACAAAGGAGGTGCTGCCAAAATTTTAAAAAAATATAATGTGTATTTTTGTGATGATGTGTGTCTGTGTTTACAGTGAATGTGAAATGCAGTGTTCAAAACCATCGACAGTTTCGATTACTGTTGTATGTTTTATCTTGGATAAAAGGAGCAACAGTTCAAGGTGTACTTCTGAGAGCTTCATTTTCACGTCCTTCACTTTCTCGGGACGTCGTAAAGGATCCCGAGAAGGTGAAGGACGTGAAGAGGAAGCTCTGAGAAGTGCACCCTGAACTGTTGCTCTTTCTATCCAAGATAAAACATAGAAAAGTAAGCGAAACTGTCGATGGTTCGAACACTGCACTTCACACACACTGTAAACACAGACACACAGCATAACAAAAATACCAATTATATTTTTTTAAATTTTTTATTATATCTGCGACGTATAGCGACGTTCTGCGACGGCACGTACACGTCGCTATACGTCGCTACATAGTGACGTAACGTCGCTAGCAGTCGCTATACTGCTGACGTGGGATATGTCAACCTGAGAGCGGACGTCGCTAAATTTGTCGCTAGGCGTCGCTAAAGTGCCTACGTGGCTTCCATGCCATGTCATCATATATAATGTTTACCGCGTCGCAAAGTGGTCGCTCTACGTCGCTATTTTGGCGACGTAAGTTTATGTCGCTATCTGTCGCTAATTTTGCGACGTCTAGCGACACTAAACGTGACGTCGCAAACAACGACATTCTGCGACAAAATTGTCATCTGCGACTTGCCTATACGCGACATCCAATTTTTGTCGCTAAATACGTCGCAAATAGATTTTAGCGACGGATTTTCCTTATTTAGCGACGTCTTTTGACGTCGCTAAATGGGGTTATTTTAGTAGTGAAAAGTCATAAAGTTAAAATTCAAATACCAAAACTGCATTTATTACCTCGAAAATGTAAGTAGCCGAACTCGGACCGAACTTTGACCGAGTTCGGGCCGAATTCGGGCCGAGTTCGGTCGGCGCTATTTCAGCTTCCGGAACCGAACAGCCGACCCTAAACCCTATTTAAACCCTTCTTCTCCTCATTATTCTCACACAACTATTCGAGAAAACTTCCTCCACCTCCCAAAAACTCCTTTCTACTTCTTCTTTGCAAGTTTTCTATGAGATCCGGTGGGCAACATGACTTCGTTCTCTTCCTCCTCTTTCAAGGTACTTCATTTCCTTCCTTTTTCATCCATGGCTCCCAAACGTCAGAGAAGATCGGTTGATCCTTCACAAGCTGGATCTTCCTCATCTGACTACACTCCTTCTAGTCTTTTTAGTCCAGCTAGACCAGTAGGCTCAGATGACTTTGATTCCACCTTATTTCCTGATAAGGAATATTCTGACCTATGGTTTGATTCTTTCTCCGGTCGAAAAATTTGTTTTGGAGCTGTTGTTAACGTTACAATTTTTTCTGAGTATGCTCCCATTTTTGACCAACTCGGCTACCGAGACTTCTTAGAAGTAGCTGGAAACATTTTCGATAATGCAGTCCGTATGTTTTACTGCAACTTGCAGGTAAAACCAAAAGACAACTACTATTCTTGTGTTGCTAGGCAAGAATTGGAGTTCAGCGCCACTGACATCAGCAAATACTTCCATATTCCTGATGTTGGTGAAGCTCTTGTGGATATTCATCATATCCAATTTCCAAAGGATGTCACCCTTAACTCTTTTAAGGAATTGATTTGCCATCCAAACCCCGTTTCTAGAAGAGTATTTTCAAGACATCTAAACCAAAATTTTTATGAACTCCATCGTTTTATTTTCTCTGTTCTCCTTCCAAAAAAGGATCTTCTGACGAGATTACTTTCTTAGAGCTATCTGCTATATACCATATCCATTTTGGTATTCTTTTCTCTATCCCCAAGACTATGATGGCCTGGATGCTGAGCTACAGAAATGCAGGACGCAACCTGGTCTATCCTATGCACCTGGCCTCCATCTTTCGCAGGTTTGATATTGATCTTCAAACCTGTGCCTACTCCTCCACTCCCAAAGAGCTTACCAGATCTCGTAGATATCCTGTTCCACCTCTGCCTCCTAGAGCTCAGCCTGCTCCAGATACCGATGTTGAGGCTCCTCCTCCTGATGCTGCTCTAGCTCCTCCAGCCCCTGCTCCGGGATTTGATCTAGGATTTTATCAGAGATTTGATGACTTTGTTGCTCTATCTGTGCAACGTCATCAAAGTTATCTCAATTCGGAGTTTCGCCACATCTACCAGGCTCAGGTGTTACGGAACGGGATTGCTGATCTTCACTGGATTCTCTCTCAAGATCCAGCGCATCCAGTCACTATCCTTCCTCACCCAGGCTTCACAGGTCCTAGGTTCGGAGATGAGGCATCTTTTCCTTACTTCGATCCTACTGCAGCTTATTTTCTTCCTGATGCTCCTGGCGGTGATGACCCCACTATGTGATGCGGGCTCAGCTGATGGATAGTGGATAGGATATTAGTCGATGATCTTTGCTATGATATAGTTTTTATTTTTTTATGTCTAAACTTCTTAGTTAGACATATTTAGTACTTTATGATTGTATCTTTTCATTTTCAGTGAGACATTTTGTTATGCATGATTTTCAACACTTTATTTCAGTACTAGTTATCTTTATGCTCTTTTTATGTATCTCTTTAGCTTCACTTTGTCTGTTTTGTTGTTAATTGTTGGCTTCACACATTACGGGGGAGCCAAAGTCATTTTATATTGACAAAGGGGGAGAAAGAGTACATACCAAAACCAAAAAAAAAAATCAAAAGCATACAATCCAATCCAATTTTGTTCAGGTACATTTTATTTTGTTCTATTTATTAAGATATATTTTGGTATAGACTCAAGTTTGTCAATTATTAAAATGGGGGAGATTGTAGGCCCATTCCATGGTCACACCCGATTTTAATAATCGACATGCACTTAAGTCAATACACAAAATATACGAACTGCTGCTAATCATTTCAGGACATATGAAATCAATATCAACGAGCGTCGTACTGTATCATCAAGCATATATATCATCAAATCTGAAGATTACTTTCAATGGGATCCAGTTTGAGTCATTTTATAATTTATTCTGTATTTTATCTTTATTGAGTCTACGACTTAAATTGTAAGATCGACTAGGTAATACTGGCTTAGGTTAATCTCAGTCCACATTTCTAAAAAGTCTACCTATTCCTATTTTATCTTTACAAAATGTTCAAAATTATTTTTGTAAATAATTTTTGACAAATATTTCGAATTTTCCCTAGACAGAACTCAAAAACTGAGTTCGGCCCGAGTTCTGTCCGAACTCTGCCCGAGTTCGGTCAGTTTGAATTCAAATGTCAGTTGCCTCCAAATTTGCATGCAACGTATATATGCGAAATATTTGCATGAGAATTCTTCCAGAATTCTGCTCGAGTTCGGTCCCAGAAAACACCTATAAATAGAAGAGAGTTTTTTTTATTTCAAATCACTCACTCATTCATTCTTCATCTTCTCTACTCAATAAGTGTTTTCAATCGATCTAAAGCTTTCAAATCACACCTATACTCCTCTTAGCCAAAAGCCAGTAATATCTACGTTGATCTAGAGTCTTTTGGTGTTCAAGAGTTATAAAGAGGTTGTTCCAAGTAAAATAACTATCCTTGTTGTGGAGCCGGTCGTGCGCTCGTCACCAAGCACGGTGTTGTAAAGTTGGTCGTACATTTGTCACCAAGTACGGTGTTGTAAGAGACTACAAGCTCTCAATTAGCTTATGCCTTAGTAGATTAACATCGAACAAGAGTACTCGAGACTGGATTAGTCCTCTCAGAGGGATACCAGTATACATCGCTGTGTCACTGAGTTTGATCTCTCTATCTCTTGTTATATTTATTTACTGTCTCTTATTTACTGTCATAGTTATAACTTTAATTTTTAAATTGGTGATTATGTTCCGCTGTACACACATACACTTTATTCCCCCCCTCTAGAGGTGCTCAACGGTCCTACAGATACATTCAATTTGGGTTTGATTATAGTCGAAGAAATAAAGAAGTGCGTTTGTTTCGTTGTGGCCAAATAAGTCCTTCCACCACTAGGTTTTTGGATGTTTTGCTCTGTATTCATACATTCAATGTGGTTTTTGTAGTTGAACAAGTAATGGAGTGGGCTTGTTTCATTTGTAGCCAAGATAAGTTCTTTTTTTTTGCATGCTAATGGTCTTTTGGATGGTATTGATATTATGAATGTCACAAACACGTATCGGACACGGCACAAACACTCAAAAATACACGTTGGATACGACACAGACACTACAAAATACACAACATTTCTATATGGCTTGTGGTGTTTGGATGCTAAGATATATTCAATGTGGTTCGTGGTCAAGGAACTGGAGTGAGTTTGTTTTTATTATGACAAGACTTTGGCATTCCTTGTGGGTTTTTGGATGCTATGATGTCTGTCTTCAATGTAGGAACTGAAATGGGTTTGTTATTTTTTTTTTGTTGGATGAATGGCTAGGGTTCACTTAGGGGAGTTCAAGTAATTTTGAACTTTAAAATTTGTAAGCTCTATTGTTTATTTGCAGAATTTGATTCGATGGAGATGATTTTGTTCCTGTAGGTTTTGTGAAATTGCCATCTTCTTCTATTTTCTATGCATAAATTTCTTTTTTTTTGGGCCTTGTAGTTGGTGTTTGTGTTATGAATGTGCAAGGGTTTTGTGAAATTGCCATCTTCCTGTAGGTGTTTGTATAAGGGTTAGTTTATTTGTGAAATTCAAATTGAAGGATTATCATTTTTTTCTATTCTTGTAATGTGTCATCTAATTTTCTTTATGTGGTCAGTTAAAGTTATAATAACATGCAACTTTTTATTGTTTAGAGTTACATTATTGATTGGCATTTGTTATTGCGGGATTATCATTTCTTTTCTATTCTTGTAATGTGTCATCTAATTTTCTTTATGTCGTCAGTTAAAGTTATAATAACATACAACTTTGTCATTCATTGTTTAGAGTTACATTATACTACAGTTTCATTCTTGTTGTGTCATGCTTTTATTATAATAGAATTTGTTTAGTGGGATCTATGATAATAATAGTGTTATAAACATCTCTTTTACTGATATAATGGTTTCCAAATGACTCAAAATTGAACTGTATAAATCGTTTGTAAATAATCTATTAATTAAATTTTAAATTAACTAATTATTTAATTAGGGAATATGATTTATTTATAACTAAACAATTAATGTGAACTATTTTTTATAGACTGAATTCTATAAATTTTTAGGACGTTTATTTTTGAAATTCTTGGTTTTGATGGATTTGATACAGAGATGATTATTTTCCTTCAGGAATAGGCACTAAATTGTGTTGTTTCCTATTGTACACAGTTTTGGTTTCTTATGTCTCCTTTCTTCCTTTTGTTTTTGGGACTAGCCTTTCGAAAAGGATATGTATCCTTGTTGGCATATGAAATTTTGATTTTGGGTTTTTGGATGCTATGTTCAGTGCAAATACATTCAATATGGGTTTGATTATAGTCGAAGAAATAGAGAAGTGGGTTTGTTTCATTGTGGCAAAATAAGTCCTTCCACTACTGGGTTTTTGGATGTTGTGCTCCGTACTCATACATTCAATATGGCTTTTGTAATTGAACAAGTAATGGAGTGGGCTTGTTTCATTTCTAGCCAAGATGAGTTCTTTTTTTTGCATGCTAAAGGTCTTTTGGATGGTATTGATATTGTGAATGTCACAAATACATATCGGACACGGCACAAACACTCGAGAATACACGTTGGATACGACGCAGACACTACAAAATACGCAACATTTCTATATGGCTTGTGGTGTTTGGATGCTAAGATATATTCAATGTGGTTCGTGGTTAAGGAACTGGTGTGGGTTTGTTTTCATTATGGCAAGACTTTCGAAAAGGATATGTATCCTTGTTCCTTTTATTTTTAGTTTCTTCTATCTCCTTTCTTCCTTTTGTTTTTGGGACTAGCCTTTCGAAAAGGATATGTATCCTTGTTGGCATATGGAAAATTTGATTTTTGGCTTTTGGGTGCGTATCAGTAGGTGAATCAGTATACACTGATTTTGGATGTATTTCAATTTTTAGATGTATCTCAATTTTTATTGTATCGTTGGTCCTTAATTTCTAGATATATCTCAATTTTTTATTTGAAATGCATAAACTCTTAGTTTCTTCCTACTTCAATGTTGCATTAGTTTGCTAATATGTATTGTAACTTAGAATTCAGTCAGAATTGGGCTATATACCTGAGAATTGTTCGTTTCTTTATTTGTAGAATAAATGGTTCTTCAATGTGAAGGGTTTAAATACTTGCAAGCATTGTCTTTTACTAGTTTTAGATACCCTTTGAATTTGCATTGTACATTCTTAGATGGTTTTTTCTCAATCTTGCATTGTACAGGTTTCATTCCCCTTCTTAAAAAATACTGTTGTAGCTTAAAAAATAGCTCTGTCACTTTTGGTTGCAGAAAAGGATGAAGCAAAGACCTTAAGGAGTGGACTAAGGTCATCAAAAGTTGAAGCTCAAGTATACAGTGTCACGACCCGCACCCTAGAGTAAGGGCACGAGACGTGGGTACGTCCAGCCTACGCCGCAGTGTCGGCGGTAGAACGCTGTCCTAGGTCAACATACATCTAACAATATATCTCTAAACAGTTTATACTCCCCGAATGGGGGTGACATAGCAGTAAATGAACTCAATCACAACTAAGGAAGAGATAGCACGATATGAAATAGAACTCAAGGAAAATAGATGATAAAGTAGTCTAAGATAATCCCAGCAAATATCTAGAAGTACATGGTCTCAGATACAGAATGAAAGAATATATACAACTCAGAACAGAACAAAGTCTAGCTAAAACATGTCTCAAGACTACATAAAAGATAAGCCTAACTAAACTAGTCTAGGCAATGGGGGTGATGTCCTCAGCTAGAGCTGGGTCCTCCTGAGGGTCCAGCTCGCAAGTGTCATCTAAGGCTGTCCCGTAGTAAGTATCCAGACAAGCCTCCTCCTCGTCCTCTGTAATATTTTCAACAGGTCCAGTCAGGACAGGAGCGAGTACAGTACATCTCAACAGTTCATAGCAGGTTAGAAAATATAATCATGCAGTAAAGTAAGATACAAGTACTGAAAGAAATGCTGTATGTAAACAGAGAGAGAGCTGTAATAGAAATATCTACTATAAATAGAGACTAACAGTGGCTAGTGAGTCAGAGTACAATATAGACATACAAATGGCATAGGAGATTCTGATAAGACACTATGGAATAGATTCTGATAAGATACTACTTGGGTAATATTCATATGTCTACTTCTACTCCTCCGTACCCCCAATCAATACACAAGGATCCAGCCAGGTTATGTTATGATTCCATGCAAAGGCCCCCGAAGGGTGATACATGGATGTCCCATAAATGGGGATTCTAGGAGATTCTAGGATACCCAGTAAATGGAATAAGAGATTCTAGTAGACTCTGTGATCATAAGAGTATATGTCACAAGTGATCAAAGAACCAGTGAAGCATAGTGATACGCCATGTAAGTGAAACGCACAGAACATGTAGTACCCGATGCTCCCTAAGGATAACATCTCAAGAAGGGATCCATATAGTACTAATCCGTGTGACCAACGTGACAGTACAAGTAAAGTAATTTAATGCAGGAAATAATTCTAAGCAGGATATAAAATGATCAGAGAATGTACTCGCCTGGTATCTGAGTGTCCAATATGAAAGTACTGTCCGAGGAGTGGTGTCTGGCTCCTAATCAGAACAGCACAAGTCACAACAAGTCTAAAATGGTAAAATAAAGTTCTACTATGCATTCTACATGAGTCTAGGTCAATCTAGGCCAAAGTCAACTCTTGGTCAACTCTGGTCAATCCTAGAAGTCAAACTAGGTCAACCAAGTCAAACGAGTCTAAACTAGGTCAAACTAGCCTATCTAGTCCAATCTAGACTCACCAAGCTATACAAGCCTAGGCCAAGCTATACACACATTACCTAGGCCTATTCTTAACACATGTATATATATTACCTATATATAGTAAATACACAAGTTGTATATATATGTGACATATATATATATATATATATATATATATATATATATATATACTTGTATAACCCATACCTCCTATGTAGGTATCTAAACTAGATACCCAAATAATTACACAACTACCATATATATATATACACATTACATTATATATATTACCTATTAGCATATATGCACATAGAAAAATAGGATACATATAGAGAGGGAGTGATACATTACATATGTGTAACTGTGAGTGAGGTGGGAGTGTATTATGTGTATGCCTGTGTGTGTGTGTGTGTGTGTGTGTGTGTGTGTGTGTGTGTGTGTGAGTGAAACTGAACTGTGTGTGTGTAGAGGGTGCACTGGACATGTGACAGGAAAAGGAATTAGATGTGTATGTGAATGTGTGTAGGGAGATGTGTGTATCACTATGTGTGTGGAGAATAACAGTGTCATGAGGGTGATGTGAGATATGTGTCTAGGTGAGGGTGAGTGAAACATACATGAGGGGGACTGTGTGTGTGTGGGAGAGCACTGGACTGAACAGGGGAAATGAGCTATGTACAGGCAAAACAGTAAAGGGTCAGTCCCATTCACTACACCAAAACACGTAATTTTTAACACAATTTTTTATAATTAGTAACGGTTTTTACCGTGACACTTTTGTAATGATAATAACCGTTACAATAGTTAATAAAACATCACTAACATTTTAACTTTACATCTATTTATTTTTTTATTAATTTTTATAACATTAAAAACCGTCACAAGTCACATGACATAGTAAGCAAAAAAAATTTCTTTCCCAAATCTCCCGCACCCATTTCGTTTTCCCTCTTCTTCCCTCCTTGAGATTTCATTTTCCCTCTCTAGAGCTTCCTCTAGCCCTCTCTCTTATCCTCTCTCGAGCTTCCTCCGGCCCTCTTCTCGAGCTTCTCCAGCCTCAAAGCTCTACTGATGTTTTCGATTCCTCTCATTTTTATGTCAGCTTCTAAAATCTTTTTCGTATTCTCTAATTTCTTCTCAATTATGAGATCTACTTTTTGAAGGTTTTTTTCGACTGTGATTCCCAATTCCTCAAAGTGTTACTGAAGGTTTTTCCTTGGTGAAATTTCCTATTAATTGTTAGGGTTTTGTAAAATTTTATATTTTGGACATTGATTGTTGAATATTTATTGGAGGAAAATGAGGTGTTCGAGACAACGATGTACCAATCAACTGATCCGATTATGGAGGAGGTGGTGGAACGGATCAACCCCGATGCCACACTGATGAAGTCCCTAAGGAGGAGGCCGTTATCGTTGATGTCAGATCCGTTGGTGTCGCTGAGAAAAATTTGGTACGCACGAAAGGAATTGTTTGATTCTTATTATTGTATTTAGTACAACAATTTGTTTAAGGGAGTTTCAGTAGGGTTAACTCTATATTTACTCTTAAGCTGTGGTCTTTCTGGTCCTTCAGTGGCTCCATTTTTTTTCTTGGGGCACAGGGCTTTTATCTCTTGTTTTAATTAATTTTTTCCCATTCTATACAATTATAAAATTTAAAAATATATTTTGTGCTTGTTAGTCATTCATTATACAACAATAGCAACAGAAGACCATTATTTTCCTTATCACTTAATGTTAGTTCAACGGAGGATAGGAAAAACTGGAGCAATGTGACAACAATAGAGGGCATGGTAAAAATGATGGAAAGATCAACTGGATAGAGACTGATTCATATGTTGTGCTGCTAGACTAACTCTGAAAATGAGCTAATTGGTGTCTAAACTAAGATGGTAATCTCATGACTCTTTCTTTTTTCATTTTTGGAAGTCTAGAAACTAAGTGGGCACATAACATATTGGGTAATCAGACATCTCGTGTAATACACTTCTAAAACTTTGCTAGTACTTGTTTTCATGATTATTTAATCAAATCAAATTAATTATACTACTTCCAACAGTAAAGCTTCTATTTTGATTGCCAATTACTTGCCTCTTATTACTTCCTATTGTTGTTCAACTATGTTGCACAAATATGGATACGAACAAGGGCATGATACGGATACGGGATACGAACATTTTCAAATAGGTAAATTTGTAATCCCCTATATTGCACAACACGATCTGGATATACAGATACAAACATTTTCAAGGATATGAATATGGACAAGATGCATACATGCACCATTTTATCGTGTCCTTGCATCATAATTCTTCAATAAGTTTGGTGGTGGTAGAAGATTTGATGCAGGTTTAAATGTACGACATCAGCACCAATAAAATATTTTGAGAAATTTAAAAAGAAGGGTTTGTATAATTTGCAGGGCTGGTGCATGCTCATAAAAAGGATTAACTTTGTTTCCATTAGCATCCGACTTTTATGCCTCTAGATGCTGGACTATTCGAATTTGCACACTGCATTATTGCTCCATCTATTTAATCCTTGCCTCAAAATGTTAGTTTCTTAGTATACATATGCTTGTTATGATGCCCCACTATTAGTAAGGGAAGTATGACATCCTCTACTTATGTAAGATAAAAGTTGTGCTCGGACTGCTGATGAATTTCCGTGTATAGATGTTAATACTGTGCACCTCATCACCTGAAGGAATGCTTATTTCTGTTAATGGCAGCATCAACTTGTTTTCCCTTGGTTAATGTCATCTGAAAGAACCAGTGTTTTTCTTTTCTTTTTTTTTCTTTTCTTGAAGGATTTATCTACTGGAATATTATAATTTATATACTGGAATATTATAATTTATCTATTGGAATATTATAATTTATTTAAAAGCAATTAACCTACAAAATCAAAAGCTTTTGCTAGATAATGTAGCATAATATGGCTACTTTCAACCTTTATTCTACCTTTCTAGCATAACATGATGATTGGTAGATTCTCTTCGGAGTTTGGCAAGTTTACAAATGTGCATAAAGATGATTTCCTGGAAAAAAAAGTTTTGTCTGTAGGAGAATTTTCCAACTGATGGTTTATACCATAATTGTCAGCATCTTGGAATCCTTGTCTGTGTGGGAAATCAATTGTTATTACATTAGGACTTCCTTGCAAACATGAGGTTACTCTGTTAATATAGTGATTAGATAGGCAAAATTTGCTAATTAACACTGTATGAACTTTTGAGTTTTAATCTTGCCAATGCCATTCACACATTTATGTTTTATGAGATCTTGCATAGATATATGTATCCAGGAACCATGGATAAAAGTGGAAAGACGAAAAACATAAACTATAGTATATGTGAACTCTTCCTAGAGTATCGATATTATGTGACTATATTAAATCAATGAACTGTATCTATGTTGTATCCTCCTACCCCAAAATTTCTAGAAATGAAACATCCCAAATATATACTGTGTCCGTGTGTACGCAATCAACCAAGGTTGTGATCCATTCATAAAAAATTGTCATTGTATATACATATAAGTTTGATTCTTGGTCCATTAATTTTCCTTTTTTACGAGTTTGGTGAACTAACCACAACCAATCCCTTTCTGCTTTCAGGTTGAGAAAAAAATAGACCTTATCTTGGAGGTGGTAGTGGAGACCTGATAGGCTAGCTTGATATCCCAAACTGTTTTGACGATAGATGCCATGTAATTGAGTTAGTAACTCTCAACCTTACATTTTAGTAGTACTTTATCTTTACTTGTTTTGAGTTACATGAGGATAATATCTCCTCTCTTTTTCGATTCCCTTGTCACAGAGTCATTCCTAATGATCGACTTCCCCAAGAGGTAAACAAGTCTTGCTCCTCACTTGTCCATACTAGATGTATCTATGTCCGTCAAATGTTACTACACTTGTCCATACTACTACTACATAGCATGAAAATGTTGTGCAGATATCAGGAGACACCATTTTAGAAGTGAAAATGTTGTAGACATGCATGAGAGGAAGTCAGGGATGGCCAAGAATACCAAGTATACAGAGTCACATGGCTGATAGCACTTGTGAAAATGTTGTAGACATGCATGAGAGTTTCCATGATGGATGTTTACTATTATTTGTAGGCATATTGTGATTAAATTATTAATTACATATTTTCAAAAAATCATCACAAAGAGGTACTTACTTTATATAGTTTTACAGCTGAAACCACGCTTTGCATGATGGCCTTGATTCATTTTCAAACTTCTCTTGTGTTTTCTAGCTTCTGGATATTATCTGGGAAATTTAGGCTTGTTTGAACACTTCAGAGGTTTATGTTATTTTTCGAATTCAAAGATTCCCTTATGGATGTCTTTTTTTAGTCCTTCAGGTTCTAATATGTTATTGTTTCTTAGGAAAATTAGGTAAATAACAGATACCATGATTTGATTTTGTCGGAAGTCGGGTACATAACAAATACCGAAATCAAGTTTGGTCCTATTATCTTCTATGGAGGACTCGGACATGGGGTCCTTCTACGAGAAGCAGGTTTTGGTCAGTTTCATGTCGGGGAGGTAGTCTTTCCACTTCTTGATTAAATGAGTTGTCTTTTTTTAGTAATTGCATTTCTTTAGTAAAAGATTTGTCAATTTTTTGGCAGTATAAAGAAAGTAGCTAGCTCACAACTCTACAAAGATTGTAGATCCAATTTGGGTTGCCCAAACGTTAGGTTTATCTCCTACTAGAGGTAATTTGACAAGAAAGTGCCTATGTCAATAAGCTTGTGTTATATTTCACATGTGCTTTATAGTTTAGGTCATAAGAGTTCTTTCCACTATCAAACACACGCCTCCATTTGTTGCTACAACTAATGTCTGATTATCGGCCTATTTTTTATGGGGAATAAAATTAACAAATATACTACACATATATGAGTTATTTGCATTTTTTTAGTCCCAGAGTATTGACCCCAACATGAATTTGTTGGGTTCTAACTTTTATGTTCCTCTTACCCATGAAAATATGTAAAAACTGATCTAGGATAGTAATCAATTTTTTTATTATTATGTTATGCCGGTAGATTGCTATAGAGAAGAAAGTCCCTGAGATCCGTGGATTCGCTGTGCATGCTCTGTCACACTTTACAGGTGATGGAGAAAGTAAGGCCACTACCAATCTCCTCTTCCAGGCTCTGACTTAAGAACAAAATTTTGTAAACTAACGTCATAGCAATTTCATTATAATTTTCATTATATTCTTATAATTTCTATAATCTGGAGCTATGTAGGAGGTACGAAAATTCTAGTTTTATCTATGCCACCTTCGAATAAAACTTCTGCAACAATTTTTCAATGTACACTTGATGTGAGTGCGGCTGTTCGCAACTGTGAATTATGGTATCTTCATCCTCATAGATGACAACACATTGAGTTATACTCATATATGCATATAATATTGTTTTCACAAATTATTACAACTGCTTGTAATGGAGAGATATCTGTTTTTTAATATCTAACCTAAATTCGTATTAAATATTGGATATCCTATGATCTATGCACTGCTAGGTATTCGAAGGCATACTATAACCTTCCTAAAGTGCAGATGGTGTTCCATGTTAAAAAAATTCCATATCCTTGGGGTACGTGAAGGTTTGTTGCAAATTTTGATTTTTTTTTCCTTTTTTCGTGCAATTACAATGTAGGGATATTTAGAATTTTTTTTCTTGAAGTAATAATCTCTATACATGGCTTATGATTCAGCGATATGTCGGGAACTACTAGAGGGATACAATATTAGTTTATTTTATTCTAGACCTTTATCTGCTAGTTTGAAGAACAACTCTTCGATTGTGGTAATTGACAATTCTACATTTGGTTATACTAAATTGTCACAGTTGAAGGTCTTTGAATATCTGACCACTACTAGTATCGCCAACTTTTACTATTTCTATTTGTCACCAGATTCATTCACATGCTCACTAGCAACACTGTCCATGTGGGTGGAAGAAGGAGGGGCTTACTGTCTTAATTGTTACTTGCAGAAAAATGAAACTGTAATCCAGTCCAATTGTTTTATTTTTAAGTTTTTTTTTCAAATACAAAGACTTTCCTGATTATCATTTAATATCAACCTTTACTGCAACTGGTATATTTTTTTTGTCATGCTTCCCGTTTGCTTTTAACATCTAAAGTACAACGGAAGAAGGCTTGGATAATGATGATGATCTAAAATGTGAGGGCTTCTCCTGACTGAGGAATTGGGTAATGAGAAATGGGAAAGATCAGGGAATTGCTTGAACTATGGGGTTTAAGTATTAGCGAGCTAATATATAGTTTGTCATTAAATGCTAGGTTTTACTGACTGTTATGCGTTTGTGATCATACTCTCCTGGAGCATACTACACCGTATTAAAAAGTAACGTCTTATTTCTCGGTTTTATTACGAAATAGGCCTCGGAACTGTCCTTCACTTTTTTCTTATCTTATATGGAAGACCTATACTTGGTTACTCCTAAATTTCTTGGAATTTTTTTTAGACTAGAGGTGATCATTATTTTTTTGCTAAATTCCACAAATTTAATATGAATTGTTGGCTTGTTGTAATTATCCACAGCGAGGCTTCCTTTTATGGAGTTTAAACAAAAGAAGGGCGATAAAGGTCAATTACTAAGGAGGTGTTGCCAGAGGGTTAAATGCTTTGTGGGTAATGTGTTGTTTCTATTCGACTGATTTACCATATTTGTGCCTACTATCTACTAGGTTTGATTGTGTGTTATTTATTGGTTGTATTGTTCTTTCAACAAACTCTCTTTCTTTCTTTTGGTTGCAGACACAGATGCTGGTTTTTCTTCTACGCCTTCTAAGGTAAGCAACTAATGTTAGTAAATACTCTCTTGCAAGTGTACCATTTAATTATTTGGCTATAGTATTTCATTCTTCGTTTTCTAGCTGCCTTTGTTATAATAAAAGCAAAGTTCATAAACTCGGTTCCAGAGCCTTCCTATAAGTATCTGTTTCTGAAGTTTC
Organism: Iris pallida; assembly: GCA_029216955.1. NCBI lineage: Eukaryota > Viridiplantae > Streptophyta > Magnoliopsida > Asparagales > Iridaceae > Iris > Iris pallida. The sequence goes on from JANAVB010014796.1 coordinate 44,020,692, forward strand.
TGGGGGTTTTAAATCAGTCGGTTTCAGATGTTTCTGATGCTAATTCCGATTCTAAATGGCCGAGATTTTGGCCGATACTTAAAACCTTTCATAAAGGATGCACATACCTTTCTTCTATATGTCTAATATAGTTTATAGTTACTTTCAAGTTCTTATAGTTACATTCATTATTCCTTTTTTTGATTTTTGGATCTGTTATCAATATTGTTGTTACGTTATCTGCTTTATTGATGTGGTCCACAAAAGGGTTTTAGCAGCTAATTGTGGAGTTTGTGGTCAATTAATTGCAATTTGAGGCCACTTGCAAAATCAGTTAATCAGATTTACTACCCTATACTAGTTCTTTCAATTACTGGTTAATCCTCTTTTTAGGACGCTCTGTTCTTGTTTCTTTATAAACACCATTTCCTAAGAAATTCAAATAACTTTTCTTCTTGCCTTTTGGGTATCTCATGATCCTGCACAGACTAACTGTTGCCCCCATATATAATGCTTGTTGAAAACACATATAGCAATCATTTGCCCTCACTAATGAAGGCTATGCTATTCTGTACTAAGCATACCCTATGTTTATGTGGTGTCCATCATTTTCTTCTTGAATATCAGTGCAAAGGAAAAATAAACATGTTTACACAGGAGTATGTCTTTTAGCTGATTTTGGCATAATGGTCGAAGAGAGTAGTTGTCTATGATGTGAGTCATGGAGTATTTCTGGAATGACCCATTACCATGCGATCCTAAAAGGTTTCTTTCTTTGTTAGGCCCCCTCTAAAAGCTTTTTCCTTATGTAATCTCTTGCATTCAGTCGCGATGGAGAATAGTCAAGTTCAATTTTGTAACATTTATATTGGGTCCCTTTCTATTGACAGCTTACCGAAGTATGAAGCTTCACACGAGTTCCAGACTAAGAAGAAGCGCCAGCAACAAAGGCAACACGAGGAGATGGCGAAGCGACAAAAACTGCAGCATCCACAGCCACATGCTCGCCTCCCTCCCATTCAACAAACAGGAGGCCAGCCCCATCCTCAGATCAGGTCGGGTCCCAGCCTGCCCATCCACAATCCCCAGCCCCATTCTCATTCCATTGTTGTTTTCATAAATTACAACACAAAGATGTAGAGGGAAAGTGTACCAACCTTCATGTTGTCATTGAAACCAACAGTAGAATGTTTTCCTTATTAAAATATTAATGTATGGATGCTATTGAACATCCTGTGGTTTAGTTACTTATTAATCAAATATTATGTGGTTTAATTATTAATTTGAATGGTTGAATTTTTATTCGAAATTATGTGGTTTTGTTTCTAGCTTGGAATGGTTGAATTGTTATTGCAAATTATGTGGTTTAGTTACTTGCTCGGAATTGTTATTGAAAATTTCGTGGTTTAGTTAATGGTTTGGAATGGTTGAATTATTATGAAAGTGAAATATTATGAAATTGGATATGTGTTGTTTATTGTTTAGTTACCAGTTGAATGTAGTTTTTTTTTATTTAATTAAAATAGTCCAATTGTAATGGTTATAACTGTGACAATTAGTGGAGAATAGTAACGAAAAAAATAATATAGTCACAGTAAAAACTGTGACAAAATAAACTAACTGCAACATTAATAACTGTGACGAATAGAATATTGGTCACGGTTACAACCGTCACATAAATGGACTTCTATCACGGTTATAACCGTTACTAAAACAACTATTTGTCACGGTTATAACCGTGACCAAAATAAATATTTGTAACGGTTATTACCGTGACTAAATATTAACTACGCCCCACTAGTAACGGTTATTACCGTGACGAAAAATAATTGTCACGGTAATAACCGTGGGTAATCGCCTATTATGGTGTAGTGATATTCCAGTTTTAAACCCAAACTTAAATCTCAGTTCAGTCTACACAATTCTTAGATTTGATACAACATAGAAAACATTTCCTAGTTCATAATTGAACTCAAAAGAAACAGTCTAAAACAGTTACTATAGTTTATGATTTCAGTTCAATCCTAAACTGCACAGGAAATAGGAAAACCAAATCAAAATCATAAAACTGAGTTTAGTTCAGTTTACACTATCCTAGCCCAATTTCGAAATCAAAAACCTACCAAATCAACACAAAATTGACACATACATAGATCACATATAGGTAAACTATATTAGGTGTTAAATCATGCAATAACAGTAATTAAATGGGCTAAAACGATTGGCAAAGTTCACATTAGAAAACTGGAAAAACTGGAAATGGAAAACTGGTTTCACAGTTTCAGAAATTAGGAAAAATGAAGAATTGATTAACAAAATTAATCTAAAATACCAAATCAAAGGTTGGTAACCCATCTACAGGTTGTGTACGTGTCCAACAGTGTCATTGTGTCCAAACACGAGGACACAAACGTGTCCAAACAAAGGAAAACTCAATTCGGGTTCAACAGTGCACTGTCAAGTACACTGTCTCGTGCACACGTGCACTCGTGTCGTGCACACGACACAGGCCAAACTAGGCCTCGTGGTCGTGTCCCCACCTAGGCTAGGTCTAGGTGCTCGTGTCTAAGTGACTGCATCGTGTCCTCGTGTCGCCGTGTCTGAGAATTAGAGTCGTATCAGTGAGTGAAGAAAACAGTGCACTGTGTCAGTGTAAGCCCCCTGCACGACGAATAACTTTCTAATCAATGTACGAGACCCAAAGAAATTTGGGGAGCATGGTGACAGAACATGCCCCATTGATCCCACAAAATTTCGTGTCAACCCATCACGTGTCGTATCCTGGGGAACCCCCGAGTAGCAGGGGACAGAACCCGAGCGCGCACGCGTGTCAACAGCGCGTGTCCACGCGTCGGAACCGACACAACCAGACACAAAAATCCACCACAGATGTCAGAAATCCAAAAGCAATATTAAGACCTAAATTTCTATTTAAAAACATTGCTTAAAAGAAATCGAAATGCCCTTTGAGGCATTTCGACAAACACCTAGGGACAACCTCTGATACGTGTCCAAACGGACACGAAACTTATGTAATCCGACACGAAACCAATGCAGACACTTAGGGGACTCCTAGGTCTTCCTAAATATGTAAAGAAATCGGAATTTCATGGAGAAATAAGGAAGTTACCTATACTTGAACTTTCAAGAAAAACCCCCTTTCAATAGCTCTTCTCCTTGATGTCCCAATCCAATCAAATCACCACAAAATGAAATGAAACTTCAATAGCAGCAAGAATAGGTATAGTAGAACCTAATGGAAGAGATTTGAATGAAAAAGGAAAAGGAATGGAAATCTAGGGATTAATGAAGTAGGAAACAAACCTTGTTTTCTAAACTAGAGCTTTCCTAAAAAGAGGCAACCCTAAAAATTAGGAGAGTACTTATAGGGTGATGATCCCAATGATGATAGGGTGGCTGGCCACAATGTCTAGGGATTAGGGTTTGAAATTTGTCTTGGGCTTTGGGCCAACCTACAAGGCTATGAGTTAAAATGATTTATTAAAGGTGCTAAATCATAAGCCATGACTTATGACTTTCTAAATCCTAATGCTAATTAGAGTCTAATGACCAAACCAAGGATTAGCTTAGGTTAGACTAGAGTCATTAACCTAACCAAGTCCATACTAACTAGGGTTAGCTTCTAGGTTGGTCTATAAGGGTCAACACTAGTCAAAGTCAACCTAGTCCAAGCAATTCCAAAATAATTCCTAAAAATTCCCATAAATTCAAATAAATTCTAATAAATTTAAATTACCCCAAAAATGTCAAAAATACCCCTAAGCTAGAAATGTGGTAGTGACAAATCTACCCTCCTTAAAAGAATTTTGTCCTCGAAATTGAAAGGCGAAATACAACTGATGAGAAGGATAGAAAGTATACCTCACGGTCCAAAAAGATAAGGGTAGCGCTCGTGCATCTCATCCTCTCGATCCCAGGTAGACTCTCCTGGAGAATGATGCCTCCATGCGACGCATACCAAGGGTATCACCTGGTTCCTCAGAACCTTCTTCCGTCGATCCAGAATCTCCACTGGCTGCTCTGGATAGCTGAGAGAAGGCCCAACCTCAATCTCTGAATGATCGAGCACATGGCTAGGGTCAGCCACGTATCGTCTCAACTGCGATACATGGAATACGTTGTGGACCTCTACTAGCACAGGCGGCAAGTCTAGCATGTATGCAACGTCACCGGCTCTCCCGCTGATAACGAAAGGGCCGATGAAGCGCGGGCTAAGCTTCCCGCCTCCACCAAAACGTATCGTACCACGAGTCGGAGATATCCTCAAGAAGACCTGGTCTCCGACCTAATCACAACCAAGGTCTCAATTAATTATAATAAACAAACATGATCAAAAATCACAAACAAACAAACCTAAATCTAATCCTACTCTAATCTGTACTTCAAACTCCAACGGCCTCCGGTGGCTTTCGGCCCAGTGCCGATGTCTGTCCTGCGCCACGCGAAGTCTGTCCCTGATGAGCTTCACCTTCTCGGCTGCATCAACAACCATCTCTGGCCCCAGTAAAGCTCGTTCACCAACATCATCCCAAGATAAGGGTATACGACACCTACGCCCGTACAGAGCCTCAAAAGGTGACATCTCAATGCTGGCCTAGAAACTATTGTTGTAAGCAAACTCCACCAAATGAAGATGATCCTCCCAGGAACCTCTAAAGTCCAGGACGCACGTCCGTAGCATATCCTCAAGTGTCTGAATAGTCCGCTCCGACTGTCCGTCCGTTTGGGGGTGGTATGCAGTACTAAACTTGAGCTGAGTACCCAAGATGGTCTGCAGACTCCTCCAGAAATAGGAAGTAAAACGGTTATCCTGATCTGAGACGATGCTGACCGAAACCCCGTGAATCCTGACTATCTGTCGCATATACATCTCCGCCAGCCTCTCTGTAGACGTACCCACCTTGACCGACAAGAAGTGGGCCGATTTGGTCAACCTGTCAACGATGACCCAAATCGCGTATTTTCCTCCTGGTATACGCGGCAATCCTGAAACGAAGTCTATAGTGATATGCTCCCATTTCCACTCGGGAATGGGCAGCGGCTGCAACAATCCACCGGGCCTCTGCCTCTCTGTCTTGACCTGCTGACAGACCAAGCACCTAGCCACGAAGCGAGCCACATCCCGCTTCATCCCTGACCACCAAACATGCTCCCTCAGATCTCGGTACATCTTGTTGGCACCCGGGTGTATAGAGTACTGAGATCTGTGGGCCTCCTGCATAACCTGCTCCCTGAGATCTCCGCTGGGCACACATAATCTGGAACCGTGCCTCAAGGCACCATCCTCTGCACGAGAAAACTCGCCCTCCAACAATCCTGCTCGAACCTGCTCTCGGAGACACCGCAGAGCAACGTCCTCAAACTGTACCGACTTGATCCTCTCCACCAAGTCTGACTGAATCTGCAACCCCCATAACTGCATCTGTACTCCGGGCACGATCACCTCAATCCCAAGGCTCTCCAAGTCAGCAAGCAAATGCCGATCCATGGTCAAACACATGGCTGTCGGATACCTACTCAAGGCATCGGCAACCACGTTGGCCTTCCCTGGGTGATACTGAAGTAGGATGTCAAAATCCTTTATCAACTCTAGCCATCTGCGTTGTCTCATGTTCAACTCCTTCTGAGTGATTTAAGCTCTTGTGATCTGTGAAGATCTCCACCCTCTCACCATACAGATAATGCTTCCATAACTTCAGAGCAAATATCACTGCTGCCAGCTCCAGGTCGTGGGTAGGGTAGTTCTTCTCATGGGGACGTAATTGCCTGGAAGCATAGGCAATCACCTTCTTATGCTGCTGTAAGACGCAACCCAGCCCCTTCCCTGAAGCATCACTATAAATAGTGAAACCACTTGATCCTGAAGGCAATGTCAGAATCGGAGCTGTCGTAAGCCGCTTCTTCAACTCATCAAAAGCTTCCTGACACTCCTCTGACCAAACGAACTCAGCATCCTTCCGGGTCAAACCGAGTCAACGGTTCTGCAACCCGGGAGAAATCCTGCACAAATCTCCGATAATATCCTGCCAGCCCCAGGAAACTCCTGATCTCTGCAACTGAAGTCGGCGCTACCCATACCTCAACTGCTACAATCTTCTTGGGGTCAACTGAGATACCATCTCCAGTCACCACATGCCCCAAGAAGTCCACCTGGTCCAAGAAGAACTCACACTTGGAGAGCTTCCCGTAAAGCTGCTCCTTCCTGAGAATCTCCAGCACTATCCTCAAGTGCTCCTCATGCTCTGCCTCAGTCTTGGAATATATCAAGATGTCGTCAATGAACACCACCATAAACTGTTACAGATACTGATGGAACACCTTATTCATAAGGTTCATAAACATTGCTGGTGCATTGGTTAGCCCAAACGGCAAAACCAAAAACTCAAACTGCCCGTACCGCGTCCTGAAAGCGGTCTTGGGAATATCCTCCCTCTTCACCTTCACCTGGTGATATCCCGACCTCAGATCAATCTTGGAAAATACCCGAGCTCCGCTCAACTGGTCAAATAGATCGTCGATCCGCGGCAGTGGGTATTTGTTCTTGATCGTGAGGTTGTTGAGTGCCCTATAGTCAATACACATGCGTACTGAACCATCCTTCTTTGGCACAAACAACACTGGTGCACCCCATGGCGACGAACTCGAGCGGATGAAGCCCTTGTCCTGTAGCTCATCCACCTGCTTCTTCAGCTCCACCAGCTCACTGTTGTTCACCCGATAGACATGCTGAGAGGTGGGTTTCGCTCCTAGAACCATGTCTATCGAGAACTCTATGTCTCTGTCTGGTGGCAATCCCGGCAACTCCTCTGGGAAAACATCCATATACTCTGCTATCAAGGGGTGTGGAATCGCCTGCTCCTCGACCAAGACTCCACAGAAGACTCCGCTGCTCTGCTCTGCCTGACGTCTGGAGTACTCGAACTCTGGCTCCCCCGACACTCTGAAAAGAACTCTACCCCTTCTGCAATCAATGCTGGCGTGGTGCTTGCTCAACCAATCCATGCCTAGTATGTCACGCCCCAGAACCAGAATACTGGAGAGCGGGGGCAGACATAGCCAGCTACGTATATTAAAATGGATTCCATCTCGCTATACGGTCACGACTGTCTAGATACATGAGGGTTTATCTACAAGCCAACAGTCTCCTATGGTCATGAACAAGCCTAATGTCTCAATCACAAGCAAGTAAGTAAATGTTACAAGATGTATGATCATTAAATATACAATAATAAGGCGTCCCAAATATTACATATTCAGCTGATCATGAAGCTAGTCGTTACAAAATGTTAGGACTAGCAAGAGTTTTAGTCATACATGATCAACCCTAGGATCTGTCAATCATGTTACAGCCCGTAGGCAGACAGCAAGTAAAGTACAATCGAGCTAAACAGGTGCTCGTCGGCTTAACACCTCAAAAGAATATTTTTACAATAGAGTGGGAGAGCCAAAAATAACCCACTCGTTGCCAGGGTTCCGTCTAGTGGCCACCATCTGGCTGGAAGGTCGGTAGATCCTCTGGAGCTGCTCCGAAATCTGGCCATACAAAACCAGCTGGGTCAGACCCCAGAAAGAGCAAGTGCTACAAAGGAAGCTTCACTTAGGAACTAAAACTAGCAATCAGCACAAGATATAAATAAAAGGTAAGAACTGGAAATAAAGAAAATACATCAGGATGATATACGACGAGATAACCATGGAACTATTTAGATAACCAGGTTACAACCCGTAAACCAAACGAGGACCGGGGTTGTAACCCTTCGTCTGAACAGAACTTGGAATTCTCACCATTTATCGGTAAAATAAATACAAGCATGCTGATCATTCAATAATCTGGAACAGGATCAGGGCAAGACTAGACTGGTTAGACTCCATCCAATCATTTCACGGCCAAGCAAGAATTACGGCTTGATACTTTAACTAACTAGGGTTATCACAGGCCTAATTACTAGCAAGATGCAGTGAGAATCTTCCACAGCCACAAGCCCTATAGTCCATCCAGGTTACCCGGGTTAAAAGAATTAGAGTTGAATTCAGGTGGATACATCGTCCAGGAAACGAATGTACCTTAGGTAGCTTGAAGGGTGCAACACATGACAGTGTGCTGGAAATGTGCCCTACTCGACGGCAGGCTACAGATCCCAAGGCGTGCCCAGGTAACGGGATTGCCTGTAGCTTGGAAATCTCTTTATGACTAATGTATTAATCTAGTTATTAGCCTTAGTCCATTTCAGTAGGTACTCCTGACCGTGGTACTCAGGAGTCCCCTCCTAGACATGATGCAAGACAGAACTGGATTATTTGTACAAGCACAATCGCCTACGGTATCCAGGATTAATTATATAGGTCATGTCATGTCAGGTAGCCGTCGTAACAGCTTATCAAGATATATCATGTCAGGTAATCATGTCAAGTGTACGAGTCAGGAGTGCGCCACGACGGGCCACTATCAGGTCATGTCAGGTTTACTAGTCAAGTGTGCACCACTACGGTTCACTATCGTGTCATGCTCAGGTATCATTAAACATATTAAATAAATCCATGATTTTCAAGTTCATAAAAAAAGGCGTAAGGATATAAAATGGACGTAAAATATCTAATAAAATATCAATATCCAGGGCTATAGAAGAGCCATGCGGCTAAAGCATATGCGGTCAGGAAAGGGTAGACTCATGCGGCCCAATTAGGAGAGCGCAAGCGGCCAGGGTCGCTGAATCCTATGCGGCCAAGACAAAGGGGCGCATGCGGCTGGAAGTGCAAGGGCGCATGCGGCTCAAAGACGTTGGGCCTCACGCGGCCAGCAGAATTGTGGAGTTCATTCGGCTCGAGAAGAAGCGACCCATGCGGCTGCGGGAAAAGGGAACCATATGCGGCTGGCGAGGAACAGGTGCGCATGCGGCTGAAGGGGCAGGAACCTATGCGGCTGGGAGTGGGACTAGCTTTCATGCGGCAAGCGGGAAGGGAGGTTCCATGCGGCCAAGATGAATGATGGGTGCATATGCGGCTCAATTAGGAGAGAAGTCCATGCGGCCAGGAATGGGATCCAGCCTATGCGGCTGGGATTAATCAGGGTCATGCGGCCCGGAATAAGAACTCTATACGGCTGGGTCTGGGGGTTCTCATGCGGCTCGAAGATCAGGGCCTATGCGGCTCACGGGGGAAAAGTTCATGCGGCTGAGAGAGCACTTGCCGCATGAAGTGTTCATGCGGTCAAGTCAAGCCCATGCGGCCAGGACTATCGTATGAAGGCTCATGCGGCTCGGAATCACTTGTCGCATGAAGTGTCATGCGGTCAAGTCTAGCACTGTTCTTCTTCTCCAAGCTTTCGAGAAGAAGAACGCCAAGAATCCATGCTTTCAAGCTCCATGAAACCTTCATCCGAAGTCCAAATCCGAACTTCCATAGGTCAAAATGGGGCAGAACGAGATTCTCTACAACATGGAACCATCAAAACTCGAAAATAACAAGATTAAGTTGATCAAAATCCAAGAAATCCGAAAATAATATAAACTTAGATCTACAAGAATCTTGCCATAGAAATGAGAAATGCCAAGTACTAAAGTGCTTTAGAATGTAGTAAGGAAGAGAATAAAGTAATAAAATTAGAGTTCCTCCATGAAGCAAGTTGCACTTGCCTAGACCTCTCTCTCCCTCTCTGGTAGGTAAGGAAGTAAATGAGGAAGAAGAAGATGATAAATGAAAAGAGAGAATGAAGAGGGCTAATAAATATGAATGGTGGTGGTAGGTAGGGGGTTCATCCATGGGTTCATCATGAACCAATATCAAATCCCAAACCGAACCAAGCCAACCCGGACCAAGAATAAACCGAGCCAAAAAGGAAAAGCTAAGCCAGGAATTAAGCAGTACAAGAATAAATACGTACACGTATTCCAGAAATACGTAATACGAACCACAGGCATTATATAGTACTATATCGTAGTTCGGCAATGGCATTACGAGCAGGCTCACCTCTAACTCTCGACCTCCCAAAACTACTCTTCGACCCTTACAAACATCACTTACGAGGATAATGCCACCCCCGGTCGTGATCTTGTAAGTCGTAGGCAACAATTCAGCTATGATACCATGTCTAATCGCAAAAGAAACTGATATGAAGCTATGTGAAGCACCAAAATCGAATAATGCAAAAGCTGGACTGAAGTCGAGAAGAATCGAACCTGTAATCAGCTCTCTTATCACCTCTGCATCTCCAGCTGCCATGGCGAAAGCTCGCCCCTGCTGGCCTCCCCTGGCCTGCTGCTGGAGCTGGACGAACCACTACTGCTGTGTCGGTAGGGCTGGTCCCCTCTGCTGGCCTGCTGGAGCCCTGGCTCCTCCTTCCGGGCCTGCTCGTGCTATGCGGTACTCCCTCATCTGGTGGTCTGCTGAGCCACACACCAGGCACTGGCCCAGCCTCTTCCGGCACTCATTGAAGACGTGTCCAGGCTTCTTGCAGTAGGCACAAGTGACATCCTATCTCTGATCCTGCTGGTGCTGTCTCGGATGCTGCTGCTGAACTGGCCTCTGCGGGATCGGCTGCGGCTGAAACTGTCTCAGCTGCTGGTGCTGAACGTGGGGACTCTTGGCCTGGCCTCCGCTGCTGCTGCTGCCCCCAACTGGGTCTCGTCCCCTCTTGAGCCTAAGCTCAAGATCATCCTCTGCCAACAAGGCTCCCGTCAAGATCTTCTCGAATGTGGCATCCCGGTTGCCCTTGGTCAAGGACTTAACCTCCTTGACTAGACCCTTTTGAAACCTCTGGGCCTTCGCCGTCTCGCTCAAGCCCTCTACAAACCTGCCGAGGCGGCCAAACTCCCCGGCGTACTCCTCCACTGAAAGGCTCCCCTGGACTAGGCTCTCGAACTGCGACTCCAAGGCTCTGAGTGCTGAATCTGGAAAGAACTTCTTCTTGAAGAAGCCCTTGAACTGCTCCCAAGTCTGCCCAGGTACCCCCACCCTGGGGTCTGACTGATACCAGGTGCGAGCAAGATCTCGCATCCGGCTAGCTGCGGCTTCGATCTGAAGATCTGCTGGTATCCTGGCCAAGCGGAAGATCTCCTCTATATGCTCGATCCACTCATCGGCATATAGGATCCCCTCTGTCCCCAGAAAGTCTCTGGGGCTCATCTTCTGAAATTGTTCGATCCCCGGTGTCCTCGGCTACTGAACCACCGGTCGAGCTGCAACCGTCGTAAGGGCCAGCTCCATGCCCCTGTCCCGTCGAGCCTGCTGTCGGTCCATGAACTGCTGGAAGTACGCGAACATCTGTACTACATCCACATATCCTGTAGGCGGCGGCTACTGGAAGGGATCCTCTGCGATGACTGGGTCCTGCCTCCGAGCCGATGGAGGCATACCCCTTGCTGCTACTGCCGAGGTCTCAATACGAGCAGAGGTGGTAGGAGCTGCACTCTTCTGGCGTCGCTGTACTGGCTGGGAGGTAGCAGTCCCCTCCATAGCATCCCCATGAATTGTACGCTGCGATCGAGTCTCTACCATCCTGAAGATAGACAAACAAGAGTATCAATTTCTGAGAAAAAAGCGAAATAACAAAGGCGGACAGTTAAAATTCAAAGGATCAGCTGACAATAAGGATTTGATGGCAATAAATTTTTTTTTTCCTAAAGTGATTGAGTACCTTAAAATTAATGTCCTATATCCTACTGCAGGCTGTAGTGATACTCTAATTCGAATACCACTACACTTCTACTCTAGACCTGCATGGGCCGCCACTAAAAACGTGTCACGACCCGCATCCTAGAGTAAGGGCACGAGACGTGGGTACGTCCAGCCTACGCCGCAGTGTCGGCGGTAGAACGCTGTCCTAGGTCAACATACATCTAACAATATATCTCTAAACAGTTTATACTCCCCGAATGGGGGTGACATAGCAGTAAATGAACTCAATCATAACTAAGGAAGAGATAGCACGATATGAAATAGGACTCAAGGAAAATAGATGATAAAGTAGTCTAAGATAATCCCAGCAAATATCCAGAAGTACATGGTCTCAGATACAGAATGAAAGAATATATACAACTCAGAACAGAACAAAGTCTAGCTAAAACATGTCTCAAGACTACATAAAAGATAAGCCTAACTAAACTAGTCTAGGCAATGGGGGTGATGTCCTCAGCTAGAGCTGGGTCCTCCTGAGGGTCCAGCTCGCAAGTGTCATCTAAGGCTGCCCCGTAGTAAGTATCCAGACAAGCCTCCTCCTCGTCCTCTGTAATATTTTCAACAGGTCCAGTCAGGACAGGAGCGAGTACAATACATCTCAACAGTTCATAGCAGGTTAGAAAATATAATCATGCAGTAAAGTAAGATACAAGTACTGAAAGAAATGCAGTATGTAAACAGAGAGAGAGATGTAATAGAAATATCTACTATAAATAGAGACTAACAGTGGCTAGTGAGTCAGAGTATAATATAGACATGTAAATGGCATAGGAGATTCTGATAAGACACTATGGAAGAGATTCTGATAAGATACTACTTGGGTAATATTTACATGTCTACTTCTACTCCTCCGTACCCCCAATCAATACACAAGGATCCAGCCAGGTTATGTTATGATTCCATACAAAGGCCCCCGAAGGGTGATACATGGATGTTCCATAAATGGGGATTCTAGGAGATTCTAGGATACCCAGTAAATGGGATAAGAGATTCTAGGAGACTCTGTGATCATAAGAGTATATATCACAAGTGATCAAAGAACCAGTGAAGCATAGTGATACGCCATGTAAGTGAAACGCACAGAACATGTAGTACCCGATGCTCCCTAAGGATAACATCTCAAGAAAGGATCCATATAGTACCAATCCGTGTAACCAACGAGACAGTACAAGTAAAGTAATTTAATGCAGGAAATAATTCTAAGCAGGATATAAAATGATCAGAGAATGTACTCGCCTGGTATCTGAGTGTCCAATATGAAAGTACTGTCCGAGGAGTGGTGTCTGGCTCCTAATCAGAACAACACAAGTCACAACAAGTCTAAAATAGTAAAATGAAGTTCTACTATGCATTCTACATGAGTCTAGGTCAATCTAGGCCAAAGTCAACTCTTGGTCAACTCTGGTCAACCCTAGAAGTCAAACTAGGTCAACCAAGTCAAACGAGTCTAAACTAGGTCAAACTAGCCTATCTAGTCCAATCTAGACTCACCAAGCTATACAAGCCTAGGCCAAGCTATACATACATTACCTAGGCCTATTCTTAACACATGTATATATATTACCTATATATAGTAAATACACAAGTTGTATATATATATATATATATATATATATATATATATATATATATATATATATATATATATATATACTTGTATAACCCATACCTCCTATGTAGGTATCTAAACTAGATACCCAAATAATTACACAACTACCATATATATATACACACATTACATTATATATATATATATATTCCCTATTAGCATATATGCACATAGAAAAATAGGATACATATAGAGAGGGAGTGATACATTACATATGTGTAACTGTGAGTGAGGTGGGAGTGTATAGTGTATATGCCTGTGTGTGTGTGTGTGTGTGTGTGTGAGTGAAACTGAACTGTGTGTGTGTAGAGGGTGCACTGGACATGTGACAGGAAAAGGAATTAGATGTGTATGTGAATGTGTGTAGGGAGATGTGTGTATCACTATGTGTGTGGAGAATGACAGTGTCATGAGGGTGATGTGAGATATGTGTCTAGGTGAGGGTGAGTGAAACATACATGAGGGGGGGCTGTGTGTGTATGGGAGAGCACTGGACTGAACAGGGGAAATGAGCTATGTACAGGCAAAACAGTAAAGGGTCAGTCCCATTCCAGTTTTAAACCCAAACTTAAATCTCAGTTCAGTCTACACAATTCTCAGATTTGATACAATATAGGAAACATTTCCTAGTTCATAATTAAACTCAAAAGAAACAGTCTAAAATAGTTACTATAGTTTATGATTTCAGTTCAATCCTAAACTGCACAGGAAATAGGAAAACCAAATCAAAATCATAAAACTGAGTTTAGTTCAGTTTACACTATCCTAGCCCAATTTTGAAATCAAAAACCCACCAAATCAACACAAAATTGACACATACATAGATCAAATATAGGTAAACTATATTAGGTGTTAAAGGCAAGTCGCAGATGGCACTTTAGTCGCCGAACGTCGCTATTGGCGACGCATAATTAATTGTCGCTAGCCGTCGCAAAAATTGCGACATATAGCGACGTCCAATTACGTCGCCAAAATGACGACGTAAAGCGACCACTCGCGACGCTCTATTATTTATATATGATGACATAGCATGACAGCCACGTGGGCAACGTAGCGACGCATACCGACAGATTTAGCGACGTCCACCCTCAGCCCACGTCAGCATATTAGCGACGTCGAGCGACGTAACGTCGCTAGTTAGCGATGTATAGCGACGTCTATCTGCCGTCGCAGTACGTCACAGAACATCGCTATACGTCGCAGATGTTAAAAAAAAATTTAAAAAAATATAATTGATATTTTTGTTATGCTGTGTTTCTGTGTTTACAGTGTGTGTGAAGTGCAGTGTTCGAACCATCGACAGTTTCGCTTACTGTTCTATGTTTTATCTTGGATAGAAAGAGCAACAGTTCAGGGTGCACTTCTCAGAGCTTCCTCTTCACGTCCTTCACCTTCTCGGGAACCTTTACGACGTCCGAGAAAGTGAAGGACGTGAAAATGAAGCTCTCAGAAGTGCACCCTGAACTGTTGCTATTTCTATCCAAGATAAAACATACAACAGTAATCGAAACTGTCGATGGTTTCCGAACACTGCATTTCACATTCACTGTAAACACAGACACACATCATAACAAAAAAACACAATATATTTTTTTAAAATTTCGGCAGCACCTCCTTTGTATATCAGATCATCGCTTATAACCCAGCATAGGTATATTTGTCATCCCCCTCGATCCTCGCCGCCCGGTGTGGTGGATAGAAATAGGTCCACTACAAGAAGTAAAATACAAAAGTTGTATAATATACACAAATGATTATTAAAATTTAAAAATAAATAAATTTTTTACCTTGAAGTGGGCGAACCAAAAGGCCTTCCTATCTGCGGGAGCATCTGAGTAGTTGAGCCAAGGCCCACCATAGTTCTGCCTCACAAATGTCCCCAGCTGTCTCTGTACTGCAGAAGGCCGATATCTATACAATAATAATTTTTCATGAATATATATGTACATATAATAATTTGAGAGATATATAATAATTAATTAACTTACTTCATAGGCCCGTCCGTCCAAATCTCCATACGCGTCTCGCCCGGGGGAGCGCATGGAGGGTCGCTCTCACCTCCTGCCTGGGCAGGATCAGTCTGATCGTCGTCCTCCATATGCTCGGCGTGGGCTCCCTCTATAGAGCCGTCGACAGTAGGAATGCTGGACGGGGGATCAGGGATGCTGGACGCGGGATCAGGAAGGCTGGACGACGAGGGAGGAGTCGCCAACCTGCTAGAACTGCCCTGTCCCGGTAATGGACCGGGAACAGAATGGTACACTGGCGTACTCGGAGATGAGGATGAGGGTACGGAACTGCCCTCTCCATCCCCAGCCCGAGGCTGACGGGACTGCCTAATATATAATCCTCTGCGTCGTCCAGATGATCTAGTCATACCTGACAATAAAACATATGACAATAAAACAAAAAAACATATTTATATGATAGACATCACAGATTTTTGAAAAATGTCATAGTCATAAAGTGTCACTGAAGTGTTAATAAAAGTGTCAATGAAGTGTCACTGAAGTGTCACAGATTTATATGATGGAAGTGTCACTAAAGTGTCAAATATGATAATAAAACAAACGTACAGATTTAATCCTCTTCTGAAAATTCATCTAGTTCGTTTAGCTCATCTACTTCTTCTTCTTCTTCTTCTTCTTCTTCTTCTTCTTCTTCTTCTTCCTCCTCTACATCTTCACTTTCATCTGCATCTTCCTCTTCAGATAATTTTACTTCTTCTACACAATTAGATGTGTAATAGGGAACTTCCGTCGTGTCCACTTCTATAATATTTGTTACAAGAGGTAGTTCATCCTGTTGATAAGCTATATCGTCAACCTCAAAGGTATTTCTAGCTTTGGTCTTGCATACTGCCCACCAGTCCGACCTTGTTGTTCCCCGTTTAGGATAACTTGTGAAGTACACGAGCTGAGCCTGACTTGATAGGACAAATGGTTCATAGGCTTGATATCGACGCTGATAGTTTATATCAACAAGACCGTGCTTGTCTACTTTCCAACCTTGACCTTCAATCGGATCGAACCAATCACACCTGAATGACACAATCTTAGCAGGCTCTATTCCATAACTATATGTCAGCTCCACGATCTCCCGTAGCACGCCATAAAAATTGTTGCCCGTATCAACATCTTTGTAGTTCGAAGATCTGATACACAAACAGCTGTTTTTGGTGGAATCGAGATCCACAAAGTTGTCTCTGATCGGGCAATTTGTTGACTTGAACCTAAACCCATTAACACAGTAGCTTGGCCATATTTTTGCAGCATAAATTGGTCCCTTGACTAGCGTTCTAATAGACTCATTCTCAAGTCTTGCGTATGGACGATCGACCTAAATACCACGAAAGAAGCAATTAAGCTCATTCTCAATCAAGTGCATATACAAAAAGGTAATTACAGAGTTCTCAAGTCTTACATATGCACTCAACCATGATGGAAAATAACGCCTCATTTCTTGTTCTAGTTCTTCTTCTGTTATGTGTGGCCTACCCGACCTCACATCATCATTAAATATGCTAAAAACAACATCGTTCAATTAAAGTAATAGTATAATAATTAACACTATTAAAATAATATAGACGTATTAATTACTTACCCCTCCAATTAATGTAATAGTATAATAATTATCCACCGACAAAGTCTCACTTTATCCTCCTTGTCCAGCGAGAAAATTGACTTCGGCAGGAACTGTTTTCCATTCTGCTGTATCAAATACAACGCAGGGCATTTGCATATTTCTTCTAAGTCCAACCTGGCCTTGGAATTGTCTTTCGTTTTTCCCTTTACATCCATCACAGTATTAATTATGTTATCAAATACATTCTTCTCAATATGCATGACATCAAGATTATGTCTGATCAGATTGGTACTCCAGTATGGCAGATCCTAGAATATGCTCCTCTTTGTCCAGTTATGAACTCTACCAAATCCATCGCACTTGTACCCAGTTGTAGGATCTTCGATAGCACTTGGAAAATCTTTAACCTCCTCCCATATCGTGGCTCCGTACCACCTTGGCGGTGGATCACCCTTCTCTACAACGCCGGCACGGAAAGCATTCATGTTCCTTCTGAACGGATGATCTTTTGGCAGAAATTGCCGATGACAATCAAAGAAGCACGGTTTTCCGCCGTGTTTCAAGCGGAAAGCCTTACTACGGTCCATGCAATACGGACATGAGAGACGACCATGAGTGCTCCATCCAGATAACATTCTATAGGCCGGAAAGTCGTTGATGGTCCACATAAGGGTTGCCTTCATCTGAAAATTCTGCTTCCTGGAAACATCGTACGTGTTAGCGCCTACTTCCCATAACTGATTCAACTCATCTATCAAAGGCTGTAAGTACACGTCAATGTTCCTCTTGGGATTGTTCGGACCAGGAATTATAACGGTTAGAAACATGTACTGAGTCTTCATGCACATCCAAGGCGGTAGGTTATACAGAGTGACAATCACAGGCCAACACGAATACTGGGATCCCGAAAGACCAAAAGGAGTAAAACCGTCAGAAGATAGTCCCAACATGACATTTCGCGGATCTGAAGCAAAATTTGGATACACCCGATCAAAGTACTTCCACGCTTCTCCATCGGATAGGTGATCCAACACTCCTTCAATCTGTTCTCGCATGTGCCAACTCATATTTTCGGCCGTCTCTTTCACCATAAATAATCTTTGCAACCGCGGCGTTAAAGGCAAGTAGTACATTGAATCGGTCGGTCTTCTTGCACCGGTAGACCTTCTTGTACTAGTTGTCTTATAGCGATCAGCACCACAAAATTTGTACACATCTGCGTCCTTGTCGTCTTTGTAGTACAGCATGCACCCATTGCGACAGGAATCGATTTTCTCGTATCCCATCCAGAGCGATCTCACCATCCTCTTAGACCGGTAGAAGTCTTTAGGCAACTTAGCACCCGCCGGCAAGATCTCTATAATCAACTCCAACACTCGGTTGTAGCATTCTTATGACATGTTAAAATCTGACTTAATGCTCAACAGTCTTGTAACCACCTCCAACGGTGAATGATCCTCACAACCAGGATACAATGGAGTCCTTGTATTCTCCAGCAACTCCATGAACTGTGCAGCATCGGCGTTCGATGCCTCCTCAGGTGCATCATGAACGAAACTAGGCCCCGCAGCGTCGAAAACCATGTTCACGCATCCGTCGTCATATGCATGATTATCTGAAACAAAATTAGGTCCCGCATGCATATATGGCTCAATATAAGGCTCCGGCTCTGATGCTAAAGACACAAGTTCTCCGTGTGCGGTCCACTGATAGTAATTAGGCGTGAAACCCCTCGAGTACAAATGATATGCCACTTCCACTTCTGGATAATATTTCACGTTATAACATTTCACACACGGACACTTAATTTTGGTGTCGTCCATGTACTGAGGGAACGCCTTAGCAAACTGCAGGAACTGCTCTACTCCCGCTATGTATTCATCCCGCACACCACACATATCATCAGGACGACGATTGTACGTCCATGAACGATTTCGCAAGTAGTAATTCATATCCATTTGGAAATAATTCTGCAAAGATGGACACACATTATCCAAAGGCACAAATTCGTATATTATGTCTTATTAGGGACACATTAGTAGCGGACAGTTACTAATATCAATGATATGCAATCTAGGTCAAACTAGTTTGTACTAAGTCAAACAAGGTCAACCTAAGTCAAACAAAGTCAAACAAGGTCAAAGTAGGTCAAGGGTTGACCCATAGTTGACTTTGTCAACTCTTAGTCCAATCTAAGTCAAATATCCTATTTCTAGTCATTACCTACCAAGGTACCGTTTACCTTATCACTATTGGTATCCCAATACCAATACCTTAAGTTGGTACCCTTTACCTTATCGCTATTGGTACCCTTTACCTTATCGTTATTGGTTAACAGTCAATTCAATTTCAGTTATTCAAGGAAATCAGTTGACACATTCAGTGGATTTATCTCAGGAATAGGAAAACCAATCTCAGTCCTATTTACAGTTTAAGAAAAATAAAATCTACAAGGACTGTTACTCAAATAGACCACCTGTTGACTGATACAAGAATACCTATCATCAAAAGCCCCAAACTCGAGCCACACTCCAAACACTGACCCATTTGTGAAAATAGGACTGAACCTGTGTGGCATGGACTGATGCATGGTAGGTAGGTGACTAGACACTTGATGTTAGGGACTGATACTCAAGTATTTAGTCAAGTGACCTCAGGAACTGAACTCATATTCAATAGGAGACTGAACTAACCAATAAGCAATTTGGGGGCTGAATAATTAATTCAAAACTGATTTAAGGACAGGCTGGACATCTAAGTTGATAACTAATGTCGATGTGCAAGGGTGGAATGAACTAAAAAGGTAATCCTTCAACCAAACAATACCTAATCTATATGTCAGTCATGGGACTGAACAACTGAATACAAGACAACTAATAGGACTGGAACTAAATAAATGCCTGGACTGATATGAAGAGATAATATGGACTGCAATATATATATATATAAAATATGAGAAAACAATGCACAAACTGTTCTCAGATTGACACATATATATATGTATGTGTGTCATGTGTGTGGTGTGCTAACAGTGTGTGTGTACAATAGGGTGTGTGTATATAGGGTAAAGTATGCCATGTGTGTGTACATAACATGGGCTAGGTGTCTCAATGTGTGTGTGTACATAGGAATCAATAGTGTGAGTGAATTAGCTATTCTCGGTTTTGAGTGTAATGTGAGTGAGCTATAAGAGAAACAGTATACACAAACAGTGTATCAATCTCAGGAAAATCAGTAGATAGCAGTAGTGTGTGTTTATATTCTCAGGTTACACTTATGTGTGTGTGTAGATAGGTGTAAACAGTGCATAATTTCTCGAGAAAATTCAGTGTAATGTGTGTGTGCCAATATGTGAAAACAGTGTATAAAAATTGTTCTCAGTTTTGACAGTCAATGGCATACGAAAACCCAAGAATCTCCAATCAATGTGAACCCTAACATGCACATTAATTCTCAGAGAAGATATGGGATTAATCATAATGGTTTAATCATTCAAAATCAGTTTAAACCAATGTTAATCTCAGAAAATTAATATATAGTGAACTACGTATCAGAAAATTGGAGATAAACCAAATTCGAAATCCAAATTCAATTAATAGCAAAATCTAATGGTTGGTAATGATATGTGTATGTGTCATAGAGTC
Organism: Iris pallida; assembly: GCA_029216955.1. Taxonomy (NCBI): domain Eukaryota; kingdom Viridiplantae; phylum Streptophyta; class Magnoliopsida; order Asparagales; family Iridaceae; genus Iris; species Iris pallida. Next base: position 44,041,203 of record JANAVB010014796.1, read on the forward strand.
ACACGTGTCGAGTGTCCACCAAAACAGGACACAATCGTGTCCAAATTATTTTTTAACACACACGAACACAAATGACACAGTGCAGTCTCGTGCACGTGTCCACGCGTGTGTGTCCGTGTCTGTGTGTGTGTACGTGTGTGTGTGTGTCTGTGTCTGTGTGTGTGTGTGCGTGTGTGTCCGTGTCCGTGTGTGTCCGTGTGCGTGTGTGTGTGTCCGTGGGAGAGGAGGAGGAGGAAGGAGAGGAGTTAGGTTAGGGTTTACCTGAGGAAGAGGAGGAGGAGGTCGGATTGGGGGAGGAGGAGCTCGAGGAGGAGGATCTCGAGGAGGAGGAGCTCGCCGGAGGGGGAGGGAGTTGCCGGGGGGGAGGGGGTCGCCGGGAGGGGGGCACTGACAGAGGGGGAGGGAGTCGCCGGGGTGGGGATGGGGGGGCAAATAAAATTTTTGGGTTTTCTAGTGAGAATGAGGGGGAAAGAAGGCAGCTGCATGCCCTAAGTACAATAACTTAGCGACGTCACCTTTTGACGTCGCTAAACGTCGCAAACTTGGCGATATGTACATAAAATATGTCGCTGAACGTCGCTATTCGGCGACGTAGTACACTCCTGTCGCAGAACGTCGCTAGACAGACGTGTTTAAAATGATGTCGCTACTGGCGACGTCATTTATTACCGTCGCTACATTACGTCGCTATTTGATGATATTTTAGTAGTGACAAACCTTGTTTTCTAAACTAGAGCTTTCCTAAAAAGAGGCAACCCTAAAAATTAGGAGAGTACTTATAGGGTGATGATCCCAATGATGATAGGGGTGGCCAGCCACAATGTCTAGGGATTAGGGTTTGAAATTTGTCTTGGGCTTTGGGCCAACCTACAAGGCTATGAGTTAAAATGATTTATTAAAGGTGCTAAATCATAAGCCATGACTTATGACTTTCTAAATCCTAATGCTAATTAAAGTCTAATGACCAAACCAAGGATTAGCTTAGGTTAGACTAGAGTCATATAATCTAACCAAGTCCATACTAACTAGGGTTAGCTTCTAGGTTGGTCTACAAGGGTCAACACTAGTCAAAGTCAACCTAGTCCAAACAATTCCAAAATAATTCCTAAAAATTCCCATAAATTCCCATAAATTCAAATAAATTCTAATAAATTTAAATTACCCCAAAAATGTCAAAAATACCCCCAAGCTAGAAATGTGGTAGTGACATACAGACTGTTACAATATTGTATATTGTATTTGTATCCTCTGTTTTACTCCAAAACTTTCATGTTGTCCTCTGACACCTTATTTGTATCCTCTGTTTTGTACTTTGTATCTTTCTAAGTAGAGTTACATGTCTAAATCATGGCTAACATGTTATATTAACCTGTGTAGGCACTTATATTCTGATCCAACCCAAAATAGATAACTCGTGGATGTCAAAGGATAGAATGTGTAGGGAATATGAGGAAGGAGTAAAAGAGTTTCTTGAGTTTGCAAAACTCCATTCAAGTAATCCTAATTCTATTAGATGTCCATACGATAAATGTGGAAATCTGACATTTCAAACGTTAGGGGACGTAAGAAAATATTTGTTTAGGAGGGGTATAGACCGAAGTTATATAGTATGGGTTTGGCATGGTGAGAAACACGAAAAGATAGGATCATCATGTTGTGCAACATATGCTGAAGAAATACACGACTATGAAGATGACTCCTTTGAAGATGCTGCAGATGATGTAGAAATGGTTAATGCTGCATATGAACATATTTCTGGTGACCGTAAGTCATTTATTTCTCTACTCGAAGATGTTGAAAAGCCTCTGTATCTTGGTTTTTCAAAGTATACAAAACTATCATGATTGATGAGATTGTATAACATTAAAGGAAGATTTGGATGGTCTGACAGTAGCTTTTCAGAGTTGTTGAAAAATCTTCATGATATGTTCCCAACACAAAATGAAATACCTTCATCAATGTACGAGGCTAAGAAGATGATGAAAGCTCTGGGTTTGGAATATGAGAAGATACGTGCATGTCCCAATGATTGCATACTTTATAGAAATGAATATAGCAATTTATCGAATTTTCCCACTTGTGGAACATCAAGATGGAAGAAGGCAACTAATGATCCTCACAAAGTTTTTAGTAAAAAAGTTCCTGCCAAACTTTTGTGGTATTTTCCTCCCATTCCCCGGTTTAAACGAATGTTTCAATCCTCAAAGACAGCAAAGACTTAACTTGGCATGCTTATGAAAGAGTAGTTGACGGCAAACTTCGTAATCCTGCAGACTCCGCATCAAGGAAGCTAGTTGACCACAAGTGGCCAGATTTTACGAAAGATCCTAGAAACCTTCGATTAGCTCTTTTAGCTGATGGCATAAATCCACATAGGTCCCTTAGTAGTAGGTACAGTTGTTGGCCAGTTATATTAGTTACCTATAATCTACCACCGTGGTTGTGCATGAAAAGAAAATTCATGATGTTGTCGCTATTGATATCAGGTCCAAACCAGCCGGGCAATGATATTGATGTTTATTTAGCACCATTAGTTGAGGACTTGAAACTTTTATGGGAAGAGGGAGTTGATGCTTATGATGCACAAAAAAGAGAGTTCTTTACTTTAAAGGCCGTATTATTGTGGACTATCAGCGATTTTCCTACATATGGAAATCTTTCTGGTTGCACTACCAAGGGGTATTATGCTTGCCCCATATGCGGGGAAGATACTTATGCACCTAGGCTGAAACATAGTGGTAAAAATCTGTATACTGGCACAAAGAGGTTTCTCCCACGACATCATCCGTATCACACTCAAAAGAAAGTTTTCAATGGTAAGCATGAATTTGGCGATCCTCCAACACCATTGAACGAAAAGAAGATATTAGACAAGGTTGGTGATTCTCCTACGACATCGAAAATTTCATTAAAATGCGTGCCCTATCATCTAATTGCATCCAAATATACATAAGGTAATTGAATACTTTGCTTTTTAAATTTTTGTTGTTACATTAATAAGTTGATCTAAATAATCTGCAAACTACATATATATAGGTTGTTGTACATTCGTTTGAAGGAGCTAAACCTTGTCCAGGATGTTTGCTTCATTAATCCGAGACTAGTCTCCGCGTCTGGTTTGAAAGACATTCTTCGAACGCGGGATGCAAGGGCACGATATATTTGTAACAGTTTGATATCTCGAAAAGAAAGTCGACTTGTTTTCTTGCCATACAACCCTAGGTAATACATTTTCTTACTTATTTTTCTTCTACAAGTTCTCACTAACTCGATAACTTGTATATATCTTGGTTCTATATGGTGTTACAGTTTTTATTGGGTTTTGGTTGTCATTGACCTGTCACTAATGAGAGCGTACTATTTGGACTCTTTGAGGAGTTACATCCAAGATGATCTTAAGTACATTGTAACAAGGTATGCATCAATATTTGTACCATATTTTAGGAATTTTACAACTACAGTTAAGGTACTAATTAGATGATTCAATAATGACTATTAATATTATCCAATTTAATTTGTATATAGTGGACTTCAGATGTTTCATGCTCAAATGGAAAAGCAAGTCAAAAAGTTTAAATTGAACTGGATAACAATTAAGGTACAATATATTTCTCTAATGTAAATGTAAATGAAAGATAAATACGAGTTTGTAAGGACTTTGCTTAATTTTCTATGATTAGGCGCCACAACAAGCCGGCTCTATGGAATGTGGGTACTACGTGATGATATTTATGAAGGAGATCACATCTGATCGAACCTTACTTAATCTAAAGGTGATATTTTTCTTAATCGACATGTATATTTAGAATACAAATATATTATGATAGTAACAGTTTTATTTTTCTTCCTATTTACAAATAGTACAATCAAAAGGAAGACTAAAATTTTGAAAAAATTAATGAAGTTCGTACAGAGTGGATGGAACATGTTTTGCAGTTACTTAACTAACAAATCGTTGCAGGTAATTTTAGACTATCTACAGTGAATCTATAGTTTAACAATTTTGAGGAAATGTTTTCATTACAGAGTTTTATGATGGCACTCTATTTCCATTTGTTTGCCTACTAGCTATTTTGTTTAATGAGTCTATAGTTTAACGAGTTTAAGCTGTATTTCTAAATTGCAATGATCTGAAACCATATTACTCTTTTAGTTTTAAAAGACTGAACTGGTTGTCGCTGGGCAACTTAAGGTGGGGTACCTCGAGGGGCCTAGGGATAAGTCAATGTTTACTAATATTGATGAATGTGTGAGGGATACCCTGTGAGAGCAAATGCCTGTAGGGTGTTCCAGCTTAGAATTAGTAAGTTTTCTGTACTATAGGGTACAACCCAGTGACAGGTAAGAGGCACTTTGTGATGGGTTCCTATGTGTGTGGGAATTCTTCATGTGTATGTGAGTGGAGTCACCTATGAGTTCAGTATTGGTGTCAGTAGGGGGCTATGTGTACACATACTGTGAGTGTGTGTGTACTAGAGAGGGCAGGTTGATCCAATGCTCATGTAAAGTGGTGAGCTTGGTTAGTAGTGGCAAGCTGCCACTGTAAGTGTGTGTAGGTTGAATCCCATGTTTGTTATGTGCAAAATGTGAATCTAATACCTGTAAAATTAGGGTTCTGCTTATGTGTACCCAATTGGGAGAGTGGTGTTTTGTTATCAGTTGGGGATAACTGATACATAGGTGCTAGGGGTATTGGTCAAACCTGACTGTGTGTGTAGCCTAGGCAGCCAACAGATGTGGTTGTGAGCACAGGTTGGTGCTACAGGTGAGTGTCAAGTGAAGCAAGATAAGTAATTCCTGTGTGAGTGTGTGCTGTACCTCATTAGTGTGGTGCCAGTTTAGGTGTACAGGGACATACCAGTAGACAGAGGGTTAATGTAAGGGTTGTTGTCACGACCCGCACCCTGATTAGGGGCACGAGTACACGGTTACGTCCAGCCTACGCCGCAGAATCGACGGTAGAACGCTGTATAGGTCGTCTAGAAAATCTACGCTAAACAGTAAAAAGATACCTGTACAGTATATACACTCCGAATGGAGGTGACATAGCAATACAGTCTCAATCACAAAAGCAAACTAGGATAGATAGCACGAAATAGAAATATGATAGATGAAAGCAGGAAATAGTTCAAGATCCACACAAGCCCAAAGCTATACACAACACCACAGAGTCACAGAAATATAATATAAAAATTTACAGTCTGAAAAATACTAGCTGGCACACAGACCAGGCAAACCTAACTAAGCTACACTACTCTGGGTGAGCAAAGTCTAGTGGCTCTACTAACAAGCCACGGTCCAGGTCTACTCCATCTAACCCGTCCCCATAATAGGTCGGGCAATCTGCCTCAGAAACATCTGTAAAATTTGTTAACGGTATCCTGTCAGAAAAATGAGCAAGTACAAACACTAACAGCAGTTCCATATGAATTGACAAATTCTATAAGATATATTGTAATAAAATACAAGACAAAATCAACAGAAAATATATATCAAGATGTGAGTACTGAATAGGACGACAATATGTATATATATAGGATGACTTGGGAACCATTCGGAAGCCGAGTTACAACCCTTAAACCAAACAAGGATCGGGGTTATAACCCTTCTCCCGAACAGAACTTAGCCTCCTATGATAAATAAATATAAAAGGTGCCTTGAATTATTAGTGCGTTATGTGATCGGCTTGGGAAAAACATGTTCAGGCTTTCCATCCGACCGGCTATGAACAAGTGACCAGTACCAGTGTGAAGAATAAGGCCGGTCACCATGGAAAGTTATGAACAAGTAGCTATGGACATGTGATGAGTACAAGTGTGAAGAACAAGTGGGGATTTTTGATCACACAACCACTAATAACTCTCCATCCCCGAATAGTATAAAGGATCCGAACATAACACGTCATGACACGGAATTGAAAAGTAGGTGATCAGCCCACTCCTAAGTCCATGTCTATACAAGTACAAGTAACAAGTCGAGTCTTGTAACAATATACCAAGTAATTTGGGAACAACATCTCATGACAGGATCCGACATATACTAGTCCGTGAACTATCGTGTTTGGAAATCAAGTAAGACACTACAACTGAATCGGATATAGCAGATATCAAGACAATAAAAACTATCAGTGAATGTACTCATCTGTAGTCCTGAGTTGATAAGGTGAACAGAGGCTCAGAGTAATCACAGACCTATAGATGAGATGCCATGAGTCCAAACAGGGTTTAATAGTGAAAGAATAGCTAATCTAGTCATGATATGCAAGTTTAAGTCAAAACTAGGTCAAACTAAGTCACACCAAGCTGAACTAGATC